>OY365808.1:43742129-44342129 GCA_959347315.1 Bimastos eiseni | reverse complement strand
GCCGCACTTGGTCCCGAATCGCCTGTCGTACGCATACACACACACACACACACGTTGTCATGTGACCAGAATGAAACGCATCTTAATCAGACCTAAGCGCAATCAGAATAGAAGAGAATCGCACCATTCGATTGTAATTATATCAAGAGCACTGAAGTAGAATACAACCGACTGAAGTTAAGAAGAAGAAGGTAACAGAGTTGAATTGAGAAAGTTGAAGTAAATCATAGGAATGAAGATCAGATCAGAACAACACAAGGAAGATTAGATCAGATCAATAGAACAAAACAGAACAGAACAGAATGGATCAAGGATATAGGTACTGTGCAAAAACGTCCCATAAATCGATTATAATTGATAATAATATTACAGCAGTTTTATATTCATTCGGAGGACTTATGTAGCGCCTCTCAAAGATTACCTGCTAAGAGGCACTCCCAGTCCCACCCATCAGAGGATAAAGAACCCTTTTAGACACTTGTAAAAGGTGCCTGCATGCAGACTGCAGAGTCTATGGCCAATAGAGCATGCAGATCTAAAGTTATATAGAGCCATTCACGATTGCCTATTCAGTGACCAGTCCATGCCACGGTCGAACAGAGCAGTTTTAAGGATCGTGAAAAACGAGGCAGAGTAGGTATACTTGACGTGGTATACTGAGCCCATTCCAGGTTGCAGGGCCCATTCTGAGCCCATTCCAGTCATGGCGTAGGCGCAGTACTGCCTGAAATCAGACCGTGAGCGGGAGGACAATAAGTCCAGCTTTTGCAGACAGCAGTTGAGCGGAAAGAGATCAGAATAAAGCAAGTTCTTATAACAGGAAGAAAAGATTTATAAGATATAATATTATTAATCGTGATTTTCAATCAGGCACCATCTACTTTAACATTTAAGCCTATAACAAATTGGCGCAATAGAAATACCAGTTTATTACTAATAAAAGCCTTTATTGTCGCCGTTACATTTGTGCCTGTATATAATTATTTGGTTATGCTTTCTGCAATTGCATTGTGTCATGCATGGCATGGGTCAAATATGGCCACAGACACAATAAGTTGCAAGGCCTCACGACGACGATTTCCTCTTTACAAAGAATAGAAAGTACAGGCCAACACGGAGCATATGGCTGGCGATCGAGAAACCCATAAACACATCAGTCAGTCACAAGCAATAGAGGTATGGCCCGATATATAGTTCTACACGCGTCAAAGGAACTGCAGAGTAGCCGCAGAAGCAAACACAGGTCGGTCTACACACAAACCATATGCATATGGCTGTAAACATATGGTCTGTAATGTGATACTTTAGAATTGATAGTGAACATCTGTAGCATTGATAGAAATTTTCAGCTAATCAATTCTGCAACTGAGCAAAGGACCTACCGACCGACAGTCCTAGAAGGAAATTAAAACTATATTAATAAAGAGGACCGCCTGCATATATGCATGCTTTGTTAGCTGACCAATAGGAACAAGTTCTCACAAAGCAGATGCTTGTTTTGTTTAATGCACGACTCGATATATCAGCGATGAATAATTGATTAGTAATGGTTTGTGTAGACGACGATTTAAATAAAACGTCACCCAATCTCTCGTGTTAAACAATTACATTACCACAACAATCATCATCGCAATCAATCATTGTCTTACTCTTCTCGATGTTTGGAGCAATCAACATAAAATGTGGTTCACTCGTTCACTCACTCACTCACTCACTCACTCACTCACTCACTCACTCACTCACTCACTCACTCACTCACTCACTCACTCACTCACTCACTCACTCACTCACTCACTCACTCACTCACTCACTCACTCACTCACTCACTCACTCACTCACTCACTCACTCACTCACTCACTCACTCACTCACTCACTCACTCACTCACTCACTCACTCACTCACTCACTCACTCACTCACTCACTCACTCACTCACTCACTCACTCACTCACTCACTCACTCACTCACTCACTCACTCACTCACTCACTCACTCACTCACTCACTCACTCACTCACTCACTCACTCACTCACTCACTCACTCACTCACTCACTCACTCACTCACTCACTCACTCACTCACTCACTCACTCACTCACTCACTCACTCAAGGCCTTACATTAGTCTACGATACCATATTGGTGGCATGCATGAGGATGGCCATTGGTCAAGTCAACTCAAGTGGTCAACTGATATGTGCTTCAAATAGCTGCCATCCATGGCAAAATAGAAAGCTATTTTCACAATTGTTTCATGTCATAAACCATACCGGACTGGGATATGAAGTGAGAACGTCAAATGAAATGAAGACGAAGACACTAACATTGAACACTTAAGTGTGAATAGCGTCAGCATACAGACTCTGATCATGAGCTATATCTATATATGAACTATATCATATACAGACTTTGAACTCTAACAGTGTATACGTTTAAAAAGTGTAACCCATACATAGACCATTATGTACCATGTATATACGTACACTCCAAAAAGAATTATGTTAGACGGTAACGTATATAACTACGTTAACCATTTTTAACATATTAATCTGTTGTTATTGACGTAGAATACGTTCAACGTCAGAAAACTACGTCAACGCTGAACGTATTGAAACTACGTTACCCTCATCTAACGTAGAGATACGTTGTATCCTTATAACCCTATTTCGTGTGCTTGCGCGCAAAATGTAGTTCGGACAAGATCATGTATACACTAGGCGACTTGCGTTTTAATAATAATTTTATTAAGCACATAAATCAACATTTAGTAGAAAATTCTATGTTCTCACACATGATAATTAACGTGAATAACATTATTTAGAGAAGTTTGCATATTTCGAACCGCACTCAGCGTTGTGTGCACGAATACACAAAATGAACTGTATTCGCTATCAATCGATTCTGCAGTGCGACGTTTCCAAATATAAAATCTTTATAAAGAATGAAACAGGAACCTAATCTCTGTAAAGTAAAAAGTATACAAACAAAACCAACTGTTTGAGAAATAGACATGTTATGGTCATTCCGAATGCATTGAGTTAAGTGGGAGCTTTGACCGTCTTTACTCAAGTAGTGCAGATTAGCCGAATGGGTATGCGTTTGCCTCGTGCTATTTGGTGTAGTTAACGGCGTGGGTTCGAATCCCCAAAAATTTAATTTGTTTTGCAAATGTAGAATTATTCAATATGTAGGTTTTATGTCAAAATGGACTCTTTGAGTTGTAATTATAATTATTCAGCAGCCAGAAATCGTATGCTACGCTCCAAACTGCGTTGATCGACGTTAGAAGGTTTAACGTAGTTCAATACGTTACAGAGATCACTACGTCAATCTAACGTAGTATTACTCAGGCTATATACAACGCAGTACTTCGTTAGGAAATACGTTGATTCTGACGTAGTCGTTCTTAGAGTGTACTGAGTTTGACGCATATCATCCTTGTCATGGATGTTTCGTTAAATAAACTTATTACACACACATGAATGCATTGAGCCTGGATAAAGGAGTACAGCAGGGAGACGATATAATGGTCCTTGTTACCACACGGTGTCGTTAAACTGCAACTACACATGAATGTACTGACGAGGAAAAGTATATCCTCCTGCATGGATTGTTTGTTCTTTCTTTGTCATCCATCTTTCCTTATTATACAGGCAAGTATCACTATTCGTCGGTATAGCTAATAACACAGAGTTCTGTACAGTCCGCTTTTTAAGTCAGCAATCGGCGCAAATCCGACGTATTTAACGCAGTGAGTCTGTGGTGTCAATCAGCTGTTGGGTTAGAGGCTGCAGGTAAATTTTCCATGAACATCAACATCACGATTGTAAATTTACAGGACATCGATATTTTAGAATGTAATCTGAATTGTTTTGAGTTGAAGGCTGGCTTTTGTCCAATTGAAAATTGAAGGCAGATAACAAATGTGTGGCAAGTGGCCGATCGGTTAAAGCGGTTACCCCGTAACATTCAGTGTGCGCTGAGCGAGCGGGTTCGACCCTCGTCCGAGAGTCACTGTGTAGGAACCTTGAGCAAGTCCTTCGCGCACAATTGCTCTGCAATACAACTGCAATTGCGCCGTCGAGGCGTGTGCACTTCTGAGCAAAAAATGTTGTTACTATAAACGTCTTATTATATACCTATAGGCCTATTACGCTACTTTTTTGTGCTACCAATAAATGACCAACTCTTTTTACTTTTCATAAGCAAGTCCGAGGATATGTAGGCCTATATACCATCGCATAATGTAACACGTCATGCAACTAATTTAGCTAAAGCCGATGCTCAACGAAAGAAGGACTATAGTCAATCTTACGTGACCAACGGGAATAAAACTCTGCAGTATACCTGGATACCGAACCATTACTGTTACAGTATACGCCCTCTGTAAATGAACCCAATTATAAGGCGCATGCAAACCAATTTAACTATAGGCATAAACACCTGTAAAATAAATTACTTATGCGTCACAAACGATCTTCGATATATTCTGATAAATCCTATGTGTACAGTAGCACACGATATGAAATGAATTAGCGTATACAATATAATAATCTATGTAGTTGTCGCATTGACTACTGCAATTCTTTGTTTGCTGGGCTTCCCAAGGCATGTGCGCGCTTATCTTCCCTGCAGTCGGTTATGAACTCGACAGGGAGCTCATTGCTCTTCTCCCTCGTTACTCCCACATTTCTACCTACATGACCGAAGTCCTACACTGGCTTCCTACTCCATCTCGCATCCAATACAAGGTGCTCCTCTTTGTCCTTAGAACTCAGCAGGGCAAAGCCCTTAAATATCTCTTTGACTTAATTCTAAAACCGTTGTTTGCTGTCTCTTCCCGCCCTCTCCGGTCTGCGGATCGACTTGATCCTCTTGTTCTACGGGCAAGGATAGTTCAACACCGTGGAATGACCTACCCCCGGTATCCGTAGCAAGTTTTTAATCGGGCATCCACCCTCATCCCTTTGTTGCTTGAAGACTCTTATTTTCATGGGGCTGTCACGCTGAGAGCGCTTCTGAATAGGTGAAGTAATGTAAGAAGCGCTATATAAATAATCAGATACAACACACGTATTAGAATAATATAGTCTATATATAGACTATATTAGGCGAAATTATCCGATCAATTTGGTTGTGCATTCACAGTCCAAGCATCCACGCAACATCCACCGATATTATCGAAATATATATGGCTTATAATCTCAGAGAGAGAGGCAGACAGAGACAGAGGGAGAGAGAGACAGAGACAGAGACAGAGACAGAGACAGAGACAGAGACAGAGACAGAGACAGAGACAGAGACAGAGACAGAGACAGAGAGACGTATAGATAGAGCGACAGAGAGAAATAGTTAGGGAGAGACAGAGAGACAGAGAGAGACAGAGAGACAGAGAGACAGAGACAGAGACAGAGACAGAGAAAAAGAGAAAGAGAGAGAGAGAAAGAGAGAGAGAAAAAGAGAGAGATAGAGAGAGAGAGAGAGAGAGAGAGAGAGAGAGAGAGAGAGAGAGAGAGAGAGAGAGAGAGAGAGAGAGAGAGAGAGAGAGAGAGAGAGAGAGAGAGAGCTAGGATTAGAAAGCAACAGACAAATAGCCAACACATATCACATACCTCTGAAGTATAAACTTTCGACCTGACGTTGACCAAGGGTCTAGGGTTGGTTTGTTAGACATACGAAACGAAAGAGTGCAGTGCATGCGGTATAGGTCATGATGTCATAAAGTAACACGGTACAGTGTGACTGACAGTCAAAGAAATTATAAGGACAACCAATTCGAGGCATAGCATGAGTAAAGGACGAGTAAACACAGAGATAGAGACATACATGAAGACATAGACAAAATATATAGACATAGATGTGGACAAATACTTGTATAGATAAAAGGCATAGACAGAGGAGGCATGGACAGACACATACCTGAAGAAGTCGTCCTTGCAGTAGAGTTTTCCGTCTCTGGAGAAGCACTTTTCCGTGAGACTGCAGTGGCAGTCGACGCAATGGACGCACCTGGAGTGCCATGTGCGATCAAGAACCGTTAAAAGGAATCGATCGAGGATTGGGCAGTTGCACCCAGCGCACAGCACCAGCATCTCCCTCCACCTCTGATGTCACCGATGACCAATGCGATGACCACTTTAACCCCTTACTCAAACGCAACTCAAAATCAATCGATCTCGGAGATTCCTTAAGATCAGATAGATCCCTTCATCGCCCGTTCTCAGTTGATTACAACACCAGCAAAACAGATCAACGACATCCACCTTGTACAGTAAACTTCCAAATGTAACGACTGTGGCGTCACCTGTGTACTACCTGCACAGGTGAGATGACCTTATAAACAGCAATCTCTGTAAACTGTCTCCTGTCAATGAGTTTTCATCGGTCAAACGAGAAGCCTTTACTCACCTTACGGTAGCCACTGATCGCCCAAAGTTCTGGCAATACCTCCTTGTTAAGACGGACGGACGAACGGCAGTCGGCGGTTGGGCGAGTGGCAGAAGCAACGCAAGAGTTCAGTGTTAGTGATCCCGAGGAGTGAATATGGTGAAGAACAGCAGCTGCGTTGCAATGCAGCTCCCTGCTGTTCGTCGTCGTCTTTCATGCATTCAGTCGCCGTTCGTTGAAGAGAAGACCTCGTCATATGTGAAGACCAGAAACTGATCAACTGCTGCCCCAGTGCGACCGACAACGCCGCATGCTACGAGAGACGGAGCCAGGGAGGAGAGGGAGAGCGAAGGAGATGCTCTCTGGTCGCTGATGATGATGATGGTGATGGAGGCTCTGCAGCCGCTGCCGCCAGTCACGACCGAGGTCCTGCGGAACACAGCCACTCGTTCTTCCGTCCATTCCCACCCACGAATGAGACGCAGCGATTGGCTGGCGTCGTCTGTCAATCACGTCGTAGGGCGATTCATCAGCGCTTCAGACGACGCGACGCAACTCTCGCTGTTTGGCTGACAGGTGATTGATCGACGGACGCTGTCCATCAATTCACAATCAAAGTCTCTCGTTTGCAATTCAACCTAAAGACGCAGAGGGGGAGGAGAGGTGGGTGGGTGGCCGGCGGCCAGCGTGTGTCGACTCCCCCACTCTACGCATTCACTCTTCCATATGCGCTTCACAGATGCAGCCTGCGATGAATACACCTCTCTCTCTATCTCTAAGGGCTCCCGCGCACACATTACTCGCAGCTTTGCATACGTCGGTGATCAAAGAGACTCGCGTCTGCAGTTCGCTTTCAACGAGCAATTGAGAGCAAACAGGTATCAATAATCTCCTGGAATGTGTGAATTAAAAGTACGTAGGTTTCCAGACTTTTCAGCAGCTCAACCAACCGATCAATTTGTAGTGGCTTCGATTGGAAATACTTAAGACAGAATGACCTTCTTTTCTGTACCAGTAAATATGATACAGATTTCTTGGATTTAAATCTTCTTCTTCAGAATTTCAATCACCGACAATTGGAAAATTACTGTCCTGCACGCAAAACTGATCCTTAAAAGTGAAACCGTGGAGAGACAGTGTAAAAGAGAGCCTTTCGCTCGATTATAGTCGAGTGAGTTCATAAACTCCCGATGTTGAGCGTAGCGACGCAGTCAAAAGGGAAAACCCCAAATGGTTATGATCGAAGCATTCTCCACACCGATATGTCGGTTTTAACTTCAAAGCAATTGATTATGTTTCTTGTACACTGGAGAAAACGCTTTTAAAGTGTAATTTTCTGATAGGGGCCTAAACGTATTGTTGAGCCATGTTTTGTTACAAGGTTGGCAAATCAACAGTCGTCCCAATAAACAAATGAAGAAAATTAATGATCTGCAATATTGCAAAAGTACAGAAGCATTATTAGCCTACAGAATATTCCAGGAGAAGTTTTCAACACATGATACATCATACAAGACACGAATGAAGCAGTATACGTTGAAAGAGCAATTGTAGAAGTCCAAGCAGGGCTAACTAGATCAGGAAGAAGGACAATTGATTCTACCTTCAAAATGATACAAATAATTGAGGAAGCTAGGCCTATATTGTAGAGCACAATCAATTAGTCTTCGTCAACTTATATAGCAAACGAACATTTGAAACCGTATATTGCACCAATTTGCAACGATGCAATGTGGAAAATAATGAAAAATGCAGGAATATCAGAGCAATTCATCAAAACTTGTACAAGAGATATATCGAAAATTATCAATAGCTATAAAGTAGATAAAAAAGATCAAAAGGTATACTTTTACACAAAGAAGGGAGTATATACGACAAATACGTATGATATTATTGTCTCCAACCTATTTAACCTAACATTGGATACAATAATGTTACTAGGCCTTGGGAAAAACAGAGACAGGAGTAATAATAAATTGGAGGGATTGTGAATCGTCTAAGATTTTCTGTCGACATTTGCCTATATAGTCCCTGCAGTGAAGCGTACCTGACGCGGGAGAAATACTATATTCTCGTTTAATTGCAATCTGACAAACCACAGTATGACTGTATACAGACATAGTATGAATGAGTGATGATGAATTATTAAAGGAGTCGAATTCAACCGTCGGCAGACACGCAGGGCGCCCACAACGCTTTACATCTAATTTTGCAAACGCCGCCTATAGCGAAAAAAAGAACTGATCAACCTTAGTGGGACACGAGTCTCAAATGTGGTTCATCACCTCTACGACCCAGTATGTTCTCCATTACTCCACCTCCGCCCCTCCCCCAGACTTGTCCGGGTAGCTACGCAGTGGTATAAGGTATACCCGAATCTCCGACACTCCGGTTACAAGGCGCAGCGCAAACCGCTATTCCCTCGCGCCCCATAATTATAGCTCGATAAGAACCATTATATGCACGTGTGCTTGACTGAGCATGAGGGTGTTTAAATATTAAACAGAAATAGTCACCAGTTCGTAGCCCTCGCACACACGTATACAACTAAACTAGCGAAGCTTCATTCACAGATATTAAATAGGATAATCTCATAATTATATCTGCGGAAGAGCATCAGTTGTGAAGACACAACTGAGCTCTGTATGGATCACTACTCACTATAGACAACTTCTGTTTATTGAACCCGATGTGTATACCCAACATCTAGTTAAAGAACGAGAGCAGCAAATTAGTTGGGTATACAATTGGAGAATAAAGCCCAAGATGGACTTCAATTCCGCTATAGCAGGACCACCCCGTATATTATAACAAATACCATGGCTTTTGCTAAATAATAAACCTAGGTTATACTTTACAAGTCTTAACTAGTTAAATAAGGCACGCAGCATAAATATATAACTGATGCACGCGTTAAACAGGCGATGCCACAAGTGCATATTGACTTAGACATTTCTTAAATGTACCAAGATGAGAAAGATCGTAGATTAGTAAAATTAGTCTAAACCAAACTGAGAAACGATATATGCTTAAATGTGCAGGGATTAAGTTTAGATATTTTTTCAGTTGTTGTCTCATGTGACCAAAGTATTTGCGTTCTGCCTCGTCCTCCGACCGTGTATATAGTAAATTCATGTCATCTATGTAAGCGTATCATCAGTATAATCATCAATTATGGGTTGATTGGTATATAACATCTAAATCGAGCAGATAAACTCTATTTGATCGTGCAGAGAATAATTATTAATTTTGTCGCCATGTCTTTATTTCTTTAGTGATTCGCTTTCATTTTTGTTGCTATATTCTGTTGACTTCACCTTTTAGCTTTATTCCATATCTTTCTATCTCTCAAATCTTTCAAGTCACTTTCATATTGATAAATCAGTTAATTGCTTGACTTTGCCCCAAGATAAACAGTCATGTTTTTAGATTTCGACATACAAAAGCGCCGCATGCATACGTGGAACATGACATGCAGAGAACCAGCGCAAGTGTATACGCAGTGCTCGGTTTCCAGTGTTTATGATCAGAATCGTCACCCTGTCGATAGGGGGCCCGTTGCCCGTAGAGCACCTGCCAAAACCCGGAGCGTTACTGATGGCAGGTTGTCGCCATGCATCACTGGTTTTGATTGGCAGTCGCTGTACTGAGACAAACGCAGGACAGATAAGAGCAACGATGGCTCGCGCACTGGACTTCTTTCGTAGAGCAGATGGTCTTAAAATGACGCACCAGTTTCCGGTGTCTTTGACTAAACTATTTATGCCTACACATCATTTAATCGAGTAGGTCTAATGATACATCAACCGTTTGTGTGAATTTGCTATAAATGCTGATAATGCAGTGGTATGCAAGTTCTATTCTGTACTGATACCAATATTGAAGAACAGCATGTCTGTAATTATCCAGTCGTTAGTCTTGTTATTAAGCTGTTGTGTTGCATTTAATAAACAGTTGGACTCAGTGACCGATTGATTGGTCAAGGTGCTCGTCTTGTAACAATGGAGCACATGACACGTTCTAATCTTCTCTGTATACGCAGGGACCATGATCAAGTTCTTCACTCGCAATTGATGACCGCCATCGATTGGTGATCATCAGAAGGTTGCTACTGATGCATGGAGCAACAGTCAACCGGTTGCCCACTGCATGATAGAGTATGGTATACTGGGAAGATGCATCTGAATGAAGTCAAGATCGCCAGCTGCAGACGAAATAATCAGAATACTTTACCCTGCTCAAGTATTGCGAGATGTTGTTGGACTTGTCTGTACGTTTATAGTAACAGTCACAATCCGGGCTTGGGAATTGGCGAGGGATCAGGATTGCGTTCAACCTAAAATATGCCTACATCATATACTTTTATTGGATAACTTTCATTTTTATTTCTGTTCTTTGTACATGAATGTTATTATGTTATTTGCTGCGGGTTGTCAGATTGTTCAATAAACGAAGGTAATTTTATAATGCTTGTCACCAAGCATGCATTGGCCTCTTCGAAGGATCATCCTACCAGGAAGGAAAATGTCTCAAAGACTCTAATGCCGCTCGGTGTCGATTCGTTGGAGCAGATTATTATGCAATTTGTAGAAATCGTAAGGTACATGTTTGAGGCTATTCAGTATCATGCTGAATTCTCGTACATGTTATCTGACGTTGGGAGACTTGGGACTTGAGACTAGTTTTCGTTCTCTGCATCTCGATCGGATGTCCACAGAGGGTAGAGACTCAACTGAGCACCCAGACCGAGCGAGACGAATATCGTCCGCGGCGGCGGCCACGCTTGCATAAACAGGAACTGACATGGCCGCAGGCAGCGTACATGCGTCGCGCTGGGCGCTTGACGGCCGCCAAGCGGGACCAGGGGCGTCGTGGGGGCGTCGTCCGCCGGGGGGAGAAGGCAGTCAGGCAGGCAGGCAGGGCGGCCCACTCGTGGGGTCGCTCCACGGTGGTGTGTCATGCGCATCAACAATGGCTTCGCAGGCGCCTTTGTTGCTGTTCATTCGGGTGACGTTTCAACCAAAAGGATAATAAATGACTTGGCAAAATGATCGTCGTTGGTGTCCCGCCGCGAATCAGCCAAAGAACGAACTACTTCTGTATACAAACATACACGCTTAGTGCCATTGTGCTATATGAGCAAAGGCCAACTGCATGAAGGGTGGGAAAACAGGGATCTTATAAGCGCACCAACATAAAACAACACAGTATATCTACATTGCGTATATACCACCACATAGTAATCGTAAACTCTAAAACTTCTTAAGCGTCGCTCGAATGCCCAGTGCAGGTCATCAGAATATTCAGGAGTTCATACACAGACCAACAACATACTTACTATTATTACTTAGTCGACAAAATATATTCGAAGTTCCAAACTCCTTAGCAAACTAGCAACTGAAGGAGACTGAAATAGCAAAAATTGATCTCTACAGAAACAACAGATATAATATAATAATTATGGATCGGCATTTGGCAAAGGTTGTCGATTTGCACAGAAGGATCGCGAATAAGTTCTTATAGTCTGAGTGTTTTAGGGCCTCTAATGATTGCAGATACGGCATCGCTTTTTTTCTCAGTCTCAACACAATTAATTAAGTCACAATGTAGCCAGGTGCGCGCTCGCACACACACACAAACACACACACAAAGATAGCTTTATAGCAATGCCATGACTGTCCAGGGCTTGAAGTGGGAGAATGGAGGTGCCGGTATGGATACCAGAACTGTTCCCTCCTCTCCCATCCAAATTAGAGGGCTGGGGGAGCGTCTGTAGAAGTCCCGGTATGCTTGCAGTTGGCCAGAAGAGGTGCCACCGTTTCATACCGTTCCACTTCAAGCTCTCCATTATGGCAGGTGTTTGAAGGAGAATATTAAAAATGTTTCCCTCCATTAAACTCTATGCAATGCAAACGACAATTTCAAAAAAAAATGTCCACAACGTCAAATTTATCGAATTGATGATACTATTTTGGGTTTGAGTAAAAGTAGAACACGACATTAAAGTAAAAATTCTTCCACTGTCAATGGTTCTTACTTGAAAGATACAAATGGCATTTGCGGTGTTACGCGGAATAAAAATTCCTTTTAAGTTCAACATTTAAAAAGGCCATGCTGTGAGATATTGCTAAACTTTTCTCACGGATTTCAGACTCAGACACAGACGATACAGATCATCAATAATTGTATACAAACGGACAGAAATATGCCTCAGGAACAAACTCAGTCTATAGGTCGTCTAACGAAACTTTCATTCAGGATATAGTTAAATGAACCACAATACGGGGTCCATATTTGGACGTCGGATATATCAACTTGAATTTAGACCGATTGAGTTTAATGACAAAGTTCCAAATTAAGAAAAGCCCGTAGGGACTGAGAAAGGATTGAGAACGCTCAGAAAGGAATGTAGAAAGGACTAATACAGAACTGGAGAAAGAATTGGAGAAAGAAATGGAGAGAGACCCGGAGAAAGGACTAGGGAAAGAACTGGAGAAAGACCTGGAGAAAGAATTGGAGAAAGAAATGGAGAGAGACCCAGAGAAAGGACTAGGGAAAGAACTGGAGAAAGAACTGGAGAAAGAATTGGAGAAAGAAATGGAGAAAGACCCGCAGAAAGGACTGGGGAAAGAACTGGAGAAAGAACTGGAGAAAGAACTGGAGAAAGTACTGAGGAAAGAACTGGAGAAAGAACTGGAGAAAGAACTGGAGAAAGAGATGGAGAAAGGACTGCAGAGAAAGCTTAGAAAGGAATGTAGAAAGGACTAAGACAAGACTGGAGAAAGAACTGGAGAAAGAACTGGAGAAAGGATTGCAGAAAGAACTGGAGAAAGAAATGGAGAAAGAGATGGAGAAAGGACTGCAGAGAAAGCTCAGAAAGGAATGAAGAAAGGACTGATACATGGCTGGAAAAAGAACTGGAGAAAGAAATGGTGAAACAAATGGAGAAAGAACTGGAGAAAGAACTGGAGAAAGAACTGGAGAAAGGAATGGAGAAAGAACTGGAGAAAGAACTGGAGAAAGAACTGGAGAAAGAAATGGAGAAAGAGATGGAGAAAGGACTGCAGAGAAAGCTCAGAAAGGAATGTAGATAGGGCTGACACAGGACTTTAAAAAGAACTGGAGAAGAACTGGAGAAAGAAATGGAGAAAGGACTGGAGAAAGAACTGGAGAAAGGACTGAGAAAGGAATATAGAAAGGACTGTATAGAAGGTAGCTGGTACAGCTGCCATACAGTTATGAAGGTTTAGAGTGTTCTTCTATCACGCATTGCATTCGAATCTGTCTTCATATACAGCGGTACTTTATGCGGACGATTGAGCAGTGAGCGGCCTAAAAGGGCCAAAGATCAGGTGGCCTGTAATTGCACAGGGTCTATGTGATCTCGAGGAGTGGGTCATGACTCGTCAGCCATCTATATTGAACTGTAGGATATTCCTATAAAGAGACAACATATCATAGCCACTCTCATCTCGATGCATCTCTAAAATGTGCGTTTAAATGTCGCCGCTTCGAGGGATTGGTTCTGTGATTCTGCAGCCATGAAACGCTACTCAGTTACTGCATGTTACTGTTGCATAAAAGACGTTCAGCAGTTATTTTATAGTCACATATATTAAACAACAGTCGCAGTTGCACAAGGTCATAAGTCAAGGGGACACGAGAAGGGTGAAGAGGAGAGGAAAAGGATGCCGTGGTTGAGTAAGGGCAGAGATATGGTAGGTCGGATACGTAGGAAAGCTAAGAAAGTGCGTCATCAGAGTCAGAAAATATAAGGTTGAATAGTGAATTGAATTGAATGAGTATATACTGCGGAAGAAGAACGGGAAGAAAAGAAAGGAAGAAAGGAGGGAAGAAAAGAAATGTAAGAAAGAAACAAAAGCGGAAAGTGAAGAAAGAACTTCAGAGAAGGATATTGTATAAATATATTGAAGATCATATGCTAGGACGGATGGATGGAGACGATAGGAGGAGGGAAAAAAATAGTGGGATGAACTGGATTAGAGCAGAAACAAGGTGGGAAGGGCATGAAGAGGATGCTGAGAATAAGAGGAAGCAGTAGGTCTTACTCAGAGAAGATGGTTGATAATATTGAGAAGGGGAAGATGTGGTCCATCGTCGATGAATCTCTGCTGTTGGCGACGATCAAAGCAACACCTCCTTACAGCTCCCGCGCATGCGTCGTGGCCTCTGAGGACGACCTTCCTCTCTCAGGGCACACGACGACGACACGCCATAACATCTGTCCATCGCTACTTACCTCTCCAGCCTCTTTCCCTCTTTCCCTTCCTCTCCTCATCCCATCCACATCAACTGATGGAGTCAGCGCAGCCAATATACGTATACCCTCCGCTTAGCGAAATGGTAGCACCACCACCACATCTCCTCCACCACCACAATCACCCTCACCCCATCCACCACCACCCCCACCTCCACCCCCCCACCACCATCACCAACCACCACCAGCAGCATCATCAGCAATGTCCATCGAACGAGATGTAGTCCCTGCAGGCAGTCCGCGATTACTATCACTGGCTCGTTCCCGTCTGTCAAAGAGTCCTATCGTACTCTGTCGGTGTCTATCTCTGTCTTTGTCACTGTCTCTCTCTGTGTCTCTCTCTGTGTCTCTATCTGTGTCTCTATCTCTGTCTCAATCTCTGTATCTATATGTCCGTCTCCTTTACTTTCTGAATCTCCAGCAAAATTCAGTTCGCATATCCGTAATGTCTCCATGCTTCATTAAATTCAGTCATTCCTAGCTAGTAGCTAAACATTCTGGTTTTCCCTTTCTGCTCCGTCTCCTTATTGCACGCCTCTTCTCTCTCTCTCTCTCTCTCTCTCTCTCTCTCTCTCTCTCTCTCGCTCTCCTTCTCTCTCCATTCTCTCTGTCTGTCTGTCTGTCTCTCTACATTCTCTGTGTCTCCTTCTCTGTTCCTCCTTCTCTGTCTCTCCTACTGATTAAGGCTAACCATCTATAGCTCTCCATATCTTGCACGCATGCATCTCCTCGGTCCACTGTCCCATCCATGTCTCTTCCTCTCACGCCCGCTCCTCCTGCTCTCTGTGCTTGCCCTTCTTCGTATCTCCCATATACCCTACCTCCTTCCCCTTTTACGCTGCCTTCCATTGGCACGGAGGCAATCGCTTGGAATCGGTCCACGGTCTGCGATGCAGCGATTGGAGTCGACCTACAACCGACCATTTAGCAGATTTGCATTTTGACATGACGACGCAGAACGTGTAGAGAAAGAGTCAGACCCACAACTGTCTGTATAGGATACACTCCGTCTTAGTCGCTGTTTCTCATTCGCGTATATAA
Source organism: Bimastos eiseni (assembly GCA_959347315.1). Lineage (NCBI taxonomy): Eukaryota > Metazoa > Annelida > Clitellata > Crassiclitellata > Lumbricidae > Bimastos > Bimastos eiseni. The sequence goes on along the minus strand of OY365808.1, from coordinate 44,326,428 downwards.
ACACATCTCTGGATCTGTGCCTCTCTCTGTCTCTGTGTCTGTCTCTTTCTCTCTCTTCGTTTGTCTCCCTTTATCTCTTTGTATATGCGTGTCTAGACATAGTGCATGTAGACGCGGTCGTTCAAATCAATGCAATCGTCTCGCTAGAGGCGCTGCATTTTCAGCCAATCGCACTTCATTATGTCAAGTTCAAGAAGTCTGAAAGTTACATATTCCTACGTTGAAGCCACGAATTTGGCATGCTCGAATATTCTTCCAGTTTGGAGTAATTTGCTTTAACATTTGGAGTTAGTCTATTCAGTTGACAATGAAATGCCGTGACTTGCCATTGTTTTCAATTCACATATAAAAGGTTTTTTGCATGTCATGCAACCAATTCTTCTATGAAAGAGATATTTGTATACATCATCTCACCACTGCGACTTATACAGCATACAGGTGGTGGTCACTTGCTGCTTTCTTGCGTAGCTGAGGAGTTGTCTATTTTATTTTAAATGTCATTCGTCCAGAGGCGGCGAGATGGACATGTCCCCTCACCTTTTACAAGTTACATGGGTGTCCCCTACATTTCCTACCACTCTCATTGGGTGTCCCTCCACCTGTCAAACGAGATCGCCTTCTCTGCATCCATCATCTGCAGCATTCTAATTATCATTGCTGACATCATGACGATGTCATTCATTTCGTCGTTGTTTGCATGGTTGACTGAAGTCATGCAGCCACGATGTATCTCTCCGATTCGGCTTAACATTAGGCAATGATCGTCTCATTCAGGTTGGTGTAATTGTATGATGTTAGGCTTCAATGTTGGAGGTCAAATATTGCCAGCAAGGCATAGAATGTGTACTTCAGAATAACGTATAAGTGTTGATGTTACTCTCGATGATATCTCGTCGGTGCACCGATGACCATAATTCTGTTGATTGTTGCTGAAGAGAGTCACTTTTAGTCTTGTGCTGTGATTCAAGTATTCGAAATTGTCATCTAATGTCAACTCTTGTATCAAGCAGATAGCTTTATGCTTTGACGTCCCGATGGTTTCACAAACTCCACGGTTTCCCAGCTATATAATATTGTTGGACAATGGCAGCAAGGGCACAATTTCCGTTACTATGGGGACATTAATGACGTATACATGCAGGTGAAGACTAATTGCCTGTTTCTGAAGGTCACCCTATCCTTTAACTGCTGTAAGATTGTTTGTTTTAGTTGATTTCTTGCTTAAAATACATCATAAATGAGAGTTGTCCCCTGAGTGAAGTTGGAAAAACAATCGGTGGGTCGAAATGGGTCCGGGTTTGGGACTAGATCCAAACCCATCCACCCACCAGGATCTCGACCCGACCCGTCTAATCTACAGATATTCGTAACCCTCCCGACCCGGCCCAACCCGACCCGACCGAACCGCGGGTTGGCCTGATCCGGGGACAACTCTTGGTATACAGATGCCCTTATTGAACTTAGATTGACGAACCACATTCGATATAATATCATCCGGTGCTATTTCTTATGATCAAAAGTCGTATTTCTAGCTAATAAAGACACCCGACAGAATTGACTTAAAGCGGTCAAATTTTAATAAATTAATTCTTTCAAAGTTGTCCGTCCGACATCGTGGCTGCATGACTTCAGTCAACCATACAGACAACGACGAAATGAATGACGTCATGACGTCAGCATTGATAAACAGAATGCTGCAGATGACGGATGTTATTTAAAATGAAATAGCTAACTCCCACTGAATCTCCAGTTACGCAAGAAAACAGCGAGTGACCACCTGTCTGCGGTATCAGTCGCAGTGGTGATATAAAGCACCCAAATATCTCTTTCATAAAAGAATTGATTGTAAATTAATTTGTAAAATAACAATAACACGATAACTAACAATGACGTGTTTAATTTCTGCTGCTGGCTGCAAGTAATTAAAAACACCGAGGTGTCATAAATTCATAATCATTAATGCCGCCCACTGTGAATAAATGACGGAACGCTAAGTGGAAAAAGTTCCGGTTGATCTGACAATAAGTACCGGAACGCCTCCTTGGAACGCACTGCATTGTCTAAACCACTGATTATTTATATTATCATGGCGCTATATATCCTCGTGTTAAGAACTGTTATATATGTACATTGTACGTATACTAGCATATATACGTGGACATTAAATTGATGTCATATATAATTTGTATATATATATATATGTAACTATGTATATATATATATATATATGGCCATGAATCTGTGGACTCAATTTACGGATAATTTGATTTTGGAGTACCTCGGCGGGGGCTGTGTGCAGACGATAAGGAAATCGGATCATGCTGTTGCAGCGCGTGAAGAAGGTGACCCGCAATTAAGCTAAGCGACCGAGCGAAAGGAAAGATCGACGGATGGAGAGAGATGACGGTTCTCTCTTCCAAGTCCTAAGCTCCATGATATCTGGAGCGCCAATGATATGGGACGCTGCATTCCGAGCAGCCTCCCTCATAGACAGTGGAGCGGTGTCTGAAAGGCCAAATCCATCACTGATCTCTGACAATCTTCAGGAAACGTTCGCTCCGCAAAACCAACGATCTTCTTCTTTAGCTTCTTAATTCGAGGCTCTCTCTTTATTATCGTCGCCGCCTATTCTTGTTGCCTTGTCCATCCACCCATTCATCCACCCTTCCATCCATCCACCCTTCCATCCATCCACCCATCCATCCACCCTTCCATCCATCCACCCTTCCATCCATCCACCCTTCCATCCATCCACCCATCCATCCACCCTTCCATCCATCCACCCATCCATCCACCCTTCCATCCATCCACCCATCCATCCACCCTTCCATCCATCCACCCTTCCATCCATCCACCCTTCCATCCATCCACCCATCCATCCACCCTTCCATCCATCCACCCTTCCATCCATCCACCCTTCCATCCATCCATCTCCTAACATAAAGAATATACAGAGGGTGACAGTCAAGGCAGTGACGTTACCTTATCCGTTTATACAACGGGTTCTATTTATATCATTCTTTTGCCTTCTATCTATCTCCCTCTGTCTGTCTATCGGGACAGAAGCACGCGCACGTGCGTTTCTTTCACTCCATCACTCACTCCGCTTTCTCGATGTCTTCGCTCCTCTTTCTCGTCTTTTTCTATAAGCAGTAAAGGCCTATTATGCACAGACTTCAGATCGCCTACTACGAGTCATCTGTATAGAGTACTATAGATCTATACGATGCATTTTTTCTTGCGTCAGTTAGACAATTCAACACAAAGGCGTGGGTGCAGCTGTTTTGGACATAGATAGTAAAAATCATCCATGCGATGTGATTAAAGCAATTGTGATTTTTTCCAGGCCTTTCACACTATCCAACCTGAAGCACTTCCGCAAATTCCACATCGACCTCTACATTTCCACCATATATATATATATATATATATATATATAGAGAGAGAGAGAGAGAGAGAGAGAGAGAGAGAGAGAGAGAGAGAGAAAAGAACGTAGTTACACTACAAGGTGTTCCGATAATTCAATTGAACTGAAATACCCAATTTGTTTTGGAAATAGATATGTAAATTCCTAAAGATAATTTAGTACACTCTTACAGTTTGAATTACGGGTAAATCATCATTGTTTTCTGAAAATTGCACCAATTCTACCAAAAGTGTAGAGCGTATAATAACCATTAAATGTCGGACAACCAAAATTAAAACTTTTCAATATGGCAAAATTTAATTTTTTTTAATATTTTAACATTTGTAATTCTACAAAAACACGATGGCATAAAGTTGTTCTTCAAAGCTGATATCGAGAATACCTTTCTTTAGCTTGAGTTCATGCTATTAGGCTGCAAAGTATGCACAATAAGTGCTGCTTGCCTTTGTCAATAAAAAGATCAAGAGCCAAAATAATCCAGATTTGGTGCAGGAAATGTCGCTGGTGCTTACATTAAACAGAAAGATTTAAACTTGATACAACAATTTAAATAGCGTTGGAATGCCACTGACTTGTCTAATAAATTCACTAAAGGTTGGACCATAAATTGATATTTAATAACATGATATTTAATTGTAGAGTTATAATACGTTGCTATTCACGAATTTGTCATCGTACAAAAAATTGTATTCATAAGGAACCGATGATAGAAAATACGAAACTAAATAATATGCATTGATGGCCAATATTTGTGTATCTGAAAAATCGCTTGATACCTCTAACGCTGTTATAATAGTGAGAGTCAAGTGACTCGATGCACTAGTAGCGTTGATTTGACATAGAGGGCTTTGTTTGGTCGGGCGTTAATTCTTTGCTGACTGGTGGCGCCACCGTCGGCAGAGGGCGTCATCGTCATCGTCATCGTCGTCTTGGTTCTTCGCTCCTCGCAGTTACACTTAAACGGCGTCCATTTGCAAGTCTAAGTTGGCGGAGATTAACGACCGACGAGGGATCGACGAACGGTCGGACAGACGGACAGATCGATGGATGGATGGATGGACGAAAGAACGGATGGATGGATGGATAGTTGGATGGATAGATAGATAGATGGATAGATGGATGGATGGATGGATGGATGGATAGGTGTGCGTTTGGATGGACGAGCGGTCGGACAGACTGATGGTAGGATGGATGCACTGATGGATGGATGGGTCTGTGGATAAATGCACGCACGCACGAGCGAATGAATAAATGGTGATCTAATGAATGGACCGACAAATGGCCGGATGGATAGATGGATGGATGGATGGATGGATGGATGGATAGATAGATGAGGGATAGACGAGTGAATGGGTGATCGATGGGAGATTGGATGGATGTTGAAATGAATAGATAATGGGATGGTGTGATGTGATAGTGATAGAGTAGTGAGGAGATTAATGGTGTCATGGATAATCGAAAACAAGTGGGTGTTGAGGTGGATATATATGGTGGGAAGGTTAGGCTTAAGCTGAGATGAGTAGGTCTAAGTATCAGTGGGGCAGGTGTTAAGTCGGTGTTGTTATTAAATACCAATCCATGCGCAGTCAACGTAAAAGACCGCGCTGATCAGACGGATTTTGTCGTCAGCTGAAACTACTTGACATCGATTCAATTATGAAATAACTGACGACGCGAGGAGACGCTTGAGACCTAGAGACTCAGAAGAACAGACTGAGGAGGAGAGGTCCATCGGTGGCGGCCTTTGACCTGACGAGCAAACGGATATAGACTATCACATAGTTAAGAAGCGATTGAGTAGATATCGACCAATCACCTTCTCTGATTGGACGCTGTTCGAAATGTCGTAAATTATTATTACTATTATTATTATTAGAGGGCGATGGTAGCACGGCAATATCCAGGCGCGAAGAACAGAAGGATTCGTGTTTAATTGTGTGATCAATGAAACTTTATATAGCGCCTCTTCAAGACGTACTGCGATAGCTTACAAGATGTTAAATATCATTTCAGTGTGTGTTAGAACAATTAGCAAAACAATGCGCAATAAGCTAAAAGAGTTCCTAATGACTGATCCACACACTGCAACACACAAGCGTGTAACCAACCAAAGGATTCCCGTCAACAGCCGACAGGACAGGTTGTCATGGAAGTTCAGAGTCTCTGGACCAGGTTGCGTCGAAAGGTAGAGCGATGATTTTCGTTATCGAATCGAAAACACGAAGACGGGGTCGACGAGTAGACTAGTCTCTCGCTGGTGGAAGATGACGCACGTCCGGATATTCGTCGAGGCAAGAGGAGAACGCAGAAGACTCCAATGACTATTTATTATTTCAAACTATGCTTTTCGTTTTACGTCAACACTTTTCAATCTTCCTATGACGCAGATGCGACTTCACAGAAACCGAACAACACTCAGTTTACAATCATGTGATCTGCTTCATTTAGGCTACAAATGAGAGCAAATGTCCACTCTCTGCTGACCTACATGTCGCGCATACAGTGGCGTAGCGACGGGGGGAACGCGAGGGGGGCGCTTGTCCTAGGGGCGGCATTTTCGGTAAATAATTTTAAGAAAGTGTTCTTGTATAAGTTGCATGCTTCAAAATTATTGTTGCTCTTGTCTAATCCTGGCACAATGCTTTTTTTAACCTTTTTCTCGACTTTAAACTAACATGTACGATATACCGTAGTACTATCAAAATCATCGAATGACACCTGGTGTTTATAGACATCAGAGCAGTCCTCAGGTAATTTAATTTGGGTCCCTAGGCAGTCATCTATATAAGAGCGCCCCACCCGGTTGCATAAACAGTAAGATGGGAGAAAATATGAAGTCAGGTACACACTGCGCGGGTACATGAAAATGTTTTTTTTGTCAAAATATATAGACGATTCTGGCATAATAGGGAAAGAGCGGGAGATTTAATGAGGTGTTAGGACATTGAATATCGTTGTTGGAATTGGAACTAGCCAGAAAATAACTAATCGATGAATTTATTTTTGTATCATCATAAACATTTTATTCCTCAGAACATCACCGCATGATTTTTAAAATTCGGCGCCTTCAAATTTGGCATCCTAGGCGGCTTCCTATGTCGCCTATGCAAGGAGCCAGCCCTGATAGACATTGCGAAAAGATAATTTAGACATTATTATTATTACTAAATTTATTTAATTCGGTAGGTGCGAAAGTAATGGAGAAATTAAATGAAGTAGCGTCTTCTTGCAATTAATATAATTCAACTTACAAGCCGACAAGATCATCTGTGCTGCTTTTTATATTTATTATTTGCATCTAAACTTTCAACTCGCCGGCAAAATATGTTTACACTAACTTTGGTTATAAATAGATAATAGTCATATATTTTATGATTTTTTAACTTTTGTACGTTTTTTAGATTAAATTGGATGCATATAGTATCGGAAGTATCCAGGAAGCAGGACTGCGCCGAGCCAAGTGCTTACAGCATATAGGCCTATCCATGTTGTTTAATATCGTAGTTTAGTGGGAATGAAAGTATGAAACTATACCGTATCCGTAATCTGTATGATAAGTTACCAGTTACTAGTCTATTTTAATTACTATGCTTACTATAGTACCATCATGACTAAATGGTATTATGTAGTATCTTCTTTTCAACATGTAGAGAGAAAAAAATAAAATTTTGACTTTAATTTTAATTGTATGTGAACTTTATTATTTTCGATGAAGCCTGCGAGACGTTTGGTAACTTTGCTGTGAAGCTCAATTGCCTTTTTGTTTGCTTTCTAAATGGCTTATTTCTTAATTTATACCATCTTATTCTATTTTCTTATTTTTATATCAAAATTAATGATAACGCATTTTAATTAGTCAAACAGTTTAAATTTCGACAGTGCATGCATGCTGATGCTGTTACTAGCTGTATAATGAATTGAATAATGAATAGAATATTCATAATGTATAATGAAAACGATCAAAACAGGCGTCTTATGCCTATCTCCCCTAGTGCATATTTCTGGGTAGGCACAAGAATAAAGTGATGGAAATAAAAGCAGAGGGGGCATTTTGTACCTTCGCCCCAGGCGGCACTTTGACTTGCTACGCCACTGCGCGCATATATTTATACATTTGACCAATATGTGTTCCTTGTCCACCTAGAACATTGTTTGGTCCTTTTGGCCATGCTCTAGGTTCGTCATAAGAAATGCTTCCTTTAATTAGTAATAGAGTTTAAGTTGGCCAGTTGTCGAGTACTACCAGACATCCACGTTCTGATGAACAATCCACGTTCTTCTCAACTCTGAGCATTTCATGAGAAACCAGGAGAATGAATGGACTGTAAAATGCAGATGAATCGATCGACTGCTCGCGCCATCTGTCGAGTGTCTAGCGGTTGAGTCGTCTGCTCTGTTAAACTCGGACCAACCCAATGATCCCAGCCAACGGCCACAAATACATCGCATGATTCTGGAAATATTTGTAATATTTGAACAATTGTGCTCAATTATTACTGTGGCATTCCTCAATCTGAATTAAGTAATTCGTTCCTGATTAAATTGCAGACCCCATGCAACAACCAGTTGAGCAATTAGGCCTCAATATTTGCATATTTTAGAATAATTTCGGCCCTTATTCTGAATTTTCATTTTCTTTAGAGCAGCAGCATTGTCATTTCTGACACGTGTGCTTGTTTCTGTGGTGCGCTAGCGCTATAATTCAATTGTCTATTTTCTCGCTTGCGGGGGGCGTCCAGATAGAGGGGTATGGAGGCAAATGCTTCCAATTTCAGGTAGGGTGATAATATTTTAGTCTTATGGGGAATATCTTGCTTTGCTGAAACTTGGGATCGGGGGGTTTGCCTCCACCACTCAGAGGGGGGATTGACGCCAATGCTCGCTTGTATTTTCTTTCGATAGGTTGCGTTTCAGTCGTTGACCAAAATTGTCGAAACAATTTGGGAGAAATTTTGAATCGCGTGCGCCACCTACTGAATGTAGTAGAGATGAAACAGCGCTGACGAGGCGCGTCTATGATCTAATGCTGATCTATGATCTAATGATCTAATGCGTCTATGATCTAATGCTGATCTATGATCTAATGATCTAATGCGTCTATGATCTAATGCTGATCTATGATCTAATGCGTCTATGATCTAATGCTGATCTATGATCTAATGATCTAATGCGTCTATGATCTAATGCTGATCTAAGGTCTAATGATCTAATGCGTCGATGATCTAAAGCTGATCTATGATCTTATGATCTAATGCGTCTATGATCTAATGCTGATCTATGATCTAATGCGTCTATGATCTAATGCTGATCTATGATCTAATGATCTAATGCGTCTATGATCTAATGCTGATCTATGATCTAATGATCTAATGCGTCTATGATCTAATGCTGATCTATGATCTAATGATCTAATGCGTCTATGATCTAATGCTGATCTATAATCTTATGATCTAATGCGTCTATGATCTAATGCTGATCTATAATCTTATGATCTAATGCGTCTATGATCTAATGCTGATCTATGATCTAATGATCTAATGCGTCTATGATCTAATGCTGATCTATGATCTAATGATCTAATGCGTCTATGATCTAATGCTGATCTATGATCTAATGATCTAATGCGTCTATGATCTAATGCTGATCTATGATCTAATGATCTAATGCGTCTATGATCTAATGCTGATCTATGATCTAATGATCTAGTGCGTCTATGATCTAATGCTGATCTATAATCTTATGATCTAATGCGTCTATGATCTAATGCTGATCTATGATCTAATGATCTAATGCGTCTATGATCTAATGCTGATCAATGATATAATGATCTAATGCGTCTATGATCTAATACTGATCTATGATCTAATGATCTAATGCGTCTATGATCTAATGCTGATCTATGATCTAATGATCTAATGCGTCTATGATCTAATGCTGATCTATGATCTAATGATCTAATGCGTCTATGATCTAATGCTGATCTATGATCTAATGATCTAATGCGTCTATGATCTAATGCTGATCTATGATCTAATGATCTAATGCGTCTATGATCTAATGCTGATCTATGATCTAATGATCTAATGCGTCTATGATCTAATGCTGATCTATGATCTAATGATCTAATGCGTCTATGATCTAATGCTGATCTATGATCTAATGATCTAATGCGTCTATGATCTAATGCTGATCTATGATCTAATGATCTAATGCGTCTATGATCTAATGCTGATCAATGATATAATGATCTAATGCGTCTATGATCTAATACTGATCTATGATCTAATGATCTAATGCGTCTATGATCTAATGCTGATCTATGATCTAATGATCTAATGCGTCTATGATCTAATGCTGATCTATGATCTAATGATCTAATGCGTCTATGATCTAATGCTGATCTATGATCTAATGATCTAATGCGTCTATGATCTAATGCTGATCTATGATCTAATGATCTAATGCGTCTATGATCTAATGCTGATCTATGATCTAATGCGTCTATGATCTAATGCTGATCTATGATCTAATGATCTAATGCGTCTATGATCTAATACTGATCTATGATCTAATGATCTAATGCGTCTATGATCTAATGCTGATCTATGATCTAATGATCTAATGCGTTTATGATCTAATGCTGATCTATGATATAATGATCTAATGCGTCTATGATCTAATGCTGATCTATGATCTAATGATCTAATGCGTCTATGATCTAATGCTGATCTATGATCTTATGATCTAATGCGTCTATGATCTAATGCTGATCTATGATCTAATGCGTCTATGATCTAATGCTGATCTATGATCTAATGATCTAATGCGTCTATGATCTAATGCTGATCTAAGGTCTAATGATCTAATGCGTCGATGATCTAAAGCTGATCTATGATCTTATGATCTAATGCGTCTATGATCTAATGCTGATCTATGATCTAATGCGTCTATGATCTAATGCTGATCTATGATCTAATGATCTAATGCGTCTATGATCTAATGCTGATCTATAATCTTATGATCTAATGCGTCTATGATCTAATGCTGATCTATGATCTAATGATCTAATGCGTCTATGATCTAGTTCTGATCTATGATCTAATGATCTAATGCGTCTATGATCTAATGCTGATCTATGATCTAATGATCTAATGCGTCTATGATCTAATGCTGATCTATGATCTAATGATCTAATGCGTCTATGATCTAATGCTGATCTATAATCTTATGATCTAATGCGTCTATGATCTAATGCTGATCTATGATCTAATGATCTAATGCGTCTATGATCTAGTTCTGATCTATGATCTAATGATCTAATGCGTCTATGATCTAATGCTGATCTATGATCTAATGATCTAATGCGTCTATGATCTAATGCTGATCTATGATCTAATGATCTAATGCGTCTATGATCTAATGCTGATCTATGATCTAATGATCTAATGCGTCTATGATCTAATGCTGATCTATGATCTAATGATCTAATGCGTCTATGATCTAATGCTGATCTATGATCTAATGATCTAATGCGTCTATGATCTAATGCTGATCTATGATCTAATGATCTAATGCGTCTATGATCTAATGCTGATCTATGATCTAATGATCTAATGCGTCTATGATCTAATGCTGATCTATGATCTAATGATCTAATGCGTCTATGATCTAATGCTGATCAATGATATAATGATCTAATGCGTCGATGATCTAATACTGATCTATGATCTAATGATCTAATGCGTCTATGATCTAATGCTGATCTATGATCTAATGATCTAATGCGTCTATGATCTAATGCTGATCTATGATCTAATGATCTAATGCGTCTATGATCTAATGCTGATCTATGATCTAATGATCTAATGCGTCTATGATCTAATGCTGATCTATGATCTAATGATCTAATGCGTCTATGATCTAATGCTGATCTATGATCTAATGCGTCTATGATCTAATGCTGATCTATGATCTAATGATCTAATGCGTCTATGATCTAATGCTGATCTATGATCTAATGATCTAATGCGTCTATGATCTAATGCTGATCTATGATCTAATGCGTCTATGATCTAATGCTGATCTATGATCTAATGATCTAATGCGTCTATGATCTAATGCTGATCTATGATCTAATGCGTCTATGATCTCATGCTGACGACAGGCAGAAGATGATTTGGGTTGTGAAACGGCGACGAGTCGATGACAACAATGCATTTGAAGGAAGAGTGGATGTCGAGCCATGGATAGACAAAGTAGGGCTGGATCTGAGTGGAACAAGATGATGACATCCAAGCTCTCTCTATTTATTTCACGAAGGATCGTTTACCTTGTTGTGGGAGAATTGAGAAGCAGAAAGTTTGGATTGTTTCACGTAGGTCTAATTGTGATTAAACATTGTTTTATAAATGATTCGACTAGTTTATAGTTAGAAGAAGTCGGTCACTTCACATGTTTGACTAGATTGCTTCAGTTCAGCCCAAGGTAGTTGTTGGCGTTTCATGTGATTCTATCAGATCCTTTTCCAACAAATTTCGCAAAAACCTCCATTGAAAATGAGCCTATTTTCACACAATGGAGCAGAATGCCACAACTTCTGTCAATGTTACTGTTTGTTCTTACTGTGCATAATTCTCTTCTCGGAGGTGTCACTAAGATATCTACACATGTGTAAAAAAAAGTGCATGGCTTCGCAACGAAGGACATATATATATATATATATATATATATATATATAAGATAGATAGCAATAAATATTTGATTCTCATTTTTAATATTGAATACTAGGCCTATGTGAACACACATAGCTTCAGTTTGATATTGTGTCAAATAGTTTAAGACGATTGCCCCAATCAGACAAGATGCCATAAGGAATAACGATTTGACATTGCGTAGTTAGACTGAAATCTCGGGATTAAACTTGATAAACAATGACAAACATATGCAGCCGGACATCACAGGTTCACTGGTTGATGATCGCAAACTCGAGTCAAGAGATGAAAGGCCGCAATCTATAATAATGGTCAGGACATCAACATTGCAAACACTGCATTTATGAATCGATCTGAATCAACCATTCCACACTCTTAAAAGGTTGGGTAATGTTTGCCTTTATTGGAATGCTAATTAGAAAATGCGCATTCGATTACGACAGACAAGCAGACATACAGGACAGACAGATAAGCTAACAGATAGACAGACAGATAGACAGACAGATAGACAGACAGATTAAGTGATTAGTTTCTATTGATTTGGTCATTTCAACGCCTGTACACTAGATTGATTAACAAGCGATGCAATCAACGCAACTGTTCAAAGTTGCATTCTCCATTTTCTATATCCTCGGTTTTACCATATTTTATTCAAAATGAAAAATCTGTCAGATCGGCCTAGCGCTGATAGATATGTTAACGACAAGAAAAAAAGGCTTTTCACTTGAATCAATTTGACATGAAACAGGTGTGCACGAGAACAGTGGCGCTAATTGTTCAATTGTTTGAAGTGCCAGTCATTCCCTGATCATCAGATGCTGTCGCAGAATAATTGCACAGGCCACTATTTCATATCCGAAAATATTCTTAGGTGTTATGAAATTAAAAATCGAGCAAAATCTGTCCACGTCATATTGGTAGATAACTCTGTCAAGACTCAAGACCGTTAGCGTCGCCACGGGTGGGGCAGCTGCTTCCCCATCCCGGCTCATTCTTTGGATTCGTGCAAATTTGAGGAGTTTTTATATTGGTGGGGTACCCTACATGATTTGTAATTAGAAATTTCACAATTAAGGTCCTCTGCATTTCATAATATCACAGTCAAACTTTGTCACAAATCGAGGTGATAGGTTCTCTTATTTCGAATTTGTAGTTGAAAAATTTGAAGCAATCAAAAGTCCAAAATTTATTTCATTTGTCATCAAGTGGTTAAAATTGCGCAAACTTCTGGGGCTTAGATAGACAAGATTACAACACTCCCCGTGCCCCCTAATTGTTAGGGGCATTTCGTCCCCCAACATCCAACTCTGGCAACGCCACTGTAGGGCATATACACCGCCTATTTGCAAACAGCCGTACACGGAAATGAATTTCCAGATGAAGCTGGGTTGCACGGCTAGTTTTACTTTAAAACTTAATTTCATCTCGCTTTCAAAAATCTGACTTTGGCTTGCAGTTAAAATCTATCAAGACACTGCAATTTCCAATGCTTCAACTGCGAACGCCTAAACGTCTAAACACCTTCTAGCGTCTAAATTCTCAGCTTCCCTGCATATAAATTAGACAGTCGTTTGCCAACCGACGAGTGTTCTGTACGCGAAACCAATTTGGGGTCAATGGGGTGGTTTGAGAGATACCTGGAACTAATCTACATCCATCAGCTGTGCTGCAGAAGTTTCGAACTGATGTCTCTACCAACCCTATAAGTCGAGAAACTGTTGGCTGGTCAACGTGTCTATGCCATTCCGGCACCGGTGAGCGACGGTTACTCTTCTAGTTATATTGAGCAAATGTATGCCACTCTGACAAAATACTCTACTTAAAATGACACCTAAATAGCGCCTTTGAATAGCTAGAGAAAGAAGCTACATAAATTCTCAGATGCGATACGATTAAAACCTGGGTTTCTAAAGGAAATTAAATGACCAACAAGATACATTAGCAAAGCTGGTTAAGGACCAAGTCGTGATCATCGACTTCAAATAATTATAGGTACTATGTATGGACGAATTTATCAGACCGTAGACGATTTCTGATGATTGGTTCACTCATTTACACTTGTGGATTTTGTTTTTCCCAACAAATATGCGTATTTAATCTAACTCTTGAACTGAAGAAGTGTGAATTTGCTAAGCGAGAGTAGAAGTACTGGAGGACATAATTCACTGGTCATCTGGAGATCTAAAAGTGAATCCTGATAAATAAAATGTATGGTGGAAATGGAAAGATCGCAAACTAAGAATAACATGGGGCAAGTACATCGATTATTATGTTTTACCGGTGATTCATTCTTGGTTTTCAAAGTTTGTTAAACCGTTATCGACTTTAGAAAGTGCGGGATAATTTTCGTGTAGCTATTTAGGTTTACTAAATGTAGAATGCTTTTCAAATATTGAAACTTTGTGCTCAAAACTCTTTAGCGTGAAATGCGAATTATGCTTAGGTTGCTGCTCCCGTATATAGTTGATTGTTTCTTAGCTAAGATTATTTGAGTAGTCAACTGTGATTGATTGAAAATTGTGTTCTGTTTGCAAATAAGCTGAGGTTGATTTTTGAGCTTCAGAAAGGTCTGAGCTATGAAGGCAATATGAACGAAATATTGTACATGATAGTTTGAAGTGCACGTTTTATACGAAGTTTTCATGACATAATGTAGACTTGTGATTGGCTGGCTGGCTTCCCACGATTAGGGAAAAATTGATGATAGTCATAAAATTTTACTTCATGTCCATCCGAAGACCACGTCTTTGAGATTATTGGGTCCTTATAGCCTTCGTGTAGCCCATTGATCATATGCTGCCGACTATTGAATGATTAATGGACCGGTTAAAACCAGTCTAAACCAGTCTAAACCTGTCTAAACTAGTCTGAACCAGTATAAACCAGCCTGAACTGGTCTGCTTAACTCGCGAGAAAGGATGTCCCAATTAAACGTTCTGTTAGGACAGTGTGCTCATATTCTGATGATAGTTTGAGTTTGCAAATATTGCGGATAAATGTGTGCGTGTAGGTTGTGAGTGAACTGCTTGTTAAGAAATCTAACTGTACAAAATCAATGACTGAACGTATTGTCGTCTTGAGTTACTAAGCGGACGAGACGACGCTACGAAGCACGATCGGTTGACACTACGCCAGTCGTCAATATACTCCACAGCTGCACCGTTCAATTAGGATAGCGCATTAAGTGGCGGCTCTCAACATGGGACACGGATGGGCCGAGGAACATGACGGAGGGCATGAGGAACCTGACGGAGGGCATGAGGAACCTGACGGAGGGCATGAGGAACCTGACGGAGGGCATGAGGAACCTGACGGAGGGCATGAGGAACCTGACGGAGTTGCCTAGGATGGTTTCGTCTCACTAAAAGTGGACTAACATTTGGAGGGGCAAACTCATTTGGTGGGACACTGCATGCCCTCTTATCCCGCCACTGAGTACAGCAACTGCGAATAGCTCCACATTAAATACACACAATCGACCTGCCCACATGATATCGTCACATACATTCGATCGTCATATATAGATTTTTCGTTCGGCTTATTTGGCTACGCTGCTAAAGTAATGTTGCCGACAGGCAGACACATGTGCATGTTCGATAGAACCATTGTAGACGATATTTGGTTGGCCAAAGACTCTAACAAAGCCCCGACGCTATGAACTCCAGCTTGCTCATTCAGGATGGTAGCCAAGCAGATGATCTTCCTATCTTCTAGTTCTCTGCCTCGTAGGCAGGTTCAAGTGTCCAACGTCACCACTCCTCTCGTTTTTGAGCCTCTTGTTTAAGCTCTCCATATCCGCTTGTGATCATCCTATCCAGAATCATCTTTCTTGGTCTTGCTATTGTTGGCTTGAGCCTCCCATTAATAAATCCTATAATCACTATTCTTAGTAGTGAATCTCCACTCAGCGTAGCCCTCCACAAATCGACTTCCTTTGTATCTTTCTTATTGTGTATAATTTTTGTATATCAGGGTTCTATCTTCTCCAATCCTTTCCAGCACTTCCTCATTTATTTGCGCTCCGTTCATCCGATCCATGTCTCTGTTCCATAGACCACCAAACTCCACATCAGTGTCTTCCTCATTCTTGCCTTCGTATTTCTTTATGATCTTCCTCTCAGAATTTCTTCTAATTTCCTTCTATTTCCCTCTTTCTTTTGATTTCCCTGTGGCGTTTGGGATCTGTAGGGATCATACTCCTGAGCTCTTTCAACTGTTTTTTTATCCCTCCAATGTGTAATCTGACCACCGTTTTCTAATCTTCTTTTACGTATCTTCAATACCTTTGTCTTTTGTTGTTGATTAGTTTCTTTTAGTTATGATCCTGCAGAATAAATTGAATCTACCTCAGTGAAGCGGGTTTATGGCCGGATGACAGAGACAGAGACAGAGAGAGATAACGACAGTATACTCATCGCACTTCAGTTGGCTCATATAGTTCACTTGTCGCCCAAGGGCTTAGGAAAATAGATCTAAGAGAACCCATCCTGCCACCCGATCGAAGGCACACTGGAAGATAGATAACGGAGAGAAGACGCTGGAGGCAGACACGGTGGCAGGAGGAGAGAGTAGGGGGAGAGCAATTGGGATAGCAGGAAGTGGACGAGATGGAGGAGATGGCTGCTGAAAGATAGAACCACTGAAAGACACGATTTATTTATTTATTACGTTAACTATTTCGCTCGTTCTCTTGCTTGTCTCTCATAACTTCTCCTCTGCTTGCTATTCTCTGTCTCTGTCTCTGTCTCTGTCTGTCTGTCTCTTTCTCTCTGTCTGTCTGTCTCTTTCTCTCTGTCTGTCTGTCTCTTTCTCTCTGTCTGTATCTGTCTCCGTCTCCATCTTTCTCAGTCTCTCACTCTTTCTCTCACACTCTCTCTCTCTCTCTCTCTCTCTCTCTCTCTCTCTCTCTCTCTCTCTCTCTCTCTGGCTCTCTACCTCTCTCGTTGTCTCGTCACTTCCTGCAATCTCAATTGCTCTTTCTCTGTCCAAGACAAAAGATATCTCTGTGCTATTGTGTAAATCGTTGTCTCTGTCTCGCTGTCTCTCTGTGTATCCTTTCTGCAGTTCCTCACTTGTGATTGAAGATCAATTCATAAACTATCTTATCCGGGTTTACTCCTGCGTCACCTCTGGAAACCATCGTCAACGATTTGCGCAGTAGCACAGTGCTCTGTCCTCAGCTTGACTTCCGCCTGTGGCATTTGGATTTGTGCATTTTGACCACCGTTTCTAATCTTTTCTGATCTTCGGACTCTGACCTGCAGAAATACCATACGTTGAAAGAATGTCCAATAGCGTGTAATTTAAAGCTCTGTGCTCTGGCAAAGCACGCAACTGATTAGTCCAAAGTTTGCATTTAAGTTCAATCGTGGATAACCAATAATAAATGGAGACCATGCAGGATCTGGCGACGGCTGTTCCGAGTTCATCATCTATTCACTTTGTTCCCAGTTCATCATCTATTCACTTTGTTCCGAGTTCATCATCTATTCACTTTGTTCCCAGTTCATCATCTATTCACTTTGTTCCGAGTTCATCATCTATTCACTTTGTTCCGTTTGATGCTGCTCGGCTGCCATGGCATGCAAGTGCGTCAACTAGCTCTGGATCTTGATTTCTTTCATTTCCAAGTCAAAGGCCTTTCCTATTTGCTCACAATTTCCAGCATCAAGACTGATTTGTTCGCCATCGGCGCCTGAAAGGCTACCCCAGCTGCGTGGTCTTTATCGGTAAAGACCATCCTTCAGCCTAATTGAACCGTAGCTCCAGTTATTGATCGATGTCATATTCGTCCTGTTTTATTGGTTGTCACATATCTTATCTGAAATATTATTGGCAACATTATTGGCAATCATACGGTAATGTATGGTCATCAGTTATTACTAATTGACATCTTCTTTGGTGTCTGTGCTTTATGCTTTATGGGATCAGTCGACGGCGAACCATGCAAAACAAAACTGCAATCAGAGGAATCTCGAAGACAGGGAATAATAGGGATGAGAGGCGATCGCAATGCATTATATGGTCATCCATTCGAAGATCTTGATATCACGATGTAGAAAGTGACAACGAACACAATGATCAAATTTGTTATAGCATTAGAGACTGAACTGTTCGACCCTTGAAGTCTGTTTCTAATGCAACTAATTGGTTTAATGCGACTGATTGGCTTACAATGCAGAGACTTTGACACAGCTACTGTTTCCAGCCACAAAGCAGCTAATGCACGTTTTTAGATATCAGACGTGATAAAAAGTCCTTTGATGGAAAGGGGCCTGAATCAGAGATTTCATCAACTCTAGCAGTGGTTTTAACACAGACTAAGCATCCTCTGAACCACTTTAGGCCCTTTTTATGTTATCTTATGGTCGATCCTGACGCGCACACGTCGTAGGATATGTTTATCATAGTTGATTATGACCTTGATATGGCCATGAAGAACCCGTTGTCAGTTCTGCAAACGATGCTGTCAACTGTTGGAAAAACCCAACCCGCTAAATTATCTGAATGAAAGGTTCCAAACGATCCTGCACTCCTGTGTTCAGGTAGGCTACCCCACCAACTTGAGGCCAGTGGTGACTCCTTGTGTTGGTATTCATCGCTCTAGGAGAGATTTCAAGGCGTAGGCCTACATTGCGAGCAGCTCAAGATCTTGTCAACGTGTACAGTTACTTTCAGTTTCTCCAATATTATAATATTTTGATGTACACCTCTCTTGTCTGTCTGTCTCTGTCCCTCTGTCTGTCTGTCTCTGTCTCTGTCTGTCTGTCTGTCTCTCTCTCTCTATATATATATATATATATATATCTCCGTAGTCTTGCATAACGAGCGTTCTGTAGCACAATCTGCACTCTACGTCTTACTGACATCTTAAATAGAACCTCTATTTCAAGGAGGTTCATTGTTGAATGATTGTTCCATAGACCTACACCAAATTTTTTTTCTCCACACAATAGCATATTAGACACCGAACAGACATCAGTTAGCATTACTTAATAATAATATTCATCTCATATATGATGCAATATTATAATGGATCTAGGACAATTACCCTCCGGACAAATTACCCCGGACAATGTATGTATGTATGTTACACATATATGCATGCATACATGTATGTACGTATGTGTGTATGTATGTATGCATGTATGTATGTATGTATGTATGTATGTATGTATGTATGTATGTATGTATGTATGTATGTATGTATGTATGTATGTATGTATGTATGTATGTATGTATGTATGTATGTATGTATGTATGTATGTATGTATGTATGTATGTATGTATGTATGTATGTATGTATGTATGTATGTATGTATGTATGTATGTATGTATGTATGTATGTATGTATGTATGTATGTATGTATGTATGTATGTATGTATGTATGTATGTATGTATGTATGTATGTATGTATGTATGTATGTATGTATGTATGTATGTATGTATGTATGTATGTATGTATGTATGTATGTATGTATGTATGTATGTATGTATGTATGTATGTATGTATGTATGTATGTATGTATGTATGTATGTATGTATGTATGTATGTATGTATGTATGTATGTATGTATGTATGTATGTATGTATGTATGTATGTATGTATGTATGTATGTATGTATGTATGTATGTATGTATGTATGTATGTATGTATGTATGTATGTCGTGTCTTACCCTTATACTATTCGGGGGTAATTGTCCGGGGGGTAATTTGTCCGAGGGTAATTGTCCGGGGGGTAATTGTTCGGGGTGTTATTGTCCTGTTACCATTATAATATGGGGCAATCTGATTCAACGGATTCAAAATGAACTGAGGCCGACTATGTGTATGTATGTATCTGGCTATTTATATAGCGCCTTAGAAGAACCAATCTTAGGCGCTATATAATATTATCATTGCACCGATATGCAGAGGGTTCAGTTGAACTTGTTGATGCCGTCTTGCAATGGGCAGCCGTTTATCAGAATGCATATTGCTGTGAATAAGACATATAACGATAATAATCGGAGTGAGAGGACACTGCGCAAGAATTCAAAATGGGAAAACAGTTTTATTTCTTAGATTCTGCGAAGACGCTTCTAGGGACGCTCTGTAGACTAGAGGGACGCAAACACGAGCCTAGCCTTTCTTCTTCAAGGTTGCTCAAACCCGCCTTAAGCTAAACGAAAACAGTCGTGATTTAATGCCCGAGGTCGGTAATAGCCATTCCCAACTCCTGCCAAAGTAAGTATCTTTAATTACCCACACTCTAGAATGAATAATAACCGACCATGACCGTCACAACGGATAGGGAGACCACGTTAGAGGTTTAATTTTGGTTTGCTGACTTGGTTGAACACATCAGTGTGTGGCGCGGTGGCTGATTGGTTAGAGCGGTCGGCCCGTAACACTCAGTGTGCTCTGAGTGAGCGGGTTCGACCCTCGTCCGAGGCGTCAGTCACTGTGTAGGGACCTTGAGCAAGTCCTTCGCGCACAATTGTCTGCAGTACAACTGCAATTGCGTCGTCGAGGCGTGTGTGCACTTCTGAGCAAAAAATGTTGAAAGAAGAGTGGTATCAAATTTCAGAATAAACAAAAAAGTCAGTTAAACAATGCAGCAGATGCAATTCACGGACTACCCCATAGGCTACCTACATGTATCGACATTCACCTACATCGTCTACAAAGACCAGTTCGGTGAAGGATCTGATTTGCCGTATGCGTCAGTCTCTTTGTCAAATTACGAACCGTTCTTGATTGCAAATGTCAGCTTTGTGCTAGTTATTTAAGAGGGTTTGAAGAGGAGAGCGTGGTTGAACAAAAAGTCACAGAGTTAGATCTTGACTACTGTGTAGTATGGACGAGGCATCTGTGGCTCCATATTGTAGCTACGGCAGTGTTCAGCCGAGTTCGTAACATGAAAGTAATCACTGACTAGAATGTCCCACAGCCATTTGTTTCAATATTCATCCCTAGTACGAAAACAAAAGCACCCAAAACCTGAGGACAGCCCCTAAATATGTAGCACAAACGAACAAATCTCTGTTCTGAGTTTCCCCATTAACAGAACAGATTGAGGCATATAAAGATTGGACTTCACACTTATAAATATTAAGGGTTTCATAACCTACTCAAAGTCAACGAAGTGAGAGAAATGAGAACCGTTCCAGTTAATTGTATTTCAACCGTATAAGACAGCGAGGCGGTAAGGCTGGAATTTCTATTTTCAATTATTAAGGGTAATACGTAAGTATACTCAATATATCCACATAGGAAAAATAGACTCACTAAGAACGAGCCATAACGGCTCAACGTAGGTCTATGTTCTGCTACTTCAGAGGAAGGCTGCGTTGATGCATTCATAATGACGTCATAGGCTGCGTTTATGCATTCATGATGACGTCATAAGCTGCGTTGATGAATTCTTAATGACGTCATACGCTGCGGTGATGAATTCATAATGACGTCATACACTCACACAATGAAAGGCTTGACAAAACAAGAACTTCCAAATGCCACTGAGTTGACCAATGTCTCTTCCAAAACCACTGACCCAAAAAATAGTCCGCATAGTATGCCTACTAGTCTTACAAACAGATTGTTCGACTTCAACAACTGCAACCCATAGGGCATAAAAATAGGCTCCATGTGTAATATTATAACATTGATTAAATATGTAATAAATGTCCAAATAAAAATAATAATTTTTCTGACAAATATTATTATAATCGCTACCATACATTCAATATGAATAATGCCAATAATAATTATGATTACAATATTAAAAATATTTAAAGAAATAAAGCTACAGTCATTTCAGTAGTGATAATGATCAATGCCTTTATTAAAATATTAATAATATATCGCCATTAATATGATCACAATAATAATACTAATAATAATCTGTACAGCTACTTTTATGACATACAGCAGGACTTGTTGCCTGACTGTTGTTTATCCGTCCTGAACGTGCGCCTGTTCCTTTTGTCGTCAGTTCCTGCAGCAGAATTCCTCTCCTCTGAATCTCCCATCTCTTTGCGATCATCTCCATCGTCAGTCGGCTGCAGACCATAGGTGGCGTTGCTGTTTCGAGGGCTCACTTCCGTTGCTGCGCCGACGTCATCATCCTGTCTGGTTGCTGGGCAGCTGGTGTCAGACGATGCGATGCCAGAGTCGTCCGTCTCGTTCTTTTGTCGCTCGAAGTGCACGCGCCTCTGCTGCTGTTGGCCAGGCGCCTTCTGAGACGGGAGCAATGGAGCGGCACTGGCGACAGACGACGAGTCATCGGAAGTCTTGGAGGAGTCACCCTTCCATGCAGCGCCCTCTATCGTCTGCTGGACGCAGGAATTGGGTGACTTGAGTGCTTGATTCTGCTGCTGCTGCTGCTTCTTGCATCTCTTGCAGGTGGCACTCTTGCAGAGACATTCAGCGCCACACTTGCCTCGCTCCTGCTCGTCTTTCTCAGTTTCGAGGAAGAGGCGATCGACCTCCGACAGTCCGGCCTTGTCCTTGACCTCCAGAAGAGCGTGCTTCTCCCACTGGTTCATCCGAGGCTCCAGCTTTGATCGACCCTGTCTCTTCTTGGCCTTTGTCCGACCATCATCGTCTTCGTCGTCATCGTCATCATCATTCCTGTCTAGGCATCGTTGTCTCCTGTTAACCTCCTCCTCTTTCTCCATCAGGTACAGCTCCAGTTCGCACACTCCAGACACAGATTTTCTCAGCAGCGGATGTGGCTCGTAGTGAGCGCTGCGTGGGATCAGCTTGCGCTCCTCTGCGTGAACGATACTCCGAGTGGCAGAGGATGAGGATGAGGAGGTGCCGTGAGACGCCGCCGCAGAGGTCCCGGTCTCAGGAGCAGCAGCAGCAACAGCAGAGTCCGACGAATGCTGATCGTCAACGGAGCATCGCTTCTTGAAGAGTTCCTTCTCGAGCAGAAACATCTCGAACTCCGAGAGACCAGTTCCTGGCCGGACCTGAAGCAGCGGATGTCGCTCATACTGACTCATTCGCGGCAGAAGAGGCAGAGACTTTCGCGGGTGCTTCAGGGACTCAGACAGCGCACAGATCGACGTCCCTCCTTCAATTCCTCCTCCTCCTTTCGAAGTCGATGCCGTTGGACCATTATCCACCCTCCCGCCGTTCAGGTCGCCTTGGTCCCCCCTCGGCGCCTTATTGCACAACGGCGGTGGCTGCATACCCGCGGCGGGTGCTTCCGTATGATCGGAGTCACTGACGGAGCAGATGTTGTTCAGCTGGAGGACTGCATGAGGAGAGACGTCGACGGACGAGGTTCCAGCCTCTGAGTCGACAGTCGAAGTCCGATCCATCGAACTGTTGTCCATGTCGCCGCCACTTCCGCTTCCACTTCTGCTTCCTCCGCGATGGTTCGAAGTGAGGTCAGCTGCGGAGTTGGTCCTCAGCTCCTCAACAACCACCGAACGACCGTCGAAGGGCATTGAGCACGACCAATCGTCTTAACATTCTGGACGAACAAAACACTTGCCTCGACTCTTGACAGAGGCTGAGCGACGCAGAAAATCCACCGCCAGAAACATCCCTCAAGTTCCTAAACTCCGAGAAGCAAGCTTCGGTAAGTTTCCATCTATGTCATGATAACTACACATATCACTCGATCCATAAACTTGCGCTGCGCCCGTGTTCGTAATTTTCCAGACTATCCTATGCAAGAGTCAATGACATCCAAAGCAATTTATGTTGAACTAACGTGGCACATTCAAACCCTCACACGTATGCAAAGCCTGTAGTCACTGTATGGTGTGTATACATTCTGACCGGCAGTGTAAAGATCGATGAATAATCGTCCTTTTGCCTATGTATACACGAATAGCTCTCGAAGAGACACCAGCCATAGGCTAGAACAGAGATTGGCCTACGACCGACTTGGCCATCTTCATGTGTTTCCCGATAATTTTGACCAGCGTCTCAGATCGATTCGCAAATCGGTATACATCGCAAACGACTATTTAACGATTTCAACGGATTCGCTAGAACTTCTCTCACAGCAGCTGAACTGTATGCTTCTAATGATTGCTACCTAACTCAGAAACGCAGTAACTTAACTGTAAACCAAAGCAACGCTTCTTTCAGCCGCATACGAAACAACAGTAGCGACTAAAAAATTAATTTTATTAGGTGTGAAGCTGTGAGCAGCAGATCGATGGATCGAAAGGCCTTGAGCCCATCGTACAAACTGCTTTCTCGTCGTCGTCGTCGTCGTAGACCGATTTATCGATCGATTCTCAGCCGTGGATTATCGTCCTTCGTTTCTTATTGAATCGATGTGTCCTAATTCTCGATGCGCCGCCTTCGGCTCAGCTGCTTTCTCTCTCTCTCTTTCTGTCTGTCTATGTTTCTAAATCTGTCTCCGTCTCTCTCTACCTGCGTCTCCGTCTCTGTCTCTGTATCCGTCTGTATCTGCCTCTGTCTGTCTATCTGTCTCTCTGTGTGTCTTTGTCTCTGTTTCACTCTCTCACTCTGTCATCCGGGCCAAGCAGAGCGTCGCATAGTCCTTCGTGCTACGTCATATTTTCAATTTGTGAACGACCGACGGATGGCCGTCATCGTTCGTCGTCCTATTTCTGACCAGCGTCCACCTGTCCACCGACCCAGTCGCCACGGATCGATGATCTGCCTCGAATAATCAATCAATCAACGTTCAATCGATCAGGCAGCCATTGCCGGAGACCACGTGGTCTATCGGAGGAGAAGAGGTAGAGCGGAGTCCTGATATATCGATGGAGGCTTCAGGATGACGTCGAAGCGAGAAGTGGATTGGATAAGATGACGTCTTAAAATAGATCCATCTGTTGTTTACAGAATTCAACTAGAGGATGAAGTATACAGCTGCTGCTGCAGCTGCTTGTCTTAAGTGTGTTGTCTTGCACTCAGCCAAAGAATGTCTTCGTCGGTGAAGCAGATAGGCGCCGCTAGAGACTGCTGCCGTTGCTGCTGCTGCTGGTGAGGCCACTTGAACGACGACGACGACATATTGGATGCTAATGTCTCTGCTATTCATAAGAAGCTCTGTCTGTCCTCACCGAGAGGGCCACGGCCAACCAACCATCTCCTACTGCTGCTGCCGCTGCTGCCGCTGGAGCTGGCTGCGCGTTGGCCGCCGTCGATGGGGAGCAGTAGGGTGGAGCGAGCGTCGTCCTAGGATGCATTGGCCGAGCAGCAGAGATGCATTCCAGACGACGACGAGTATGAGGAGGATGAGGAGGAGAGGACGGAGGGGGAGTGGGACGGAGAAAGAAGAGTCGGCGGCGGATGGCGAAAGGTCGACTGCTGCAGCAGCAGGCGCTTTTCATATATGCCTAATGAACAATCCTTAAGCAGATTTATCATCAATAAAACATCATCGTCGTCGCGAGGAATCGACAGCGCCAAGCGCTGCAACTATGCCACCTCCACCTCCATCACCACCAATGCCATCATCACTACGACGACGACGAACACGACCAGCTGCTGCAGCAGCTGAAGGAAGTACTCGTGTGGTGATGGCAAGAGGTATGGGCGCCTGCTTTCAGATCAATCCGACGGACGGCATCAGCGGTGGCGGCGGCTGCACCGTCCTCTGACCAGCTGAGTGCAGTCTGCATACACAGACGAACGACGAAGCAGGCATGCATCAGCCATGCTGTGAAAGAGACGCCTGCACCACTGCCCCAGCTGCCAACAAGCTCTCTCTCTCTAGCTCAGCAGCCACCACAGGCGCTTGTGGTACGGACGCAGGAGATGCTCTTCTGCTGGAAACGGATGCAGCTGCATCCTGACTACAACAGCAGCAGCAGCAACGGCGGCGGCGGATTCAGCTGCTGGTGAATGGCAGCAGCATCGATGGTTTGCAGTAATAATAATAATGCATCGTCAATTATTATTATCTAAGGCTCTCAAAACCTATTCCGTGATATCTGGGCTAGCTAGGTCTTCTTTTTGCTTCTCCTTTTTCTTCTTATCCATCCTCGACATTCCTCCTTTGTCTTCATCAAGTTCTTTATTATATCAACCTACTTCCTCCATTTGCTGTTCCTTCTTTTAACATTCTTCTCTTGTTTCATTCTTATGTTATTTGCCTTTTCATTATTTCATCCTATCACTTTTCTTCCTCGACTCATATCGTCTGTTTCTGTTACTTCTTCCCATTTAATATCTTTCCTCCTCGCGTCCTCTGCTCCGTCTACACTTTGTGCTGCTCATATTTTTTTGCTCGTCCTTAGTTTCTTATTTTCAGCAATAGAAAAACACAATCGCCTTCGACATATTTGAGGCAAACAACACGAGCATGTCATGTTTTGTAAGTCCAACCCACTCACTACACCAGACATATATTTTAATTCAGCATATTCACCACCCCAGAAATGCAATATACGTTCAACCCACTCACCATCCTAGACATATACTGTACTGTAAGTCCAAAACACTCACCATCCCAGACATCCACTGCGCCTCAATCCCCACTCAACAGACAGATACCCACTGTACGTCCAAACCACTCACCTCCCAGACATCCACTTCCAACTCACTCACGACCCCAGACATCCACTGCACTTCCAACCACTCACCGCCCTAAACATCCACTTTCAACCCACTCACAACCCCAGACATCCACTTCCAACCCACTCACGACCCCAGACATCCACTTCCAACCCACTCACAACCCCAGACATCCACTTCCAACCCACTCACAACCCCAGACATCCACTTCCAACCCACTCACGACCCCAGACATCCACTTCCAACCCACTCACAACCCCAGACATCCACTTCCAACCCACTCACAACCCCAGACATCCACTTCCAACCCACTCACAACCCCAGACATCCACTTCCAACCCACTCACAACCCCAGACATTCAACTTCCATCCACTTCCAACCCACTCACGACCCCAGACATCCACTTCCGACCAACTCACCACCCGAGACATCCACTGCACTTCCAACCCACTCACCGCCCCAGACATCCACTTCCAACCCACTCACGACCCCAGACATCCACTTCCAACCCACTCACGACCCCAGACATCCAAGGTACGTCCAACCCACTCAACACCCAGACATCCACCGACCCATTGACCTATACAGACGCATGTATGGTTGTGCTTTAGTTGCACAATGTCCCATTAGATGCTTGGCTAACGCCAAGCACGTGTCGCTGCCATAGAAACACATAGACAGTTAATCAGATATATCGCAGCATCCAAAGACGACATGCGCAGAAAACATGGCGCAACGAGGACACCAGGTGGCCATCTAACTATGCATACATACAAACGTCTACGCACGATGATATTAAATGCATACATGATGCTAATTTATGTTGTTAGAGGTCCTCTAAATAAATTAAACTCTCGATTGCTTTGACGATGAACATAATTTATACTGTTGTAATGAATAATAATGATAATGCAAATAATGCTTTCAAAATGAGTAGAATTGAAACTCGTCAGAGAAACAGTCTTTGACAACAACAGCTTCACCAATGACTCAATATATCAACGGTGGATGTCTGGGCGTTGATTAACTTTCATAGAAAACAACAACTCCTCTGTCTGTCGTATGACCTTAAAACTCACTTTAATCTGAATTCTCGTACAACTGATTCATGATCATCGACTATGGAAGTCGTTACTTGCTAACACAGGAACATGGTCCTCGGGCTTTTCAACACGAAGAAGGGTTTCAGGTCGTACTGTGTAGTACAGATGTGCTGCAGCCAGTCACGTAGTTAGATGTAGACAACCAGGGAAGAGTGAACTCGTAGCTTGTCGACCGAAAATATAGGTAGTCACTGCCACTGTCGCACGATAATAATATCGCAAGTCAAAATGTGGCAATTAAAAATGTCGCACGCTAATAATGTCACACGATAATATAACATCGTCAATCAAAATGTCGCACTATGTTACCCCTATTAATTAATAATAATTATTGTTTTAATTATTTATATTGCGAACTATGTATGTTATGTGCGTATAACAAACTTTGGTAAACCGTAGTTTAGGTCGGAATTTTTTTGCAACTATCATGCTCTCTCAATATGAAATAGAAGCTGTACGGATGAAATGAATCATTGCTTAAGTCGACGCTGGAATAATTGACAGAATCTTATTTGATTAGACGCTGCATTGGTGAAATGTTTAATGATTAATCAGAAGTTGGAGTGAAGTAAGTAATTTTTTTAATAGGAAGCGGCATTGATGAAAAAAATCATGGTTAAGAAGGAGCGAGAAAATCCTGCTGAAGTGGAAGCGGGATCGTTGAAAATTAAGTTGAAACTGGACTGACACAAGGTTTTATGCCCAACAAGAAGATGAATCGATTAAAGAAATATTGGTTAAATAGAAGCTGGATTAATGAAAACAATTTGTCTTTAAACGGAAGCTGGATTGATTAAATGAATCATGCTTAGACGGAATTGAGGAATTGTGTAATTGCTTAAATAATTTGGATTAATGAGAGAAACATTCCATATGAGCGGGAGAACTAACCGTTTAAGTGGAAGTTGAATTGATTCCCGCTTCCACGTAAACGGCATTTATTTCACCAATCCCGCTCTAGTTAGACTTAATTCATTTAAAAGATCCGGCCTCCAGTCAAGCAGAAATCCTTTCATCATTCCCAAATTCACTTGACCTACATACTTTGATCGATCCAGCTTAGACATTAATTATTTCAACAATCCATCTTTTAACTGTACAAGGATATTTTCATCATTCAATAGCACTTTCATCGTCCAACTTCTATTGAAATAAAAATTTTCGTAACCAATCCAGCTCCTAATGATGTAACAACACTTTCATCGATCCAACTTCTATTGAAATAAGAATGTTATTTATCAATCCAATTCCTATTTAAGCAATATTTCTGTCTTCGATCCGACTTCTATTTAAAGAAGAATTGTTTTCGTCAATCCATCTTCCAGTTGAACATAGTTCTTTGTTTCGATCCAGTTTCAGCTTAAGCACGATTATTTTTATCGATCCACCTTCCATTTAAGCTTCTACTTAAGCGGAATTTATATATAGTCCTATTCCACTTAAGCAGAATTTTTACATATGTGATACTTTGATTGACGATATTATTATCGTGCGACTTTATGAACGTGCGACATTTTTAATTGCGAAGTTTTGGTGTCCGCTCGATAGTCCGAAGGTTCGATAGTCCGAAGGTTCGATAGTCCGAAGATTCTATACTTCGACATTGATTTAATTAGAATCAGGATTAATTGATGAAAATAATGTATGAAACTAGGAGCTGGATTGATATGAAAAGAATCATGCCTAAATAGAAGCTCGATGAATGAAACGATTTATGCAATCCAGCTTCTAACAAACAATTCTTCTCATCAGTTCAGGTACCATTAAAACCACAATCTTATCATCTATCGACCGGTCACCATGCAATCTTCGGACTATCAAACCTTCGGACAATCGATACAGAACCCGACGCTTTGACTTGCGATATTATTATCGTGCAACATTAATAACGCGCGACATTTTTAATTGCGACATTTTGACTTCGATACTATTATAGCGCGATATTATTCACGAGGGATATTTTTCTTGCGACATTTTCATCGGATACCAATCACTGCGACCATTATAAACGTATTGTAATCAATGAAAATTTTGCAATTACTTGAGTATTGGTCTGGTCAATTTCTACATTACCTTTGTAACAGTTGCTCGTGCAACTTCTGTCCTTATGCTAGTTTGTGTCAGATACATCGACTCGTTTGCTCTATTTCCAATTGCATTTTAGTTGAAAATATGACTTGATGCCGCTACAAAAGTACAGAGCCTGACAGCAGCCCACATGGAGCCCATACGGGGCCCGTATAGAGCCTATATGGCATCAACGATATAAATGAGTATAAGCGGCAAGTTGGTGAGATCATTATGAATCTTTGTCCATGGGAATGTCGGCAAGGAAGCGACTTAGCTTGTGCCTACTATTAAATGGCATCAACCACAAAGCTTAAGAATCGTCGATTCCATTTCATCAAATACCTACATGTACTTTCTCAGATTTTGCTATAGTATAGACAAATGTCTATAGATACTTAGCAAAGATAGACTTCACTTATTGAATGTGCGTGCTTACTTATACCTATAGTAATAATAATAATTGTATGTGCTAATTTTCACAAAGCAAAACGTTATAATAGACATTAATTGCAGAACAATGATATTCTTCCGACAACCGTGATTACCTGGTACAAAGAAGGGTTGTGGTCAAATATCAAAATTTTAAATAAACAAAAATGATGCAGTTCTTTTCCTAAGAGTGAGTCGCCGTTGGATAGTCATAGTGTTGATTAATTCTCAAGGATTTGAAGGCAAAGAAGAATTCAGAGAAACAGAGTTAGACCATGGCCCCGTTGAGTGACAAAAGCGAAAAAAGAACACAGGCCAAGTCTTGGACTATAAATGTGGATAGCATTGGGCGAAATTTGTGCCTGAACAGAATGGGTCATTCATTCGCGTCAAATTGTCACCACACGGGTGACGACGATATGAAATGATGATGATGGCAACGACGACGATGATGGCGATTTATAATTAAGTTGGCGTTTTGTGCAAGGACTGCACTGGCCTTTCGAGCTGCTTCATAAATTATTCATCTAACAGTGAGAGAAATCGCCCAAGAACTGGACAGTTCTCACCGTTTAGTAAATGAAATAATGGTCAAGAAAGACTTTGGATTGGAAGATTTCAAAGGTGCACATGGATTGCACTGATACAGGCAAACAATAAGCAAGCAAAACTTTGAACGCTTCAAGCTTTTAAATCGTTATCCTGTACATGTTTTTTTCTGATTTCCATTTGTTCACCGGTAAAACACTCTTCACTGACGCTGCACCAGCGAATAGTCAAATGATCACTTAGTTTTTGCTGTTGGAACCTGGAAGATGATCATCCACAGGAAGTATTTTTACCGATTTTTTTTATTTCGACCGATTTCTCTGAAATCGGTAGAATAGGGATACTTTCAGTCGCAGATTTGTAAAATGGAGCAGAGGGCTTATGAGAATTTCTGTTACATTCATCTCTGGTCTCCCGTACGTAGCTGGAAGTAATCAAAGAATCTCTTAATCTTACCATGTGCATAAGAGAAACGCCAGAGTGTAGGCTTACGCATTTCACCGTCATGGTGCTCCAAGTCTACTGAGCTCCTTGTGATGCCGTCGAACTGTTGCTAAATGAGTCAACTGGTTCTTACCTTCTGCACTTTGCCTCCAAAGAGTCCGGATCCAAATCCTGTGGACAATAAACTGATGAGGGAAAAGGTCCATAGAACAAGGATTTTGAATGTCGCTGAACTCCGTCAACATATCACACAAACGCAGGATGAAATGAATCGACGCATAATAAACGCCGCATTAAGTCGATGATGAGCTCCTCTTAACGCCTACATCAAGGCCAAGGGAGAATATTTGTAGGTCCCGTATGGGACAAATTATGGCTTACTGAGTCGATGTAATAGTTAGGCCTACACAGGGGCAGCAACCAGAAAATTTTTCTGGGGTGCACATACTGCAAACGTCAAAGGCGTGGCGTACTGATAACACCCCTAACCCCCTTCAAAAAAGAAAAACTCAACGGATTTGGATCAATTATGTAGGTCAGCGTTTTCATCCAAAGGTGCTCAAGCACCCATCAGCATTCCCCTAGTTGCGCCTCTGCCTGAGCCTACATGTGAATTGTATGTTTTCTCGAATCTGATTAAAGTTTAATTGTTGCTTATTTTGATTGCATGGATTCTTATGAAGCCGATATACACGAGGTTCTTTGTTTAAAGCTCCAATGTGTTGTTGCAGATGGATTTTGTCACATGTACACTGTTGCGTTTACCCTGTTGACGCTGTTTTTTTACATTGTGTATTGATCGCCTGGCATTGATCGTAGCCGACCACTTAATGTCGAGATTTGTCGACTTGCGAATGTTTTTATCGATTGGCAATTGCACATTGCAACAACCTGTTCTATATTTGGCAATAGCGGTTTTTATTATTTTTACGATAATATAAAACACAATAGCGGTTTTTATTGTATCCATATATAGGTCTACTCAGTCCCGTTTTGGCGGATATCATCAATTCGGCTTCCATTATAAGCATTCTCTTTTAATTTATCCAGCTTCCATTTATGCATTCTCTTCTTATCTATACAGCTTTCATTTAAGCATTCTCTTCTAATCGATCTAGCTTTCACTTAAGCATTATTCTTTTAATCAATCCAGCTTCAACTTAAGCAAATAATAAAAACTGCTATGTGACGATAGAGATCAATGACAGTAATAATAAAAACCGCTATTATGGGATTCAATCTGATTTTCTATGTCAATGTCCCACTGACGGCGACCACGGCCTCGGTTTTATAGTTCGCGGCTGTAGACCCACGGACGCCGAAAGTTTTCGAGCTTTGGAATGCTATCGTCTTGTTAGTGTTACTTATAAGCTAACCTCTGTTGATAAGTAATAATAATAATAATAATCTTCGTTTTTTTATTTCTGAAAAACTGAAGTATGATTAAAAGTAGGTCTACAGTATGAGCGAATGATGACGAGTTAATACAGGAGTGGAATTTAACCGTCGGCAGCCATGCAGGGCTCCCATTGCGCTATACATCTTCATTTTAACAAACGCCGCCGAAGAGCGAAAGAAGTCAACCTTAGGTAGAGATGCGGGTCTCGAACACGGTTCCTCAGCGCTGTGTTCACCACTCTACTCTACGGGACTCCCTCTCCTTACTCTACGGTCCCAATGCACCCAAGCATATATTGTATGTTCATAGGTTGAATGGCAGGCCTAGTCAACTTTGAAAGTTACAGGCAATATATATATAGTTCCAACCACGAAGCCAGTAACTTATTTATTTCAACCCATTTCAGGGCTGTTAGCAATACTGGGAAAAGTATTGCAGTAGCAATACCAAAACTCCTTAATTAAAAGTATCGCGATATCAATACCAATACTTTTCCTGAAAAGTATTGCAATACCAATACTTTTCAATATGCTTGCATAATTCGAGCTTAGCATAAAATATAATTCGTGCACCGATAATTATAGAAAATTTCCCAAGGAATGATCACAAGGAATCTAGATAAGAGAAATGGTTACTCGTCAATTTTCAAGTACACGTTTTCTCACAGATGTCTCCCGAATCTCAATTTTTCTTCCATTTGAAAATATCGTGTTTTGAACCTCTAACGGCATTTTTTTTATTTTGCTGACATACCCGATAGTCATTCATAAATTTGGCTTTACGACTAAAGATTTATATGGCCGAAACAGGCTATATAATATGTGCGTAAAATTATATAGGCTTAAACTTATCAAAGCACAACGATATGACTTCGCATATTACTTGAGAAACCATGTAAATTGCAGTGAGAAAAAGTATTGGTATCGAGTATCGCTGACAGGTTAAAAATGGGTAACGCGATACACATGCGAAAAATATCGGCGATATCAAAGTATCGCGATAAAGCACCGCGATATTAACAGCCCTGACCCATTTCAATTGATACGGGCTTGCTGTTGCCATCTTTTCACGTGAACCCTAAGCCATCAATTTCTACAATTGATGCGAATTGTTTGTTTATTATGCTGGTGATTTGTGTCCTGCGAAAAGTCGATAAAACGCAGCAATCTATAATAATGTCTTCTCAGATCATATGTGTAGGCCCTATATAAGGGCACTTGGACATAAAATGCCAGATTTTATTATTAAATTGAGATTCCTTTATAATAATGAAAAGTTACGAAGTGCAACAATGAGAAGAGGGATTGCCCAGGTCAGGCTGGTCAAAGGTTGACAGAGAAGATTCAATTTCAAAGGGGACATTAGTGTGCACACACAGATATTTGTTCCAAAACAGAGCCCAACTGTAGACATCGCTCCAGTTTGGCGCAAACTCTTCCAAAACAGAGCCCAACTGTAGACATCGTTCCAGTTTGGCGCAAACTCCGCATTGGAAGTTACTTTTTTGTGACACCGGTCCCGCGGAAACCAGCCTAGGTATTGGGTCGTGTTCATTCACGGTCTTGTTCTTGAGGGCATAACTGCTCTGGCTGAGTATCTAGATATCATCCGTGTCGCTTGCGCCTGTATAAGCGCTCTGTCAATGAATCGAATCGTGAAAGCATCCGTTTGATGGACTACAACAAACTTTAGCTATCACAATTGTCTCAGCCAAGGGGATCTCCGTTATCGTCAGTAACCGTGTATACATGTGGGCAGAGTTGTCATGGAGGAATGGTTGGCTGACCCGGTGGATGGCGGCTGTTTGGTCACAGGCGGGTCGCGTGTTCGCAGCAGGTGTGCACACCGTGGGAAGGTGACCCACTGTCCATAGTGGATTTGACGGGCGGTGGTGGCCTCTGTCGCCGAATGCGTATTTGTTCGACACACAGAGAATGGGTCTGTAATTGGAAGAGGATCGTATATTGTAAGGGTTTATAGTAGAGATGGGAATAAAATGATAGTCAAAGATTGATGGTAGTTGTTTATGGACAAATTTATGCATAAACTCATTCGTTTGGAGTAATGTAATCTGTTGCAAATCCAGAAAATTTATGCTCTTAAACAGGTAATCGGACGAGCAGCAGTAGACCAAGAGACAGCAGCAATAAATCGAACAGCTCTTTTTTGCAGCAAACTTAGTGATCGAAATCTAGTGGGATAGTTGGAGGCCCATATAATATTGCAATGAGTAAGGTAGGAATATATCATAGTGTAATAGAGGTTGGTACGAATGCTGGTAGGTAATAAATAAACAATTTTCGATAGTACTCCTATGTTTCTGGCAAGTTTCGACGATATGCTAGCAATATGATCTTTCCATGAAAGAAATTGATCAACCTGGACTCCAAGAAACTTAGCTGAGGAAACACAGGGTATAGCAACACTGTTGATTCGGAGCTCACTAACATTGGCAGGAGCCTTCTTCCGATGCGATCTAAACAAGATATAACTAGTTTTTGATAAATGCAAAGATAACTTAATTGCGGAGAACCAATCATTGGCATGGGAGAGTTCATTGTTAATTAAGGAAATTAGGGCTTCATGAGAGCTGTGCGAGGCGAATTGACTAGTGTCGTCAGCAAAGAGAAGAAAGTGCAGGAGGCGGGAAACATGGGGAAGGTCATTGATAAATAACAGGCATATGAGTGGTCATATGGGCCAGTGGTCAGTGTTCAGTGGTCAGTGGGCATATATCGAGTATTGGGGTACCCCAAATTTGATCAAGTTAGGGGTGGACAACCAGCTATTGCAATATACTAGCTAATACCGGTTGTTGAGGTAGCTCTTAAGCCATTCTAACGCAACACCGCGAAAACCCACATTTTGTAGTTTAAGAAGAAGTAGGCTGTGTTCGACCGTATCAAAGGCTTTGGCAATATCGATGAGCACACCTATTGCATATTCCTTGCGATCGATTGCCTCCGCTATTCTATCCTGAAGATTAATAAGGGACATCACTGTGGAGTTCCCGGGTTGGAAGCCATGTTGGATTGGATATAATATATTTTTGTTTCACGACAAAGTCGTAAAGTCTTATATGATTGACTTTGCAATTTAGAAAAGTAGGATAAAATATAGATGGGTCTGTAATTTGTTATGTCGGCTCTTTTACCCTGCTTATGAATTGGAGTAATTTTAGCAATTTTAAAGGCATGTGTGGTTTGTAATGCCACGTTGACCACAAACAGTTACTCTCCAGCAATCCTACTATGGGGTTATGACGAATTATATGTCAGTTTTATTTTCCGTCACCTATAGTAGGTGTCCCCGCATTACGGTTTGGGGTATGCAAACCTGTAATTTTCAATGACATCTTCAGAAACCTGTGATACCTGTTTGGTTGAGCGGCTAGTCTAGCATGTATATTGTGAAGTTAATAATATCGTGTGCAAAATCTCCAAAGGGAGTTGAAGTTTTAGTTTGATGCGTAGTATAAGCTTGAGTGCAGAAACAATGAAAATCTTAGAGAGTCAAATAAAAGCGTTTGTGTTGAAAAAATCATATACCGGTTTAGTAAAATAATCGTTAACAAACTTACGTTTAAGAACCGTAACTAACCTATACAAATAAAACCCGGTACAATACATGTCCAAATTAGTTAAGTATTTTATTCACTTTGGAAGAGTAGTTCAGCATCTATATTTGAATATCGAAGTAATACGTAAATAATTTTATTATGGTGTGAAGTGATATAAATAATTCTGA
Source organism: Bimastos eiseni (assembly GCA_959347315.1). NCBI lineage: Eukaryota > Metazoa > Annelida > Clitellata > Crassiclitellata > Lumbricidae > Bimastos > Bimastos eiseni. Next base: position 44,290,047 of record OY365808.1, on the reverse strand, counting down.
CGAAAGTAATTGCTAAAGGAAGGTGCAACCTTTGTGGATTACCGTAGTCTTGCTTAACTATATTTAACTCCAATAAACTTACAGAGAATAACATTGTGCAGTTAATGTCATAGTTTCGCGACCCTAAATAAAGTGCAACAGACGGCATCGATCAGTATAATGATTATAGCGGTGAGTGACAGGTTGTCTATATTTTCTGCGCGGGATCTCAGCATGCCCAACTTCGCTTCAAATGTTGCTGGATTGAGTAGCATCTCCTGGGTCGTATGCTTCGGCAATAAGTCTGGCCGACCGTATGCCCGATTGCACCCAGTGATACGACAGAAGTTCATGTAGAATGTCTCGCTCGGATCGCTCGGATCGATGATCGGGGCTTCTCCACCGCTCTGCTGGTAGACTTGAACCAATCTTCTCAGCATACATTGGCGATCAATCCTCGTGGCCAGTCCCTTCCTCAAGTCGTAAAAGACCATAACGGAGCAAAGATGCGGTTCCTCTGTGGGGCAGGGACGAAGGAGACCTCTGCCAGCCTCAGTTCCAAGTCTCAATCCCTCCATATCGTTGCAAATGGTCGTCGATTCGTTGCAGACGAAGCATGCGATGGAAGTGCTGTTGGAGCCTGGAAAGACGTCATTGCATCCGGGACTGTTGCAGGTGAAGTAGCGAATTTGATCGGAGGAATCAGCAGCGATGTCAACCAGTTCTTTGCCGAAGATGCGTTTGAGCAGCGTCACCTCTGTCACGGACACGCAGCTCCGGTTGAAATCAAATCTCGTCTTGCCGTCCGTGTCCTGCCTGTATGAACTGAGACAAAGGTGGTTGGCCGGACAGACAGTCAGGACCTGCGCCGCATCCTTAGCTGTAAGAACGAAGCCACAGCTGTCGTCGCTAGTAATCGACGTGCATTTATGGCAACTGATGGACGATTGCTCCTCTTGTTCACTCTCTGGATACTTGTAGTTACATTGGGAAAACTCGCAGAAGAACATTTTTATCAGAGTGTTTATTGCGGTGAGATCTCTAATGACGAGGACCGTGCCTCCTGCGTTCTTTCCCGCATCAGAAGCAGCGATGATCTCGGCAGCTGATGACTCTAGATTCGCCTTCTCGTCCCTCGCGATGCAGTTCCTCGCGTACGAATGTCTCATCGTCGGTTTTCCCGCTTCATCCGTTGTCGTCATCTTGTAGGATAGAGAACAGACGGAGTTCGTCTGGATGCACGGCCTTAAGAAAGTGGAGTTGAGCTCAGCTATGAGACGACTGCCGTCGATCGCACAGTCAGAATGATGGTCAACAGAGTTGCAAATATAGCATTGGATATCCGAACCGTAAACTATCGAAACCGTACATAGAATGTAAAAGCAAAGCGGCCAGGAAAAAGATGTGCTCCCCGAGCGAACGGTGAAGCTTTCGAGTGACTAGCTATAAAAGTGTGCAAACGCATAAACGGACAGAGAATAGACACCGAAGCGTAAAAAGTGTCATCACTAATTTACAACTCCATACAATATTTCCAGCCGATATATCTTCGCGAATTCTTCGCCATCCAGCCAACCCGCTGTACACGATCGTCCGCTTGCCTCATTCTCGCTCGTCCTCCGAATAATCTCATCTCAAGTTCTCCAACCGCGCCATATCAAACGCCGCCCCTCGTCTCTGGAATGACCTTCCTTCTGAATTTCGTGCCTTCTCGGTTCCTCTATCATCACTATACATGAACGACGCTGCGATGCTTGTTACATTCAACCAAGCGTGCACTGATTTGACCAACCCGTCTATCGAGTGTCCCGGGTATTCTCCGAGCGAAAGCTTCGAGTGAATAGCTGTAAAGGTGTGAAAATGCATAATAGGAATTGTGTATAGACACTGATGCGTACAAGTAGGCTACACTGAACAAACGATTGCCAACTCTCGACCTACTACATGTTTCTCCCAAGAGAAATAGGTGTGGCAGAGAGAAGTCAATTGCACATGTACAGTATTCGTAGGTCGGTGTCGCGGGTTTCACTCTCGTCACTCCTTCTTCTTGATGACGAGAGTATCCGCTGGTTCTTTCCTCTATCACCAAGCTCAGCAACATGACTCACTTGATCGTTTTAATATGTATATTTAATTATATATATATATATCACTCATCCTATCTACACTTATTGGAGTTATTAGTGTCCTTTTGAAATGTTTCCCTGGTTTACGTTGGAGACGGGGTTCCCAGCTACGTTGATTACCCTTATCGTCAGAACGACCTAGCGTCTCCCCCACTTCCGAAACAAGTCCTCTTTGACTAGCGGCTGTTATGTAATAAGGCTGGGCCTTATTAGCGTCATTGAATTTCATTACTACAGTTATACCGCCTAATAGATTGCGCCGTTCGTATCGGAATTGTCCTCTATTCATGATACGTGTCAACCAGCCGACCCAGGCCAAATCTTCAACTGATTCATGAGTTTCTTGTCTGTAGGTCGTAGAGAAGGAAGGGGTAGGAGTCCGCCTCGAGGTGTCGGGTTTCGCTGCTTGACACTCCGTTGATATTTGCATATTCCTTTGTGTCTGTATTGAGGCCTTCTGCTTCAGACGAAGCCCATTGATGTCTCCCATCTCATGTGTCAGGTAGACATTCTCATCCGTAGTCCTCCTACGCTTCTGCTGTCGATCGATGACTTTTATATAGCCCCATCGTTCAGAGTGACGCGCGTCACATTCCCTCCAACCTTCAGATAAAAGGTCATCGGCGTTCTTTCTCCGTTGTTCGTTCCTTCCATTCATTGTCAGCTCGTCAAACAGAGAAAAAAAGAAAACAGAGTGATTACCGTACAATATATACCATGCAATCCTAAGGTCTCGGACCCCGTAATTAGTCCAATAGGCTACTATTCCTCGGTTTCTAGGTGCGAGACAGGTGGTCCGCAATAATAATTTTTGGATCCTGGCCTTGGCGTCGAAATAGCTGATATATTTTGCCCTACCTACATTCTGTAGAACGTCATTGACGTCGGACGTCGGATAGCAGTCCCCTTCAGAGTAGGCATTCACGTGTCTGAAATCGATCGCCAGTCTTAGCCCTCCCCCACGTTGTCCTTGGTGTCCCTTCAAGAGGCATACGACTGGGCTTTCCATAGCGCTTGTTGATTCAGTTATGATCCTCTGAGCTAACATCTCTTTGATCTTCCGGACGACCTCGGCGCGCAGCAATTCTGGTACGCGGAGCCGTTTCGGAGTGAAACCGGGCTTTATCTTGATTGTATGCTGTTCTAATGTACATAAACCCGGCCTCTCAGAAAAACATCTGCATATCTGTCTATTAGCTCTAGGAGTTGACTCCTCTCAGCGTCAGACAAATGAGCAGTTCGCCCTTCTTCAATTAAGGTGCTTGGTCGAGGTGCGACGCCTTCTGATGGGTCGATCACTTCAATCGACCCGAAATCACTGTCGTGATCATAAACAATGGAACAGTTGTTTACAATGGCTTGCTGAAGCCTCTCGTTAAATTTGCGCATTTTCTTGGCGTGTAAGTGTCTACGCTTACCTTCAAGTTAGACAATGTAAAAATATGGGGACTTCACTTGGGTTACAACGCCTGGACCCTGCCAGCGATTATACAGCTTAGCGTTCTTGGGGTCCGAAGCTAACACAATCACCTTGTATCCCACTGCGTAGCGCCTATCTAGACTTCGTAAGTTGTAATTCTCTACGTAACGTCTCTGTTCTAGGATCGAATTATATTCTACATGCAGAGCAGTCATCTCTAAATTGGATTTCAACTGTTGAAGATATTCTTCCGGGGATTTTCCAATGCTGAATGGTAATTCTCGGTGCCCCGCCCATGACTCCTTCAAGATGCTGAGGGGTCCCTTGGGCAATGTCCTATAGACCAATGTAAATGGGCTGACGTGAGTTGTCGCTGATGGACGTTCTCTTAGACTCCATAATACCAAGGGCAGCAACTTATGCCAACCACGTGGATCATGTTGGCATAATTTGTAAATCATCCCCTTTAAGCTCGCATTGGCCCTCTCTACCGTTCCACTGGCCTCAGGATATCCGGGCGTATGGCCTCGGGGTTCATCCTAGACGTGTTAAAAACTCTTGAGTTAGCTTACTCGTAAAATTCGTACCACAATCCGTGCAAATTACCTGTGGCACAGAGAAGGTCATGAACATTTGCAAAAATGCATCGCATACCGCCCGCGCGCTCATAGAGTGTAGCGGATATGCCATCGGCCATCTTGAAAACCGATCGACAATCACTAAGGCATAATTGTATTCAGGCTTAGGAATCGAAGGGTCTTCCAACGGGATTAATGGGCCTATACAATCGGCATTTACAGCAGACCATGAAATTTCGTCATTGCGAGGGATAGCCTGAATTGGAATGCGCTGATTGGTCTTCAGAGGTGCCCTCAACTGACAGATTGGGCAAGACGCACAATAATTACGAATTAGATTGTCCATATTCGAAAACCAGAAGATCAGGCGAATCCGATCCTTAGTGTACTTGAAGGCCATATGACCTGAGAATGGCGCGTCGTGTGCCATTTTGAGTACGATTTCTACCCGTTTGACTGGAAGACAGAGTTGCTTTACCTTATGGCCAACGATGCTGTCACGGTGATACAACAGTCCATGTTCGACAAAGAATCCCCCCTTTCCTCGTTGGGCTAAATCAACGGCTTCCTTCAGTGAAGAGCACTTCTGTTGTTCTAGTCTAAGGGTGTCGGCATCTGCTGTTCTCATGCTTAAGTCCGTAGGCACCTCTTCAACGTCCAAAAAGTCTGTCCTTTGTCTTTCAAAAATCGATTTTTGTTTGTCCAGAGAGAGCGGAGTGGCCGTCCTGCTGACCCCATGATTCTCCCCTCTCTCTTCCCCAGCAAAGTACTCTTCCCCGATCAGTCGATCAGGAAACTCATCATCTGATCTGGTCGGGGGAGTTTGCTTGTCCGTCTGGTTGTCAGTTTGACCGTCTGTCTGTCTGTCATGCCACCATTGACCGCTAATACTGTGTAGTTAATAGCGTCCTTCAACAAATTGCTTATTTGAGGAGTCAAAACTAGTTCTTCTGGTAAGTTTGGAACAACAGCGAGCCATACTCTTACACTAGGGGCTATGTTGACCAACCCCTGTGATTCGTCGACATCCGGTTTTGACTTCAAACGGATGACGTCACATACCTGGGAAATTCTATGTACACCCGTAATTTCGACCTGTTTGTATATTAGGGTCTTGAGGGGTTCTACAAATGACTTTCTCACGCACGCTATCTGTGAGCCAGAGTCTTCAAGCGCGTCTACGCTCATGAGATTTTCGATTCGTACCTTGACGTATGGCCTAATGTATAATTCATCAGCGTCTATGTAGGTGTTTTGACTCTCAACTGTAGTGTCTTGTGAGATTTTCTCTACCCCTTCACTCACTACATTACTGATGCGGGCGTTACTCTGCAATGGGGCGACGCTTCCACTTCCGGTGTCGCCAGACGCACATACGTTGATGTGTGCTGGCTCCCGGCTAGCGGCTTTATTCTGCGGGCAGTCACGTGCTCTGGGGAGTCCAGAAGAGCAAATAAAGCACAGGCCTTTCTGTTTTGCGTCTTCTACTGACGATTTAACATCTGACACCCCTTTGTACTGGGTACCTGTTTGCCACGTACGCTTGGCGTTGACACTGGCCACATGACTAGTGCTGCCCCCGCTCGCCGAGTTAGGTCGAGGTGGCGGGACTCCAGGCGTGGGGTGCTACCGTAACCCTTGGGTGCTTCATAACCACGGTGGTGGGCGGCTAGTTATGTGTCAATAGATCCCGCCAATTCGGCATGCGACAGCCACTTGCCTTTCTCTTCTGCTAATACGTAGTCTAAACAACCGCTGGGCAACAGCTCTTTGATCCTATCTGCCACTAGCAAGCTAATCTTTTCAAACGATTAATCTACCTGTCTGCTTCGCAAGTAGTACACCAAGGCGCTATGTAACCTTGATGCCCACGATGAGTATGTTTCATCGTTAGCTTTCTTCATATCTAAGAATTTAGCTCTCAATTGGATGGGACTTAGGCGATATTCGCGTAGAATGCATTCTTTTAAACGTGTGATGTCAGAGAGGTCTTCTTCAGAGAGACGCGAGACCAAGGCCTTCGCCTTCTCGCTTAGATTAGCCAGTAAGATCTTATGCTGTAGGTCGGGTTCAATGGCACAAGAGTTGAATAGGCGTTCAGTGTTATCAAAAAAACAGGGCAGATCAGCTGATTCGGCAGGGAACCTGGGTAGCATTCCTTTTAGAGAGTCGTTGCAAGTTTTTACTCGCGCCATGAATGACTTCTGTGATGCTCCCGTTTCCCTATCCTCCAACTGTCCTTCTCCTTCCCTTCTCCACTGCATACTCTCCTCCTGCACCCTCCTCCTCTCTCTTCTGTATTCACGTTCCTCTTCATAGTCTTTGTCCTCCCTTTGTTGTCTTCTGATCCTCTCTTCTTCCTCTTTCCTCTTCTTCTCTTCCTCTATCCTTTCCTTCTCTTCTTCTTTCCTTTTCTTTTCTATCCGTTCCTCCTCGTCCCTCCTTTCTCTTCTCCTCTTCTCTTCTCTCAATTCCTCGTACTCTATTTCCTCCTTTCCTCATACTCTCTTTCCTCTCTCTTCCTTCTTTCCTCATACTCTCTCTCTCTTCTCGTTCGAGTCTCCGTCTCTCCAGTGCACGTATTGCTATTACGTCACTCAGCTCCACTTCTGAGCCCTGGCTGAGAGAACTTTCACTCTCGCCAGTCTCTTCGACCGTTTCCGGGCCCTCGGACCATGCTCGAATAAGCTGGTCCCGGTCCATCGCTGCGATCACAGCTGCCTCGTGACCTGCCTTGGTCAAGCAGGTCACCAGCTGCTCGCTTGTCATTTTCCGAGCGCTTGCTCGTCTTTGGGGGGCCTTGTCTGTCCATTTTTACAAGAAGTACCCTCCACTACTACACAATGGCACAAATATATAAACAATCACACTCCTGGCAAGTACTACCTACTCTTTCCGCCCTACTCGAAGAAGAAAAAACTACAGGCAGGCGCTATAGAATCCTATTCAATCGCCTAACCTGTCTTGGCTATCGCCTCGGAAGTTCGCACTATCAGACACACGTTTACAGGTCCTACTTAGCTCCGTTGGCTGCCTCGTGTCATCACTTCCGCTCCATCTCGTATCGATGTGATGCCGTGCCCTCTTCCGTCGTTGCGTCTCGACCGCCATTTCATGACGTGTTGACTCTTTCGGCTGTAAACTGCTTCTTCGACGTTGATGTCTCGTAGTCGATGCCCGTCGTGGCTCCTGTGTAGATGTCGCTGCTGTGCTGACGTTTTCTCCCAGGCGTCGAATGTGCTTCTTCGTCGTCTGCTGGTGATTCTAACGACTGCACCAATGTCGCGGGTTTCACTCTCGTCACTCCTTCTTCTTGATGACGAGAGTATCCGCTGGTTCTTTCCTCTATCACCAAGCTCAGCAACATGACTCACTTGATCGTTTTAATATGTATATTTAATTATATATATATATATATATATATATATCACTCATCCTATCTACACTTATTGGAGTTATTAGTGTCCTATTGAAATGTTTCCCTGGTTTACGTTGGAGACGGGGTTCCTAACTACGTTGATTACCCTTATCGTCAGAACGACCTAGCGTCTCCCCCACTTCCGAAACAAGTCCCCTTTCCTTGCTTGCTACGCTTTTTGAATCCTTCTAGAGGCGATTTCCTTCGCCATCCCAAACGCAAAACTCGTATCTCTATTGTCGTAGAGAAGGAAGGGGTAGGCGTCCGCCTCGAGGTGTCGGGTTTCGCTGCTTGACACTCCGTTGATATTTGCATATTCCTTTGTGTCTGTATTGAGGCCTTCTGCTTCAGGCGAAGCCCATTGATGTCTCCCATCTCATGTGTCAGGTAGACATTCTCATCCGTAATCCTCCTGCGCTTCTGCTGTCGATCGATGACTTTTATATAGCGCAATCGTTCAGAGTGACGCGCGTCACAGTCGGGGACCAACGTGTGTCGCTCATGGCGACTGAGAAGGAAACTTTCCTGGGGTCCTGAAACAGGTTTTTTGGCCCTGGAGACCTGGGGGAAGGTGCGCGGGCTTCAGGTACCCCCTCGACTGCGTGTATCAGGTGATCCCCAAGCCCACGGTGAAGGTTTCCCTGATTATTATTATTATTAGTAAGAAGCAAACTGCGAAGCATAAACACATTATCAATAATCTAATCTGAAACGAAAAATAACAATAATAAAGACACCCAGAGAGGAGAGAGAGAGAGAGAGAGAGAGAGAGAGAGAGAGAGAGAGAGAATTCTTTATTTATCTGATGTTCTACAGATCGAGAACAACAGATATCTGTGTAGGCCTATTGGAAGTAGGAACACACATAGACTATTGGACATAGAGCATAATTATTATTGTTGCGTCGTTCCATTCTATCGATGATATTTTTGCTCATAAACTCTGAAAATCCATGCTATCTGTCAACTGTCGACTGGAATACGTTGGTTGGTTCCACGCTTGTGCGTGGGCCCACCACTGGTTACTCTTTCAGCATATTGTGCACTGCTTTGCTAAATAATGTATTGTATTCGATCTGTTAACCTCATTTAGCCCACCTCAGTGAGCGAATCTGAGTAGATATCTTTAAACGGTGCTATATAAATGCTCGATTGCATTGAGCTACATTACATTGACATGCTATGCAAATATTACCTTGTACCAGCTAATCAGTTTCCTCTGTACCACATCACAGCGAAACGTTTAGCAGAGAGATAAAATAGCAAGTTGACAGAAGATCAGCAATTATAATAATAACGATTGTAAAGGACAATGAGCACCTATCAGTCAAACTAAGAAAATGAACGCTCATTCCGTTGCTGGGTAACTTACATGTAGGCCTACTTATTTGTGCCAACTTGCTAGCTTAGATGTTAAATATTTATTGTAAGTCCTACTATGTAATTTACATGTAGGCCAACACGCACAAACTACCGTCACCAAAAGCACAAATATGACGATAGCTACCTGAAGTTTTCTTGTCCCAAATAGGTAATCTAATTCATTGATGTCTTTAATACTGACTGATAGATTTTTTGCTGTGTGTTAGGTTAAACTAGTAAAGCAGTATAAGACCGTTTCCTGCGTTCTGCTGCACGTCTTGTCGGGCGCATTTCGAAATTTGGCTGTCCCCGGCTATATGTATTTCATGTGCGCCATTGGCTCCCCCTCCAAACAGCGAATCACGTACCGTTTCATCGCTCTGATGACGTTCAGGTCTACCTGCACTGTCTTGCACCTAACGCCATTGCGGCTGTTTGAGCATTGACCCTGGTGATGAGTGCTCTGGTGCCCTTAATGTCATCAAATCAACTACGGCCTAATCCAGGTAAAACTCAATAATTTTTATCTGGCTTAGCATTCGTCACCAGCTCTCGCTTGCCTGGACCTCACCGCTAATTGCTGCAGAAACTGTCCGTATTATTATCTTTTCCTTCACTGTCCTCGTTCTAGGAGGCACATTGAATCAACAGCTTAGCCTATATGCGGGATATTTTGCAATGGCTACCCTTACATTGGTTACCCATTCCCAGCACATTGCAGTAGGGATTTGCTCCCTTGCATGACGCTGCCTTCTTGGCGCTTCACCTACTTATCTTAAGGACTCGCAGGGCCGGCGACCCCAGGGAATCGAGGGGGACAAGTCCCCTTCACCTTTCACAAGGTGAGGGGTCTCGGTTGTCCGTTCAACTGTTTGGAATAGCTTCGTATTGGATGTTCGGCTCTTGCCTAGAAATAGTATCTACCCAATTTTTACTCCACTCAGAAATGTCTTATTTGGCCGAGGTTGGACCGGAAACGCCTCTGAGTAGATTTCTTGAAGAGGCGCTATAGTCTATATTAAGTTTCATTGATTGATTGATTGATTGATTGAAATTAAATGTCCCAAATGTCCTAATAAAATTAAAATTTATGTCCTAAAACGGTGTCTTATAATTTCGTAATGACGTTGACGTGAATTACTAATTGCGCCACTAGGTCCGCCATAATGACGTCACCATAATTTACTTAAACATGGCGTTGTCCTTATTTGCCATTTTAGACAATACTAACAAATGGATGTATCATCTTAAAATGTTTAGAATAGGTGCGTTTGAATTCTTGTGGTCTGAGTTTCACTGACTGATTGCTTAAAATGTCATAAAACGGTGATGGGGCAAAGTTTCGTAACGTTTGCGCGTAGGTCTCAAATTTAAAAAAAATGCCGTTTGGATCACTGAATACGTCACAGATCTTTGCAAAGAGACAGAGGCGACATCTTGTTAATAAAACGCTTGTTCTACACGAAAATATCAATTAGTTCGTTATTATTCGTTTGACATTAGATTTTTGATAATGTGTTTTTGCTTCGCAGTTTGCTTCTTACTACTTGGAATACTGCGTCAGGTCAACAGCCTCGACTGTTATGTTTGTAATTCACAAACTAACGACACATGTGGTGTAAACCAGGTATGACTGTGCAAAAGCTATTTCCATCAAAATTAAAACATTGGACCATTGACAGATTCGGTTCGCATTTTAATCGGAATTAGGGTTGCCAGCTTTTCAGGGTATTGACAAAATGACGGCTTGTTTTGCTATGCCATCTTTTGATGCGTTGTGCATTAGATGTTAATAGAAGCTACTAATTAATAATAATAGTAATAATAATCAGGGTTTGAATTGTCAAATTTGAATGGCGGGTTGAAAGATGTTCACATGTTCAGATGCCCCAACCAGAATTTCTTCGAACCGGAAACCGGTATAGGCCTACGGGCTAAATTATAAAGTGTAACTGGATTTTTGGTGAACAAGTTTGACTCTTAGCTGTGTGATCCTGTGTCAAGATGGTCTCTTTATGAGACATTAAGACTCACAAAGACAAGGCTCATCGGGGTCTTTATATCTGGTTGACGTATTACTTCGGCCTCATTCAGTTTCCCCTCTCCGTCCACTTCGCTAATTCAATAGACTTGACTTCTTCTTCCTCAAACTAAAATAACTATGGCTCAATCTCGATCTTTTGCTTCAATTGGTCTCTCACTGTGGAATGGGCTTTCTCCATTTTTTCGCTCTAAAATTCTATCTGGCAGTCTCTCTTCCTTCTTCGCTTTTCTCAAAGCGTGGAGCTTCTGCGGCCGAAAGTTCGGTCTAAAAATGCCAAAAAAATTACTTCTGTGGCCAAAAGTTCTTTGTAGATCTCTAGAAACGACACCAATCCTGGCCCTAGATGACCCTCACGATGCCTAACCTGGCCCTAACCGACCCTCACGATGCCTAATCTGACCCTAAACGACCCTTACGACGCATATTACAAAGTTGGTGTTTTTAACCAATGGTAGCGCATGCGCAGAGGTCTTCACGCGCTAAATTTTTTGCATGAGTTCGGCCGTAGAAGTAAAAAATTTTTTGTTTTGGGCCGAACTTTCGGCCGAAGAAGATTTATCCTTTCTCTAAACCTACTTCAAATCGCGTGGACTTGCGCACTGGCAGCGCGTCTCAATGGTTCACCCTTCTAGAAGCACTCGAGATCTATTTAGAAATGCTTAAATGCTATACAAATTAGGTCACTGAAAGCTGATCCAGTGGGTTGCTTGATCCCCAATGTATATTTTGAGAATTGACTTGGGGGTTGAAAAATGAACTGGGGGTTGAACCCTCCCAAACCCCGAGCCGTTTTAAGAAGTTTGGGGGCCATTTATAGGCCCAAACTCTACAGTCTACACTGATTCACCATATCGCAGTTCACGAGCGAAATAAGAATCTGTTACGCAACGTCTCTGCAACTCATCTCCAGTTTGAGCCGTACTAAATAAAATCTGACTCTTTATGCTGGCAACTAGCAGGACCTCTACGCATCATTGTCTCCCGGTTAAGTTAACCCTTTAACGACCAGCGTTATTGATTATGCCTTACACTTTAGTACACGCTGGTCGTTAAAGGGCATTATAGGATATCCTCTATTGTCTGGCACTGTATCTTGTACAATGCGCCTGTCTATCTTCGGGATCTATTCACCTTAACCTCGGCTTGCTCTGGTCGCCAATCTCTTCGCTCGACCTCCAGAGGCGACTTTGTTGGCCCACATGCTCACACTGCTACCAGACAGAATAGAGCTTTCGCAAATGTGTTTGGAACAACCTCCCATCTGACCTGCGTTTTCTCCTCCGCGACCTGTCTGGCTCTTTCCACTAACTCAAGACTTTCTTTTTGACGGGGCCTTGATTGGGAGCGTCTCTGAATAGTTACCTTGAAGAGGCGCTGTATAAATTGCTTGGATTGATTGATGGAATTTAGATAATAGGTGACCGAGTCTTGTGTCATTTTTGGGTCTCTCTTACTTCCTAGACTATGCACGGAAATACACTTTGTGATGTAATAATTTGCATAGGCCTATGCATTGTGATTTGGGGATAAGTAATAAGTAAGTAATTTACGACCATTTATATAGCGCCGTGCTTGCAAGCTACTTTTAGGGTGCTTTACATGGGAGTTCGCTGCAAATTTTAACACTTATTCTCGAAATTACATAGAGAGTATGATTTTAACTGTTTTTGAAGGCAGGGAGGTTTGGGTTTGCTGAATGGCTGCAGGGAGACTGTTCCAGGCTCGTGGGCCAGCAAATCGCAAGACCAGATCGATAAACAAAAGTTTAAACAGTAAACAATAAAGTTGGCCTCACTAAAATAATTATAATCTCATTCCCTGTAGTATTTTGAAGACATGATCCGAACCTTAGGAAACTCGGAGACATAGGTATAAACTATTTATCTAAGAAACGGAAATGAACAAAATGGCAGACATTCCTCGATGCAGGAGTTGTAGACTTGTGGATTGGTTTGGATGTTTGTGCTGTCATTGGACACCATAACAGCTTTTAAGAGGAGGCTATAGGTAAATTGGGCTGTTAAGCGTTACAGCCTCGTTAATTTGCAATGATTTCAACACAGTTCTTCTGAATCACTCTAAACTCTTCTTCTATGCTATGCTATGTAAATTCACAATAACCATTACTATTGCCAATAGTACTAAAGTTGGGCCACTGGTTTACTTCAGACGCTCATTGTGCACGATTTTCGCGCTCTGTGAATTCGTGACTCTCTCTGTCTCTCCATCTCTCTCTTTCTCTTTCTCTCTCTCTCTCTTTCTCTCTCTCTCTCTCTCTCTCTCTCTCTCTCTCTTCCTCCACTCTTCCTTCTCTCCCCTCAATCTATATCCTTCTCTGTCTTTGTCTCTGTCTGTCTCTCTCTCCCGTGTGGACATCCAAAGTGTATTATATACTTATGGATAGAACACCTATGAACTATCTTCTATTTTAGCCAACAAGTTGTCAATTCGTTAATTCGTTGTCAATTTGTCAACAGTGAGCCCTAAATTTTAAAATTTACGAGTAGGCCCATTTCAATTGAACAATTGCAACATGGCTAATACGGCACCGTTCAGGCATCATAACCGTAATCTCCAGACTTCTAAAACGCCACTCAAAAGCTAAGCGCAGGGCACCAGTTTATTCACGAAAGCCGCTTAGCATCAGACGGGTTGTCCAAAGGGTACACCGTGGGAGTCAGAGTCTGGTTTCTACCGGGTTAAAAGAGGCCGAGTAACTATTAAGGCGGGCGTCGTGTTGGTCGAGGATTTGATGGTAGACGATAGAGTGAGTCTGAGCGTGAGTTCTCGAAAAGGCGAGACTTAAGTTTAGAACGGAAAGCCCGAAGATGATGGACAGAGGAACATGAGACGGATGATGTATCATGTAGGTTAGCTGGATGGTGAAAAGTTTGAGAAGCTTTTTGGGCTAGGCGTAATGTACAACGAACTAGGTTCTATGGCGATAAGACTTTGAAAATGGACGCTTTGGGAATTTTGGCCAATGGAGTCATTTCAGGATTGGAGTAATGTGATAATGCCTGGGTGTTCTAGTGACGGCTCTGACTATTTGAATAGGGTGTAATAGATAGGTTCATTCATTACCGGCACAGCTAAGAAGAAAAGTTTTAAGGCGAGTATAAAAGGAGTCTGGGTTGACCCTGGGGAACAACCGCAACGCCAACAGGAGCGTGTTCCAGAGCGAGGGGCCACCCACTGAGAAGGCAGCGTTTATGTGAAGTGGTGTTTTGTGAAGCTTGATTGATGTGGGTTGAGCAGTAGGCCTAAGTTGGATGAAAAGGTAGTCGTTATTACGTGGTAAGATGACATTTTCTAAGCGTTACTGCATGATGAACGGATCAGCTGGAAACATTTTGTAAATGGTATAATTTGTTATAATCGCTGTGTACTACTTCGACGAAAATTTTACTTGAAGCCTAAGCGCTGTAGGCCATTGATACATTTCAATGCTTCAAACGATCGACACCATTATGGCCGACCACAGTTCCACAGTCAAGACCAAACCCATATGCAAAACTTTAGGCCTATAGCCAATGTTTCATTTTTGTCCAAGACCATTGAGAAGCTTGTTGTTACCCAACTGACACAACATCTGGACAAAAATGGTATTCTACCAACCTAACAATCCGGCTTCCATAAGGGCCACTCAACTGAGACCCTGCTCGTTCGCCTCTTATCTGATATCTATGGGGCTATTGATAAATCTCAGGTCACCCTCCTAGCGCTATTCGATGTGAGTGCCGCATTCGACACAGTTGACCATGAGATACTCTTAAAGCGCTTATCTGTCTCTTTTGGACTTTCTCGCAATGCTTTTGACTGGCTTGCTTCCTTCTTGCAGGACCGCTCTCTTATGGTGGCACATGGTTCCACTAGGTCTCCATGGGTTTCTGCGCCATTTGGGCTGCCCCAGGGTTCCGTCCTTGGCCCTCTGCTGTACATAGTCTTTACTGCTGGCGTGGGACCTCTGCTCGCGGCAGAGGCTGTTCGCAACCAATGTTACGCTGATGACATCCAAGCATATGCCCACTGTCTGGCGGATGAGGCGACTTTGGCTGTGGGTGCAATCAGCAAAGCCACTGAGAACCTCCAGGCTTAGATGTCGTCAAATCGCCTACGACTTAACCCGAGCAAGACACAGCTCATATGGCTTGGCACCCGCCAGCAGCCCGCAAAAATAGATATTTGGTCCCTCGCTCTGAGGTATCCGCACCTAACCTTCTCGTCCTCGGTCAGAGACCTGGGGTTAATCTTGGATCAGGAGCTTACCTTTGTCCAGCATATCAGTCAACTTTCTCGTAGCTGTTACTACCAGCTTCGGCAACTTAGGGTGGTATCCCGCTCCCTCTCCCAAGACGCTGCTTCTACGCTTGTCCATTCCTTTGTAGTCTCCCGCCTAGACTACTGCAGCGCCATTTATGATGGGCTCCCGGTGTGTCGGATTAAATGCCTTGACAGGGTCTTGCGCTCGGCCGCCCGACTGGTGGGCCGCATCCCTGGGTTTGACCGAGTCTCTGGGTACATGCATGATGTCCTGCGCTGGCTCCCTTACCCACATCGCATTGCCTAACGTGTCTCTGCACTGGTACGGCGCTGCATGGAGGGCCTGGCGCCCCTCTACCTGATTGAAATCTGCTGCCACACTGTCACTGTTGGACGCCGTGGTTTGTTGCGCTCTGCTGCGCAAGCGGAGTTGCTTGTCCCCCGTGCGAGGACTGCTATCCGACAGCGCCGTGCTTTCTCACTGGCTGGTCTGGTGACCTGGAATGACGTTCCAGTAGCATTGCGCCTCACACCAATAGGCCAATCTGCTCTGTTTTTCTCTGGCCTTAAGACTGTCCTGTTTGACCGTGGTTGGGCTGGGAGTGCTTCTGAGTAGAAGACCTTCAAGGGGCGCTATATAAAACTGCTGTAATAATAATAATAATAATAAAAAGCTCTATGGCCCAGGAATGACACTTTTACTACGAAATAGAGCCATGCCGCGGAATTGATATATATTCTTGCCTTGGAAATTAAGTACATTTTACGTCACTTATATATTATTTTATTATGTCACCGAATATATACATGTATTTCATTTCTAAGGTCAGCTGCACATTTTCTTGTAACGGTCTCCTGTTTCAATTACTGACATCCGAGTCATCACTGACGTCTCTCACACAAGAGATTGAGTGGAGCGAATAAATAAATAAATGATTATAATTATGTTGATCCGTAGTTCCATTCTAGGCCCTGGTAGGGAATCTTGGAGATTACACACTCTTGTAAAGTTGTTGAAACTGCCATAAAATACTAACAAATAGGCCTATAGCCCAATACAAGGAACATACAAAAACAGGACATTTGTCAGAATTTTTAACATAACTTTTAGCTTTGACTAACAGAGAAAATGAGGCCAAAATGGAGGACATGTCCTTTTTGTGCCAGCTAGGCGTCTGGCAAATATGACTCTGATTTCTCGCTCCTAGCTAGGCTGCAGAATGTCGTAGAACATCTTCAGTTCTATCACGCATTTCCCCTTAATAATAACAGTATTTGATTTTGTTGCCTTCGTCGATGCTGTAGGCCTGCAGATGTTTGATTACAATGCCACAGTTACCAGGTAGTTATAAAAACATGGTGGCTGATTGATAAATGAGGATATAACATGCTTAAAACTTGCTATAGGACCTACTCTAAGCATGTACACAAGGTTAGTTGCTACGGCTACTGCTACTGAGTGTGTATAACTCAGTTATAATAATAAAACATAGTAGCCTATAGTTAAGTTGAGTGATGATAATTGTGACTTAATTATTTTATACTAAAATGTATGTGCATGTTGCATAACCATAACGATCGTATTTTGATTGCATTTTTTGGGTTGGTTACAAAATAAACGATTTAATTTGATTTGATATCATGTCTTAATTTTGTCTTGCAATGGGTTGCGGAATGTAGCAGAATTCATAAATTATTGCCGCAGAATTTTACTTTTGTGTCATTGAAAACCGTGGTCCCTATTAATTTGCATGCTGGAATAAGTAGAAGTAAAAATACATTATATATCTTGTGCTCCTGGCTGGTATTTCTAAACCCTTCGAAGACATAATTTCTCACCATTGGCCTCCGTGAGCAATTAAATAAACTTACCTACCCTCCGATCTCCTTCAAGCAAAGTCCACTTCTCTCGTGCCTTACTCTTCTCCTGTCCGCAATCTTGGAATCATCTTCGATAAGAACCTTACCTTTTCTGACCACATCACCCAGCTATCTTGCACCAGCAATATGCATATCCGCGACCTTGGTCGATTGCGCGCATTCTCAGCTACACGACCGCATGCACAATAGCCACATCAATTGTTCACTCACAACTAGATTGTTGCAATTCTCTCTTTCATGGCATTGATTCCTCTCAAATAAGACACCTCCAAGCAATTCAGCATGCTCTTGCCCGTGCAGTCACTGAAACCCCAAAGCACTATCATATAGATTTAACCCCTGTCCTCAAATCACTTCATTGGCTTGAAGTCCCTCAACGCATCCACTACAAAATCGTATCTATCACCTACAACGCACTTCAAATCTCTCAACTCTCTTACATTATTCAAATCCTTACAATCCAATCGCCCGGATCAACTCGCTCGTCGTCATATCTGTCTCTATTTCGACCTCCGTCCAGTCTCATCGTCTCAAATTCTGCAACCGCTACATAGGCCTAGTCTATGCTGCACCAGCCCATTGGAACGAACTCCCAAAAGAACTCCATCAGTTTGCTCATCCTCATATTCCATCTGCAAATATAACCCTCTCCTCCGCTTTCATTATCCTATGCTACTTTCCATTCAAGACTAAAAACCGAACTCTTCAAGGTGTCCTATCCAGATTCTACTCCTGCGCTACCACATATGACCACCCGCATATGCTGCCTTCTTGGCTTGACTCCCCGGATTTGGACCTGGCACCGGAAAGAAATGAGAGGATTGGCTATTGAGGACTTGATTTTGTATAGCGCCGGAGTAAGCTGGTCTCTCTGAGATGACTTTTGTGGGCGCTGAGAAATTTTCTAGGATTTACATTACATTACTTGAATTCCTAATATTTTTATCCTTTTAGTAAACTTTGCTAATACAATTAACAGTTCATGAGCAATGAGTGTTGAGGCTATCATTCACGCATGCTTAGAGAATGGGTCTTCTGTAATAATGTATGATGATGCAGCGTTCAGAACAGCCATGTTCGACAGCATTCAACACAGGTGCTATGTAGATTTCAGATGCATTGACCCTTGAATGACCGGCGTTATTAATTATGCCTTACGCTTTACTACACGCTGGTCTTAAAAGGTTAAGAGAACAGGCCACTAGCAAAAACACTTTAATATTTCTCGGAAAGGATGTCTAATGTTGAGCTTTTTACATTTAACATATATAACACTGATGAGATAACTTGTATTTTGTGATTCTATTTCCAACTTAAACTCCCGACAATAGGCCTATTCTGTAACATAATACACTTATAACTTTTATTCATTTCACAGCTGAAAGGGAAGAGGTTCACACAGAAATGTCCTAATCCAGACGATGTCTGTGGAATGTCATATACATCAAGTATTGACACGTTGGAAAAGATTGGTTTCAATCGCAGCTGCGTGACCTATGGTCCCGACCGTAGTGTCAGAAAGAAAGAAAAGGATAGCAAAAGTCATTACCTCCAGCTGGTTCAAGTTACTTACTCCACTTGCAACGTGTCCTTGTGCAACGGTCATTATGAGTTTGACTCGGATCACCTGAGATGTTACGTCTGCTCAAGTCCTAATGCTCCTGATTGTGACTACGAAGGAACCATGCTACCCTCGATGAATAACACATTTCTGTCCAGGTTCAGTAACTGATCTCAACTAGTAGTTTTAAATTGACAATCGTCATCTAATAATTGCTTGTTAGTTGATTGTGGTAGTTGATGTGGTATACGGCAATGCTCTAGATAGTGTAACTATGATATTTGGTCTAGTAGCAAAGTAAGACCATATGCTGTTGCCAGCGACGCTTGATTACTGAAATTTGATGGATATGGTTATGTTTTCATAACTGTCTGCAGTCATTGACTGATTGGTCCTGGAAATCTAGCTAATAATACCGTTCAAAAAGCATCTTGAAGCAACTTTCGTAGGTCAAAATGTACTTTGCCTGGACTAGATTGCTGGTACATTTTTATCAAAGAGTAAGAGGAAACTTCCTTTAGCATTTCAAACACTGAATGCCCTGTACAATCTGTTTTCCCAGTCCCTATTAGCATATCCGTACTCTCATTCTAAAGTCTTAAAACATGAAATCATTTGAGTTTCTTTGAGACTATGGGTATCAATACAAATCGGTAGTTTTTTATGTATGATAATGTTGTCTGATCACATTTTGATTGACAATGCTTTCTGCCACATTCTTGGGTTTACAGAGCTAGTTAGTATCGCATGCATATACTTTCATATTCATATAAATGCTTCATATTGAATTCATAGATTGTTCAACTATTAGTGTTAGATAATTTCTGTCTAAATGTGCCAAGTTCTATTTTATAATCGTAATATAATAGAATAGTTGTAGGAATAGTAGACATTCACTAGGAAAAAAGGAAAATCACAGTTGCATTTTTTTAAAAGGACGATAACCACTGAAAACTCATGGAATGAAATCACGATGTTATTCGCTTAGATCCGGTCAAACAAAATCACAAGTGAGAAGGGAATAGTTTTTTAAATATGATTAGTATCTTCTGATTAGGCCTACATTTTTATTGACTATGTTCACTATGCATACATATCAGTGTTACAAATCATGTCACATCATATTCTCATCTATTTTGAAAGACTGTCATCATTCCAACTTCTATTATAAAAAGCATTGTTATCATCAATCCAAGTTATATGTTACCGAATTCGTTACATTTTGGTCGTGGGACCATTTATCCGTGAACCATTTATCCGTGAACCATGTGTCAGTGAACCATTTGTCTGTGAGCCATAGATGAAAATAATGCTTGCTGAAATAGAAATAGGATTATTGAAAAAATTCTTGTTTAAATAGTAGTTGGATTGATTAAAATAATTCTTGATGAAATGGAAGTTGGATTAACAAGCATTATTGCACTTAATCCAACTTCTATTTTACTGAATGCAATGGGCGAATAATAACTTTTTGGTGGTACTCTGTATTAGTTACAAACATTGTGTTGCACTAAGTGACTAAGTAGTATAGGCCGCGTCCCACACGCAGGTGCTAAAGAGAGCATGATGTTTTCTTCTGCTTTGGGCCTTAGGCTATCCAAAGGGTGTACAGTATTACTTCTTTAGCAATGACTTGTTGCAGAAAATGCAGCACAGCGTAAATGCTTGGTGTAAGCCACAGCATTTAACAATTGTCTTTCAGGAATCAGAGTAGGTGCGCGACCATTGTCTTTTATTCGTAACATTACTTTTGAGACTGTAGTTAATACTAACACGCCTTTGGATTTCAGATGTCCTTCTGGTTCATATCAATGTGTCTTATCATACAAGATGGAACCTGGAGGCACAATAAATGACGTTGAGGTGTCACGAGCTTGCATCTCTGAAGCTGATCTTCACAACAAGAGACGCATACTTGGAGATAAACTTGTTGGTGCTGAAGACAACTCGTCAAACCTTGAGACCCATCTCTTCGTGTGCAATGATACTGGATGCAACCTGGCCTTTCCAGACGAATATCTGCCAATATCATGCATCGAGTGCAATGATGTGAGTTATCTAGATTGTAATCTTGAAGGCTCAAGACTGTCTGATGATTCAAAGCTGCTGAAGCCTTGTCCAGATACGTCACCGCAGTACTGCATCATGTGGTATAAAGTGGACCTTCGTTCAATGAAAACTCAGAATGTTGTTAGGTCTTGTGTTTCGAAAGATGAAGCCCTTCGATATAAGAAGACTTATGGAGGAAAAAGTCTGTCTCGAATATATGCTAAAATGGATTACGTTGGCAGGGCCAGCTATCATATGACTGTTTGTGGCTCATCAGGCTGTAATGCCAAATTCCCAAAGTACAATCCAGCAGATCTGACTTGCTATGACTGTTCTCAAAATGACAATCCAGAATGCACGCTTGATGGACAAAATCTGACCACCCATCACCTGAAAGCCTGCGATGATCCAGATTACATCTGCAGCATGTCCTATCGTGTCCAAGTGGATGCAAACACTTTTGGACAGCCATTGAACATTGTTAGAAAATGCATCTCAAGACAGAATGCCGACAGATTCCTAGAAATTTATGGTGATGAACATGATGTTGCAGTATTCGAGGAAGACTCAGAACCAGGTGTGGACATATACATGTACTTCTGCTACATTCCGCAGTGTAACAGAAAATTTCCAACGGAGCATGAGGCAGTGCTGTCGGTCAGACCTCCACTGAGGTGTTACAGCTGTCATATATCGAGCCAAGTGGACTGCACATATGGGATGGTTGAAAACGTGCGTAGCTTCATTGTTGTTTGTCCAAATACTGAAGACTACAGGTGCTTCATGTCATATCATGTCGAGTCAACCGGAGATGAAGAGTACAACATTAACCGCACGTGTGCACCTGCAACTGAAATATTAGCTCTGAAGGAACGATATGGCAAGAGCCTGATTGCACTTGAGGAAGATGGTACCGTAGAACATCACATGTTTCACTGCCATTACCCGCTATGTAACCTACACTATCCTGATTCAGATCGCACAGCAATCAACTGCTATGGATGCACACTGGATGATTCAGGCTGTGATTTAGAAGGAGATGAACTGGAAGATTCTGATCCATCATTACTAATCAGATGTCCCTCGCATGATCCTCACGTCTGTGTTATTGTTGTTCGATATAATTCAGAATCAGATGACATTAAATCTGTTTTGAGAAAATGTATGCCTGCAGTACAGGCAGATTTCTACAAGGCAAATTATGGTGAACTAACGATGTTCTTGGATAACAAAGATACTAGTGTCACAATCTACATGGCCTTCTGCACAGATGATGCATGTAACAAGGAACTTGGTAAAACATTCAAACAGCATCTGGTAAAAAGCACACACTTAGTTGATCCCGGAGCAGCAGCTGGGCAGCTCGATAGCGGTCCAGACAGTAATGAACCAGATAAGGATGGGGAGGAAGCAAAAATGTATGTTTCACAAGCCAGTCATGGCAGTGCCAGAAGTCTTGGCAGTGTCAGATGGATAGCGTTTGTGGTCAGCTTTATCATTTCAACATCAATTAAAGATATGGGTACAAATCAATAAACATCTTCAAACAGCAAACTGCATAAATTGCCAATAAATTTGTAGTGATATAACACTATCAATAACGTTATACTTTCCTCTTTTAACTGTTTTCCAAATGCACATTCCTATACTTTACATTCTTTGTGCATGTACATCATATATGACAGCATTGTATCGCATTCCAGTTTTTGTCCGCAAAACATTTAAAACCAACAGGTTATTTAACATCATCTTAAAGAATTAAAAGTTAGTAGAATGAATTATATTACCGTTATATTACTAGCAAGTTTCTGTTTTTCTTTAACATTAGAGTTGTTCTTGTTTTCAAAAGTTTTTGATGCATTAAATGTTGAAACTTAGAATTAGAACTTTCTCTTTCCTAAATCCATATTTGTGGCCATCAGTGAACTTAGATGCTGTTCTATTTTTAAACTATCAAACAGTCAAATTTAAACAGTCAAATTATGAGTGACACACCTCTCAACTTTGAGAATTTTGAATCACACCTGAGCATCTTAATTTTCAACATTTGCTCAGGGAAAGATAGATATACTGTTATAGTCTTTGCTTGGGATGGTACCTTACTTTGTTTCTTTTTTGGATCACACAGTTGAGCAGAGAAATTCACGTTTTCATCTGCCCTACCTAACCAAAACAATCATTCAGTTGCATCTGCTGATGCAGGGGAAGACACACTGAGAAGGTTATGGCTTTCTGATGTACACAGTTTTGCTGTCAACCAATGTCTGTTAAAATAGTTTATATCTTTTTCTTGAGAATTGGAGCTTTTTGTGAAGTTTGTTCTGCCAGTTGCAAGTATTACTATCAGCGATAGAAGAGCCAGTTGTTCAGCATTAAACGCGTCTGCTGACAGAAATAGGCAATACTAAGTGATGCACTATGCCACAGCTGCACAAAGGATCAGTGGCCTGTCCCCATTTGCTGAAGTTGTATGCACAATCAACCCTGACCGGTCTGAAAGGGATCTGGTGCAAACCCCAGTCACCAGACCAAGTTGAGGCCTGATGGACAGAGTGCTCAGAGATAAGGGATTAGGCAGTCACGTTCACTGCCATAAAATAGCTGTTTGTCCCCAGGTGGAATGTCCAACCATAAAAATTATTGGTCATCTCAAGAACATGTGCTGCAAGATGTAAAGTGACACTAAACTGGGACACAAAATTGTGCTGCCGAACAGCAAAGAGCAAGACTGCTATTGTCACTGATTGCAGTTTTATTTATCAGGTTTAATAATATACACAAGAGCTGACATTCTTAATGTCTGAGACTGACATCCCAAATCTTGTCCCCTAGGTTGTTTTGATTTTGGCTGCTAGTATTAGTATTGGCTGCTAGTACTTCTTCTAGTATTAGTGATGGTATTCAAGTGTCCAGTGTCACACCAAATATGTAGTGGTCTTCATATGGTCACATCGTTAGCCCCCCCCCACTCCGAGTTTGATCCTTAATTATTATTTTGATGGCAAAATATATGAAAATGGTCTTGGATGTGCTTTTCTGATATCTCTATTTATAACATTAGGCCTACTCTAGCTATGATTTCCATGTCAGGATATTGGAGAGCTTCTGGAATAGGCCCGTATGTCAGAAACTCGGATATACATACAAGTTGCATACAAGTTTTAAATGTTACTGAAATCAGTTTTTTAATGTTAGAACTGGGCAACAACTGGACCTTCAATTGCGGTTATATGGCATATCTAATCGTCAATATCATATGTGGGTTTAGTGCCCTTAATGCAGACATAGGCAAATGCATTCAGATCTTATTTGCTTAATAGCAAGAACATCCTGTTATATCATTGTGTCGACAGAAATTTGGTCTGGAAAAGTTTAAAGATGTTTTAGGACAAGTACTAATTTGAATAAACCATTGATAATCTTTAAAACTGTAAAAACTCATCTGCTACATTATTCCTGTTGGAATAAATTTTGACAACTTCACAAACTTATTAAACTAATACTGATTTAATTGATATTTAAGTATAGGCTCTACACTTCTGATACACTTTCTTTACAATCACAAACTCTTATAGCAGATCTCTATGGAAATTTAAATGGAAACATTCATTTTGTAAAAGGTCTCTAGATATTAGTTAAAAGTTTGATGCTTGAAAAACGGAAGAACAGAATCAATTTTTAGGCCGTGAATAAGCACAGGCCTATGTTCATTTGTATGTAAATGACTAGAAAACCTTTAGAAAAGGAAAACAATAACATACAAAAAATTATGAGGATTTTTGTATGTATCTCGTATGGCCCAGTTAGCTACATTTGTTAGAGCGTAGACTGTGTCGCATCCACCTCTGTGCAAGAGTGCGTGCGTATCGTGGTTTGTCTGCCAAGATTGCTTATTTGAGAGATTTAAATCCTGGAGTATCACAGTCCATTAATGGAGACCTCAAGCGATGAGACTCTTATTCAAACCGTTAGTAGTGGTAAATGATCTCACCTAATCAATTCATTGAAAATTTGATTATGGTCGAGTCCATATGATCACTATATCAAGACGTGTACATTTACATTTGCACATTAAATATGCATTTTGGGTTGTTTTCCAGACAAATTCAGCATTAGGCCAACACACAAATTAGGTCAACACACAGATGTATGCTGCAGTAAACCAAATTGTCTACTGGGAATGAGAAGCATAGACTAATCTAGATTATTTAATTGAACAATCATAAAACTACATCATTATAGAAAAGGCTTTAATTTAATATTTTAAGCCTCAGCCCAGACACAAGTGTCTGTTTTAAAGGACAAAGTTTCTGCCAATCCAAATTTAGTATAATATTCAAAGCCGAAATTCAGCTCATTGTCTATATTCAAACAATGTGAAAAGACAATGCCATACTGTACCGTACTAGATAAACTAACTACACATAATCTTCCTCAAAATGAATGCATCAGTACTACAGTGTTTGGAACAGTGCTAACTAAATTTATTGTAGAATTCTCATGCACCACAATCATGCTTGACCTGCAGCATAACATAAAATCACATAAAACAAGCTGCATTCATTTTGTAATAGGCCTATGGATAATAATTACAGTAGGCCTTAAATAATAAGTCATTCGTCAGACCCACATTCACTCGGACTTTATCCAGCCCTTAAAACTGCTGCTGTATAAAGTTAGTTTGACAATGTCAGTGGAATAATTCACATATTCATTGATGGTTTAACAATACATTATAGCTTCAGTTCAATTATTATTATTATTAAACAGACGATTTCTAGAGCGCCGTAACGCAGGTATGTCGCTACAAGGGCGCTTTACAATAATACGGTCAGCAAAACTAACAAAGAAAACCATTGTACGATGACAACTACATCAGTTCCTCAGGGATATGCCATCCTGAACAGGTGAGATTTGAGTCCAGCCCTAAAGATCTCAATCGATGCTGCAGACGGCACCTCAGACGGGAGGCTATTAAACCAGCACGGGCCGGCACCGGTGAAGGCGCGATCACCGAATTTGGTCTTGGTCTTGGGGACAAGTA
Source organism: Bimastos eiseni (assembly GCA_959347315.1). NCBI lineage: Eukaryota > Metazoa > Annelida > Clitellata > Crassiclitellata > Lumbricidae > Bimastos > Bimastos eiseni. The sequence continues at coordinate 44,264,323 of OY365808.1, read as the reverse complement.
GGTTTCATGTGCAATGACTGGCAATAAGAAGAGTTCATAAATATGATGATCCTCCACAGTGCAGTTAAGATGAGACTTGCAAAAGCATTTTGTGCAAAAACAAAAAAAGCATTCATCAACAACTGCACCATTCAGTGGCTTACAAAAATCTTCAAGCCTAATCCCTGCCAAATACATTTTCTCACTGGGATGCACAGTTTCGTTTTAATATTTACAACAAGCAAGTCTCCTGAGTTTCATTTTCAAGTGCGTTTAGATCTGCATCATCTATTTCCTTTGCAACTAAGCAAAACTACATGCGCAAAAGGAGTCAAACGATCAGAAGTTTGTTTTGTGACAGCACCAGCATTCAACTTCACACCAATAGGGTTGCCAGATGTCCGGTTTTGAATTGACTGTCCGCTATCACGAATATTCATCCAGTTAAGGTAATACAAGCACATGTCATGCATGTGTCAGGTATTCTCAATAATTTTCTTGGTATTTCTATATTTTTTGCAGCCTGTACTTTGTAATGAGTTAATATAGTTATTATTCCTAAAAAATTTCTTTCTGAAAATTATGACTAAGGTAAGTAAATTATTATATCATTTATCTGAAACTGGACTCGGACTACCCTTGGCCTATCCCTTGGTCAATTCCTCTGATTTGACGCAGCGCTCGTGCATACTTATCAATTTCAACAACTATCCTTAATATTACTTCCTAGCACATGCAGTCCATTACTTAAAATGAATGCATGTTATTAATTGAAACAGCTTATACATGTAAAATGTCATGTAACAGTTTTGACTGAAGTTGCAGTAGAGGCTATATCCAATTATTACTACCGGTAGATACTTAATGCACTTTATTTGAGACTACTTTTACTCTCTGGCTTTATTCAGTTGTATAATTTAAGCATGCCTTAGCTTAGTTTGCTCTCATTTCTTCCAGAGCTGGAGCTGTGAACAAATCTGTCACTTTCAGTATTCACAGAAATTGCTTTTCCATCAAATCCATACATTGCTGCTGGTTCCCTGAAGTCAACAAACTCTTTTTTCCACTCCCTTAACAACGATTTGGTATTATCGATCGCTTTGCCAGAAAAATGGAGTCCTGGTTCTCTACGATTGACTGCCAGACAATTCTTTGTTGTGTTATAGCAAGCATTCAGATTGTTATAGATTGTGTACAGATGATTGATATTGCAGTAATAAATAAACCACATAGTCCACATTGTATGCGACCGTTTCTCTTTCTGGAACTGTTTGAACCACTTATTCATCACTAGGCCATCAACATATGGATGAAATTTGGAGTCCTTGATAACACGGTGGTACCAGTCCTGAAACTGCAGCCAATGGTGAGGATTTGGGGCATATCCCCATGACCCAACGAGGTTGTAAAGATATGCAACGCCATCTGACGACAAGGGAGTAAAAGGTGTACCAGTAGTAGCTACGATGAGACCTTCACTTTGAAGAGTTATGCCGGCTATATCAGTTCTCGAGCCAAAGAACTTACGTGCGGCTTTAAGCCATCGATAAGAATAAGGAGAAATGCTTATGTCATCCTCAAGAATCAAAGCAATTTCCTCAGAGCCATTTCCTGCAGGTTTCCAGGTGTCTATCCACTGACCAAGAATGCCCACATGCTCTGGCTGGATGTGAACCCTCACTTCGCCGTTCTTCCAGTGGAAGCTCTTTGCAGTTGCCACAGTTTCTTTATTAACTGTTTTTCCATCTGCTCCTCTATCGATCCAGATCTCAAGTGCAACTCGATCACCATCTGTATATAGATCATTGAGAGAATTGAGCAACTTAGTCAGCGAACTCCAACGATCAAACGTCAGGACAATAATGCGAAGGTCAACTGAATTCGGATATTGACAAGGGACACCAGCCACACACGAAATGGAATTAGTAATTCCATCAGTTATATCACCTATAGAAACAGAATAAAAATTACATTTGAATGCACAATTGCAAATTACCTTGATAATTAACGTGTAAGCAAATAAAGAGAATATCTAACACTTTTATTTCTCTTAGACATCACTTTACAAAGTTATATCTAAATAAATAGGAGTTTAGATAAGTTAGCTTAGAATATTGTAGTTGCAACAAGAATCAATTATTTCCTAGCAGTGATTTGTGTTTTGGTATTGTTGTCATCATATAATTTCCTTGGTGGCTTTATAGCTTGTCTCGTTAGTAGTCGTTGTATCCAACTTGTTGCAATTCTTCTAATTTTGACTTGCTTCAAAACAGCCATAAATCTGAAAGCCTGCATGAAAGCTGCAATACCACCACATTTTAATAAAAGCTTTTAACTAGCAATTTCTATAGTGCTTGCGTAGATCAAATAAGCACCAAGAAATCGTCAAAATTTCTCAGTGCGATGCAAAAGGCCTTTTTGAATGGGATAGTGGATCAATAGCCTGAATGTTGTTGGTAACAGCTTTGAAGAGGCCGCTTCTGTGGCCGCTGCAAATAATGGAATGCTTCAGGAGTAGACTCAAGATATGATGACTTGAGATGTTTCGTTTGCAGTTATGAGCACAATCCTGCAGGACAGATGATAAGTGCAAGAAAACTGGGATGATTAAACTATCAACTCTTTTGGAGGTCATTACAAAGAGTGGTGCTGAATGAATTGAGGAGTGTTTGCAGAATACGAGAGATGACAAGAAGTAAGGAAGCCGAGATGAAGAAAAGCATGATGCAGAATAAGTAGAGATGGGTAGTTAGATAATATTTGAGTATTTGGCAAACAGATTGAGAAGTTTGAAAGACAGTGCATGCAAAAGATACAAAATTGTAGTTGTGTGCTGACCATAATATTATGCCACTAAAGTGATCTGAGAAACCAATGGTGCAACAAAAGTCATAGTGACTGACTCAATGAGTACTTTATGCAATCTGATCAAATTTTATTTGAAGCAAACTGAATTTGACTAGCTGACACAATATTTGTACTGAAGCTTTAATGTTAATTTCACACATAATTGGTGAGTATTTGTAATTAACAACTTCCAATGCACAAGGTATCAACTGATAGCACACCAATACCAGGCAATGATGAGGCTAATATCCAAGTCAGTAACACAAAGAGGCATTCAGCAGGTGAATATGCAATGAATTTGAAAGAGGTAAATCTGAAGTTGAGAAAAAAAGGCATACATGACTCAGCTGAATCGAGAGATATGTAAGAAAGAGTTCACAAATCTACGAGTAGGTCCTGAACCACAGAAGCTTGTTCATCAAGAACAGTTCTAGTTTTAAGAATAATCTGCAAAATCACGACTAATTTTAACTCTAGTAAAGGTTAAGTAAACACTGTAGTTTAAATATTTTAAAGACTATGAGTTCAAGTTAGTTTTAGAACTATGAGCTCCAAAGTTCAAAATTTAGAAACTATGAGCTAAATTTTCAAAACATGCCTTTGCTGAACAGTATTACGCCAAAGAAGGTAGTAATGAGGTTATATGTTTATATTAGACATCAGAAACATTGGGTGTCATATATGGTATTGCAAACCTGCTCTGGGGCACTGCAGCTGAATGACAGAATGGCAGTAGTCTTTTGAAATTTATATTTTCAAAATTGAAAGGACTGTTTCATATTTTCAAAATAATCATGAAAAATATTTTGAAAGTATTTTGAAAATAGTTGTAAAATGTTTTCTGGAGATTTATAAATACTTTTTCGAAATAGTTGTCTAAACCATGGTACCACCCTGAAAAATTAAATTTTACAAACCATTTGGCAAAATTTTTGTTTGAATGGTATAAGGCTTAAGACCTTGACTAGAACAAGACATTTTGAAAGCTTAATAATCTTCTGATCACACCTGATTATTCTACCTTGTTTCTCACTGGCCAGCAGGTACACAGGATTTGTAAGTCATGATCTGGTGTTCATTCCTGACATATGCAGAATTGGGCCTTATGTGCCTAAGTCTGAGACGATATCTCTGGAAAATGCAATGGTTTCCAATCACCTGGGTTACTAGTAAAAATAAGTGAAATATGATAATGCTGCAGTGTCCTGAGCTCTTTGGGTAGAGCCATAACCAATACATTCAAATATGAACATATAAACTATAACTACCTATAAAACTACTGAATACCATTACGGACATGTGCCTATTACTGTTTTCAAAATCATTAGGTAATGCAGGAATAGTCACGACACTGTGATTGAAATGAAGGAACAATGCTCGTAAGAAAGATTAGAAATTAACTGAAGAGAACTTATTTAATGGCACTGTGCCATTGACTGATTGATGCTCTGGACAATTTTGAGAACCTTAAGATTTCAGCATTGTAATTCATGGGACATAGTTGTGTGTTTTATTCCTTCTATAAACAATAGTTTCATCTGTAACCTTTTTACACTAATTCACATTAGCATTTCAGTCATTGGTAGGTAGGTGATCAGTCATTGGTAGGTAGGTGATAAAACCATCATGTTATTAGGTAACTACCAGATTACCAGATCACCTAAGAAGTCAAAAGCAAGTCGTAAGTCAGTAGACAAGTCTGAGTGACTTAATCACTTCTCAGGCCTTTATACAGATGGACCTTTCAAGGTTATTGGTATGGGGCTTTAATTGGGGAATTATTTCTCAGGAGGGTTCTTATACATGGGGCAATTGGCTAGGTGGTCAAACCAGCAAAGCGCCTTATATCTTAAAATTCTGCTGGTGGATTAGGTGGCATAACTGCAGCTGCTTGCACACAGGTATGTACATTGTCAGCTAACACAAGGACTACAAACCTCATTCTTATCAAAACATAAATTTGAGGATTTTCCATAATTTACATCGAAAATCACAAGTTTGCAATAGCGACCTTATCTCTTTCTCACTTTGCCACTATCATAATATTTTGTTAAATAAAGCTTTAAACATATATATATATATATAGGTAGCCTAAATGCAGTTGCTTGCACAGGTATGTACATTGTCTTCTAACACAAGTTTTAAACATATATTTTCTGTGATAATAATGATAGTTTAAATCTTGTAAACGAGTTCCTGTCATAAAACATGATGCACAAGAGATTGAAAGGGAAGTTTAAATCTCAAATATTTTCAAGGTACTGTCTACCTGAACCAAGCCAGCATTCAATGCTTTGTATAAATTAAGTTCTTATAAAACCTAGTATTCAAGTCATCCAGATGGAAAAGCATACTTGCAGCACATCTACAATCTACATTGACCAAACAAATATAAATGGCAGGTTTTTTGTATAATCCATGTATGTAAATTGAACACACTTTTAAAACCACTTTAGAGGAATAAATTTTCAGCAAATTTGCAGTCGGGTTCAGCAACAGATTCTAATTGCAATGTTAAAATCTTACTGGAGAGTGTTACTCCTTTGTCCTTCAACAGCGTCTCAAGGTCACAGCCTCCAGTGAATAGTTGCTTTCTGAAGAACAAGATGAAGTTTAATGCTATGACGCCAATAAGCACCACCACAAAGACTCTTTTGAAGATGCCTCTGAATATCATCTTATGGATTGATGACCATCTAATCAGAAGACGATGGTGTGTGGAATTCTGGGAAGAACAGACAGTCACTGGACATTCTTGATCCCGATCATTCCTAAAAATATTAATCCAGCCATTCAAGAAAAATGTCTGACCAAAAAACAAGCATTTCTTTATATCCTTTACATCTCATTGTAGAATGCCGGAAGTGTAAAAATAATATGTCCATTATCATACGTAAAATGTTCCACCGTCATATTTATGACTTACGGATACACTTAAAATTAAGGCTCAAGTGGCCTGGGTACACCTCCGAAAATATTCACAATTCAATATCACAGGTTGTTGCAAAAAAATTTTTACTGAATGGTATTGCACTAAGGTTCTGACGAATGAGCTGTGCTACATGACAGGCAGTGATGTAGTCGAATTTGCCTATGTTGAGTTCAAGTCAAATCTTGGTCCATCTAAACAGAGACCTAGTTCAGGAGTGCTCAAGTCTGAGTCAAGTCTGTGTTTGAGTCACTAGAGATTGAATTCAAGTCTGAGTCCATCCACATCAAATAAACGGAAACACTCAATGCAATGGCACATGAAAATAACAGCACTATTTATACAGAAGGAATTGTTAGTGTAATTTACTCAATTTACACATTAAAACCAATAAGCCAGATAAAGTTTTGTTCGATACTCTGGTGCGATGAGGACATATAAAAAATTTCCACTAATAAACACACGTTCCTCAGGCGCAGTCACTAGAGATTGAATTGGATGTAAAGCTAAAATTGTAACCGCAACTGAGTGTAGTCAATGCAGTCGCCTATTCTGCTGAGAAATTGACTCAGTGCTCAACATGAGTCAGGTCCTTTGGTCTGAATCCAAGTCATGAAAGTCAAATTCTGCAGAAGACTGGTCTCATATTGTCTGGACTCAAAAACTACACCACTGATGAAAATTGATCAGATGTCACATGTGAAGATGGTGCATCAATACACAGACACTACAAGAAAATCTACTGAATAATTATGTAGTGACACTTTTAATATTAGCACAAAATAAATATAATTGCTATTTGTGGCTGATCTGAGATTAAATGTATGAAACCATTATAACACAGACCACCAGACAAATTCAACATAAAGGATGTGTGAGGGCATTCTGCAATTCGCAAATACTATGTAATGTATCGCAATATTATGTTATGTAAACCATATGTACAATTTATATCTAGTTAAAAGTGTTTTGACAATCCACAACAGTAAAACAGACCTTGTAGCATATGCCACTAAGTATTGTACCTTATGGCTGAATAGCCTTCTTCCATTAACGATACCTACCTGTATTCTGCAAAATTTAGTCACCCACCTTTTAACATACTACCAATATTCACATGAGCCGAGCTGCATGGTAGTCTAACATCAATCAATATCATTATATTGATATTTTCAGCAGCTCGGCAATAAATTCAGATACATCTGATAAAAACAGCAATGTTTATGGCCAACACTGCAACTAGCAGAACACAAACAGTCAGTCAGTCAGTCAGTCAGTCAGTCAGTCAGTCAGTCAGTCAGTCAGTCAGTCAGTCAGTCAGACAGTCAGACAGTCAGTCAATCTGTCAGTCAGTCAATCAGTCAGTCAATCTGTCAGTCAGTCAGTCAGTCAGTCAATCAGTTTGTGAGTGAGTCAGTGAGTGAGTCAGTGAGTGAGCCAGTGAGTGAGTCAGTGAGTGAATCAGCCAGCCAACCAGCCAGCCAACCAGCCAGTCAGTCAGTTAGTATATTTGTCTGTTTGTCTGTCTGTGTGTCTAAGTTTACAAATAGCATGACAGTCACTGCAAGCCTACAGTACAGCAAGACAAATATGAATGCACTTAGCCCATACTAATGAAAAATCGTCAATGGGATGTCACTGTTTTTTGGCCTGCTTTTTATGTTTTAACTGAACTTTGATATGAGATTTTATTGAAAAAGGAAATCATTTATGTGACCATCAAAACAGCTATTGTTTCTTTTCCTATATGGCTTGATTGCAATGCATCAATAGATATAGGCTTGACATGCAACCATCAAAACAACAGCAGGCTGGTTCTCCAATTGCCATTGTTTTCCAAATTCTTAATTGATATCTTGATGTACAACCAGAAGCCTTATGATTTACACTGGTGCTTCTAGTTGAGGAAACCCTAGCATGAAAGAGACAACCCTATATGTATGTGCATTAATCGTTACCATGTACCCACAATCTACCAACCATTACAGAATTTTGGACGACCTTCACGGGTCATTTATACTCCATTTACTGACAGCCGGTTCAGCTTCTGTGGCACACGAGGCACACTTATGCACCGATTAGCATTGGACTATCAAAATGGCAAAACAACAGTGGCAAGTCAAGGTCCGTTCTTACACCGAATGAGTTGGATGTTCGATTCACTTACCAACTCGGTCAACACTCGCATCAGACCCGTATCACTCGCCTGCCCTTGACTTACGACAGCACATGTTTCGAAGTGGACAGTCGACGACGATGTAGAAAGATCCTAGACTCGCATCCGCAAAAGCATAATAAGCTCCCCAGTCTGACGGATGACCAATTCACATCCACACGCGAAACGCAGCAGCTTCTGCGAAAACGCGGGCACCGTTTGTCGCAGCAGCCAGCCCAACCACCGGCCCGGTCGTAGAGGCTGCCATGGCCCTTCGCTGCCCCTGCCTCAGCTGCATGCGGTGCCACAATTCGGCCCAGCAGCGGTAGACAGAGCCGAACGCAGCCCACCCGCTGACCGTACAGAGTGGAGCATCTGCAGACGTATTGATAGGCCCATGTTTGCGCATCTATAACCAGCCAGCCCCAGCTGCCAGACAAAAAGAGACGCCGAGGGTGCGGCTGCAGCAGCTTGAGTACGCCCGCCAGCCGCTGTATAATTGTATGGCAAGCCAATGGTCAGTATAATCCATGTATCTTAGTACAATATTATAAGCTACAGTAATCGTAACTGTAATTGTAAAGTTAACAGTTCTACAGCGCCCACAGAAAAAGTCGTGGTTGAACCAGATTATTCACAATTTCACAGGCGCTTAATCAAAACAAAAGCGATAGATGGGGGTACAATCAGACGGCAGCAAGTGGGGAATTGTGTTGGAAGGAGATGATAAGGAATCAGGATAGAATTTTGGGAAAAAGAAGTGCCTCAGTTCTGAGTGAAAGTCCTTTGGAGAGATAGCAAGAGGCGATATTTTGGTGAGTTCATAGGATGGATCGGTTATTAAATTTTGTCTGAATACTTTATAGAGTTTGTTGCAACTTTTCGTGATGAGGTTAGGGATTACAATTCCGGAATTTCCGAATTCCGGAAATTCCGGTTTTTTATAAATACCGAAATTCCGACATTTTTCAGGCACAAATTCCGGAATTTCGGAAGTGAAATTACAGGTTTAAATAGCAGTTATTATTATTATTATTATTATTATTATTATTATTATTATTATTATTATTATTATTATTATTATTATCGTAATTCATGGAACACAAGATGCAGAACTTTATTTTATTTACATAATTATGATAATTATATGTATGAATATGATATAGCCTGGTAGGCCATTTATTTCATGTAAGGTATGACTTTGAATAATTGCGCTATTGGATTTATGAAGTGAACGCAAAAAGACTCTCGTGTTTTTCTGTATTTCTACTGTTATTCCGTTAGCGCTTGATAAAGCCCTCAGAATGACTACAAAGTTTGTAGAGAGTTTAATTCTGTACAAAGATACAAACGCCACGACAGAAAGGCTACTGATGAGGAGTCGGTTGGCATTTTTGATTGAACACCTATAGCGCAAGTAGCTACTGTGTTGAAGCTGATCATGCGTTGTCTGCCGCCGGTGTTAGGCCTATATCTGCTACAGTTTGCAGAATCGGTGATGGACTCACTCTACGTTCTTTCAGCGTTCAACATTTTCAGAAGCATGCCTGATGCATTATGGATTCATTAACACCGTGGACTATATATATATATATATATATATATATATCTGTTCTTTAAGTTTGTAACTTTTTATCTATTTCCTTGACCATTGTCACTGAATATCGACTTTGTAATACCTTCGACGCTACTTCCATGTGCAGTTTGGTATTATGGTAGTTAAAAAGACATAAGATTAGTAGGCCTATTTTAATTAGTTTGAAATTTGTGGGAATTGACAGTAATGGGTCGGTAAATACATTCACAATGAGAATTCCGGAATTCCGGAAAAATTCCGGAATTTTACCGAAAAATCCCGAAATTCCGGGAAATTGATTATGGTCCGGAATTGCAAACTCTAGATGAGGTGACACATGGGCGGAGCAGTGAGAGGGTGGAAGAGGAACAGGTTTATTGGTAGGACCAGTGCTATAAGAAAGGTTACTAGGTGGCAAGACAGAGTAGGACTACGTGCTTAGGATTGGCCTATAAAAAATAGGTTAGATATGCCTATCGTTTCTGATAATTATAATACAGTGGAATGTGACAGCACAGCCCCATCTAACTGAGCACCGATACAACCTGGGTCTTGTAGACTAGGTTTGACATAATAATATTATGTTAAACCTAGTCTACAAGAGTAGAGCAGGGATGTGGTCTCGAGACCGCAGTCTTGGTCTCGTGACCGGAAAACTGCTGTTTTGGTCTCGAATGAATCCTGGTCTTGGTCTTGGACCATCGGTCTTGGTCTTGGTCTTGGCCTCGAATGCGTCGGTCTTGGTCTTAAAGGAACGGCCTTGGGATTTGTCACCGTCTTAGGTTAGCGTTCTTGGTCATTTGCCGTATCAGAGCAATTTCTTTGATATTGGTCGGTTATTTTCGATTATTAGAGACACCGGATGTTTAGGCCCTATGCGATTTTTATCGATTTATGACGTGCTGACCATCTATACATACATGTTGCCATGGGCATTAAAATGCATTTTGCAACAGAACCAGCCATTTCAAGATTTGCTTTCACAAATGTCAAGGTTTTGGAACAATCTAATAATTATGTTGTCGGCCACGTGTAGTCACTGCATGTTAACCTACAATTCCTAGTACAAGTACTCCTACGTACATCATTCAAACGGAACGTTAATCCACTTGTTCAGATGTCTTAAAGTATTTATCTATCGGCTAAGACTATCGGATACTGTAAGTATATCATAGTGCGATATTCTCAGGCCGAAGCCAAGGGCTGAGCCCGCAAAAGTTCAGACTGGCCGGTAAAACTGTTTTCTGGACAATTATTAAGATTGGTATTCTTCAGCAATAAAATTGATGTTTTAAGCGTCTTGTTCCGTTTTAGCGTCTTAATAAATTGAATTGTTTGAAAAAAGTAGGCCTATCGGTCTCGGTCTTGGTCTTGGACCCTCGGTCTTTGTCTCTGTTTCTGACCACTCGGTCTCGGTCTTGGTCTTGATCTCGTACCACCCGGTCCGTGGTCTTGGTCTTTGACCTCGGTCTTGGTCTCAAGGTTTTGATCTCGTGCCCAACACAGTAAATAGATAGGCTCGTCTACTGCAGAAGCGCTGTTTTAGTGTGTTGCTGAGAAAATCAGACGTCTACATTTACATTACATTAATGCAGACGTCTATATTTAGGCCTGCATTACATTAATGTTGTTGCAAGTGCGGTGACGCTTCTGTTCGATTAGCTATATTTCGCGTGTTACTTATCGCGACTAGTTATCCACATCACTCCTACTGTACTTAAACCACTCCACTTAATGAAAATTTCCGTTGCATTCATTTCAAAGCCTTTCTGTTAGTCTTTAATTAGTGACAATAGCTAGGCTGCATTCGACCATCCAAAATTGTAATATCTGACATATCAGACCACTTTCCAATTTTAGCCGTCTTTGATTTCACCATTTACTCCGCTTATCGAAATACCAAACAGATCCAAAGGAATTTCATTCCGTTGGCCACAGCTTCTTTCTTGAATACTCTCTCGCAGCTAAATTGGAAGGCGACCCTAGAGGCCTAAGAAAAACGTGATGCGATTCACGCATACGATTGCTTGATAAATGACTATAAAAAAGCCTATGATGAAGCATATCATTACACTTCAAAGCTAACTAATAGACAGAAAATTATAAGAAAGGTCTGGATGACCCCTGGGCTCTTCAAAGCATGTAAAACTAAGTCAAAATTGCACCTAAAATACTTAAATGTCCCACCGATGCAAATAAAAAAATATGAAGCTTACAGAAACAAGCTGAAAGCACTTAAGATCTTAGCTGAAAACAGTTTTTAGAGGCAGAGCTTACTAAATACAGCCATGATCTTAAGATGACGTGGAAGATTCTTAGAGACCTTATAAATAATGGTACCTCTCCCATTGATGGAAACATTAAGGAGTTGCGCATGGGTGAGCCTTGGAGAGCCCATTAGAAATAGCGATTGAACTCAATAACTATTTCACTGAAATTTGCAAATTCTCTGGCTAATAACCTTCCTATTTCTAGCCAACAACCGGACAAATATATGAGAGTTCCTAATGTTGAATCTTTCGGGCTTGCTGAAATCTCAACAAAAGAAATAATCGCAATTGGAAACTCCATAAAACCCTCTCATGCGAGAGGCATAGATGACATTGACCCATCCATCATGATCTCTAGTTTACCTTTTGTGGCTACTTCGTTGAACAAAATTATAAACTGTTCTTTTAACACTGGTATTCTTCTTGCAGCCTTAAAAGATGCAAAAGTGATCCCTGTTTTTAAAAAGGACTTAGGAATTCCCCTTCTAACTACAGACCCATTTCTATACTACCAGCATTTTCTAAGATCTTTGAGAAAGCTATGCACACTCGCCTTACTTGCTACATTGATAAAGTCAGTATCCTTTTCCCTTCTCAACGTGGATTCCAATCTGGGTATTCGTCTTATATGCCTGTCCTGACCATGCACGAAAACATAACTGAAGCTACATGTATGGATAAAAACGAATATTCTATAGGCATCTTCCTGGACCTTGCTAAGGCATTTGATACCCTCAATCCTGATATTTTATTAAGGAAACTAATGAACTACATGTATGGCATCCGTGGGTCTCAACTAAACTGATTTAAGAGCTACCTGGAAAATAGGCATCAGCTTGCTTACTGCAACTATACTTATACTCCCCACTGAATCCTATTTGTTCTGGTGTTCCGCAAGGATCAGTCTTGGGTCCTCTTCTATTCATCTTATATATTAACGACTTACCTAGCCTCTCGCCTAATCTCCTTTTTATCCTTTTTGCTGACGATACGAATTTATTCGCTTCTCACTCCTCTTTAGAAGTTCTTATAAATACCATAAATGTTGAATTAACCAATATTTCTAACTGGTTCAGCGCCAATAAATTGACACTTAATCTAAATAAGATAAACTTTGTACTATTTAGATCTTACAGAAAATTACCACAAGACCACGTGACTAAAATTAAAATAATGGATACTCCTATCATTCAAGTATCATCTTCTAAATTCTTAGGAGTTATCGTAGACCAGCATCTCTCTTGGAAAGAACATAATGATGTCACCTAGGTTAAAATGTCTAAAAATCTAGGTATCATATCTAGGCTATCTAAGGTACTGCCCGTCAAAGCTCGCTCCACTCTCCATTTCTCGCTAATATACCCATACCTAACATACTGTACAATAATATGGGTCTCTACCTACAAATCCACCCTAAATAAGATAGGCGTTATTCAAAAAGGAGCAATAAGATTTGTGGCCGGTATTCACTATAATGCTCATACCAGCGAAGTATTCGTAGCTAGAGGAATGCTCAAAATTGAACTGATAAATAAGCTCCAAATAAGCCTTTTTATGAATCGGTACTTTCACAACTCCCTACCAAGTATCTTCCATGATTATTTTACGCCTAATGCAGGATTATTGTATCACCTTAGTAGATATCCTAACACCTTGTACTTTCCTTTTGCTAGAACAAACACTAGGCTAATGGCCATCAAGTGCAGAGGTCCTAGAATCTGGAATTCTATCTCTGCCAATTTGCGTCTCATTCCCAATTTTCATTCATTCAAAAACAAGATTAAATCTGTTATTATATTGGGTGAATTGTAACCATTACTGTGAACTCAACCTCACTTCTGACAATCGTTGGCATACATGTACTTCATAATTGAGAAATCTGATTAGCGTGTTTCCTGTAATATTCCTGATAAGATAAATTGTGATTTTAAAAAAAACTATTACTTTGTCATTACCTACTTCATTTACCGGTTGTGGTCAGCTACGTACCATGATTATGCAATCCCTATTATCTTATAATTTACGTTTACTCGCTTAATGTTAGGATATTCGTTAGTTAAGTTATGTTAATTAAGCTTTGCTCCTCCATGTCATTTTAAAACACCCTACTCACATTTTGGAATCTATACCCAACTACTTTGTACCTAATTTATTGGTGGCCCTGACCTGCGGGACCCTCCGTCCTTAATTGGGTCTCCTGTGTAATCATACATTTTTTGTTATACCGATTTCATGTAACTTGTTACTTTGGTTTGCCAAATAAACTTGAATTGAATTGAATTGAAACCTGCTTGCGCCGTGTGTGGAACGGGTCACAAAGCTGATTGGTAGATAAGGTACGTACGTATGGCACGCGGTGGCCGATTTGTTAGAGTGCTTGAGCGACCTCCAGCTAGAAAGAGTGTGGGTTCAAGCCTATGAAGGGGTTCAAGCCTCTGACGAGGAAGTTTCTGTGTTCTGTAATATTATATAGGCCTAATAGTACGTCTATAGGGAGCTTGATCAAATGACAATTATTGCTCAGCGCCATGGTCGTGTGCACTTCTGAACTTCAGAAACGATAGACCTACCGAACTTATTTTATGGCGTGTACACTTCTGAACTTTATATGGAGAGCCATTATTGAGATTACGAAAACGAAAAGGGCCTACCATCACGAATAGAGATAAGGGTGACAGAGTCAGGTTTTTCGTTTGATTCAGCTGTCCTGTCGCCTAGTAACCAGAAGAATGAGACAGCCGGATACAGACAGGAAATGAGATAATGAAACATGTACAAGTGGCAGAATAGACAGAGACAGGGAGACTGATAGAGAGACGCACATTGACAGAGAAGGCAGAGAGAGAGAAGAGAGTTAGAGATAGAGGGAGATATATAATAATCTCGCTATTATATATATATATATATATATAATAGCGCAGCGCGTATCTAATGACCACCTATGCTACGCACAAAAGCGCAATTTATTTTGATGAACTTGCTATTGATCAGGTTCTGATTTGTCAACACGAAGCAGAGATGAGAATTTACGGTAATATGAAGTGTTCCGCACTAAATCAACGCCCTTAAAAGTTTTAGCTGAAGCTGGGAGTTCAATCTCTATGACTTCTCGGATAATCGGACACTGCTAAGGGTCTATTGATTTGAGAACTGCATTCTCAGATGCTCATACTTTCTCAAACCGTGAATAAACACTTTAGGAAAAGTCAAAAATGAAGCCGATGGTCGCCTGCTCATAATATAAACGGCGCTAATCATTATTTAATTAGGGAATTAGGAGAACACTGCAAGCATTTTACGGAATTATGTAGGCCTATATTTACAATATTATCAATATATCCGGAATTAGGCCTATGACAGAACCGTGGTTTGACCAGGTGACGTACAGCTGTTGTTTTCACGTTGCCACGTCATTAGGTAGGCCTATATTGGACCTACTGTAAGGCCATAACTGAGGACGGCCGATAACAGATCCCGATCTGTCGTGTCGTTGTTGATTAGAAATCTCATTAACCGAACTGGCTTTCAAAGTGTCAAACAAACGACACTACCGTAGGCCTATTTGCGATATGCACTGGACTGTTTTCTCTGTACCTATTACTCTAAGGAATGACTTTCCCATAGTGTAGAGGACTTAAGAATTTTCCACAGTTACATTAGGCCTATTCATGAAACAATTCATTCTAGCGTTGACCTACATTGAACTTTAGTAAGAATACGAGTAGACCCTTATTCCTCGAAAATGATCCGTCATCATTGAAAATGTTTGATTTTGTCTTATGTGTAGGCCTACGTTAATTGGTGCAATTGGGCTTAACGTCGTCAATTACACTAATCTAAACTAATTGGACAATGTTCGCGTAATTGGACATAATTTGAGTCTTCTAATTAAAAATGCAACATTTATTTTAAAGATTGTAGTCTACGCAAGTCATAGGCCTACATAAAAATGTTATTATAAGAAATCAGTGAAATCGCTGAATTTGCTGTCGATAATTTGACGATCGCTGTTTTGTGATCGCGATTATTTACACAAATTCGCCAATAGCAGGATGGTGTAGCATAGGCCCTACTATTCACGAGACATATGCATGCCTACCTTTTTGCGAAGTGCAGCTTTCATGTGTGAGAATGATTGTCCAGCGATGGTCAACGGTAGAGCCCGATCTGATGTAGGCCTATTATTAAAACCTCACACCGAGGTGTAAATGTAGCTTTTGAAATCATGCGGAACTCATGATTTGACACGCGCAACTATATCTTGCTACGAGGCCGAGCAGAGGACTGAGAGGAGAATGGTCGGAGACAGAGCACATTATGCTTAATTGTTAAGACAGCTTTGATAATATTCATATCTATAATGTGCAGTGACATTTGAACCTGTCTGCATAGTGCATAGCCTACGAGGCAAAGATCCAGAAGCAGAATTATATACAGTGTCGACGACATCCATTGCTTCCAGACAGGGTCCTATTTGACAAAATAGAAGAAGTCGGGTCGAAAATCAATAGAAATAGGCCTACTAAAAATTCACTAAACCGCAATAAATTCTGTTTTCGTGATTTGCTGCTCACATTGCAAATCGCTCGCAGTGGATGTAATTTATCTGAGTTTCAAAATTGAGCTACATGACCAGCTTTATTCACACACGCACGCACGCACACGCAAGCACGCGCACACAGCAGCGAAAACAATGACGATCTATGCTTGTAGCTGGTAGGCCTACTTTCAACTTTCAGCATTTTATCAAATGAAGTTAAAACACAATGACCGCGCGAACATTTAATACGCGGGCGCGACGCCATATATGCCTAACAACTTACATGTATCGGCATTGCGAAGAAATCGCATAAGGTGCTAATTACTGACAACATGTAAAGACTATGAAATGCAAAAAACTTGTTCAACACCCCAAACTCTACTCTACTCTTTGGTATTCTGGCTAGAAGTCTGGCAAAACAGTATCTGATTCATCAGGTTGAGATTCATTGTCTGAGTTATCTTCATGTACATCCACGCCTGCTCGCTCTCCTGGCGATCATAGGCCTCGGTTACTTCACTTTCTGTGTCACTTACCTGTTCAATGTCGTCTAATTCCTTATCATTATCACGATCACTCCCCTCTTCAGAATAATCATCGTCTGATAAATCAATCTATTTCAGAACCTCCGAAACTGTCTATTCTTTTCTCGACGCCATGAATAGCAGGTGATCAGAACAGTGACATATAATTTATATAGGCCTACAGTGACGTAAGACAGGCTATGTATTATTTACAATATACACATACGGCCTACGCGCACAGGGACGCTAAAATAAATACGTATATATATATATACACATATATATGCGTCTAAAAGTATAGCCTTCAGCCATTATATATCTCTAATAATATAATAGCTTAATCAGCGTCCAGGTCATAAATTCTGTCGCGTCTTCTTTACTACTATGGTGTGTGATGCTATCTGGTGTATAATTATACATTTTTAGTGTATATTGCAAATAATAATAAACAGTCCCTTTCCCTTCAGAGATGCGACTGTTACCCTACCAAGGAGTTTTACAAGTTGGTAAAGACTGCCAGCGTGATTGGATTGGGAGCGCTATCGAGTATACTTTCTTGAGTGGGCGCAATATACAGAGCGGGCCATTAAAAAGTAACCACTCAGGTGTTTTGCTAGTATTTTGGCCAAAGTAGAGATGAGTAAATTAAATTTTACAAGCGCTAAGCTAATTCATATTTACATAAAAATTATAACCGCCAAATTTGGCTAAAAATAATTCACACGGAACAGAAGCTATATCACTTTTAGTGAGTTCAACCACTGATTTTTGATAATCAAAACATTTTACGAAGCAAAAGTTACGAAAACGATTTTATGAGGTCACATCTCAAGTAATTGTTACAAAACAAACATCATATTGTTTCACAACCTGTGACTACAACCAGTAGCCACACATATTCTGAGTCTATTTGGCAAGTTTTGTTGACCTGGTTGGAGGCCATTGCTTCGGTGATAATTTGCCCAGGGACAAGACGAAAAGCGACGAGATTCCGATCTTCTTTGGTAAATCTCCTAACAGATGTATGGCTGATGTTCAACTCGGCTGAAATTCGCTGAGTACTGAGATGATTTCTGATGTTGCTATTCTGCGAGCAAATAAGTTCGTCATCATCCTCGATATTGTTCGGTTGCTGATAGATTTCTGCCTTCCGCTGCCCTTACGACGTTCCACCGCGCACCCTTAAGTCCCCTATCATCAATGCGTCCCCATATTTTTATAAGTGCTCAGCTCCAGTGATTTCATGGTGAGTTTTGATTACAGCTTTGGCTCCAAGATCATGCTCATGATTCATGAAGTGTCTGCATACGCATTTTATCTGTCATGGACACCTTTCCAATGTTTATTTTGTTAGAAATGTTATCATAAAATGATTAATCGCAAAACATTTTTATTCACCAATTTAATCGACTGCTTGCTAAATGACGTCAAAGTGACTTCCATATGCGATAATTTCCAGTTTCTTTCTCAATGGTAATAATCATAAAGTATGTTATAATACAGCTACTTGAATTGTGACTTCGTGAATTCGCTTTTTATAACTTTTGCGGCGTTAAATGCTTTCTTGACCATCAAGAATCAGTGGTTGCACTAATTAAAAGTGATATAACTTTTGTTCTGATTGAAATATTTTAGTCAATATTGGTGGTTATATACAAATATGAATTCTCATTAGGCCTGCAAAATTTCATTTAATATTGCCTATTTTTGGTCGAAATATTATCAAAAATCAGTAGCGGTTACTTTTTTGGCCCACTCTGTACATGTTAAGGTGAATGACTGAATGAGCAATACGTGGAGATTATGCAATGATCAGCAGTCAACCACGATGCAATGACAAAGAAAATAAAGGAAAAAAGAAATAAAAGAAGTTCTTATTCTCCTTCAAACTACAACAGTTTAAACACTTTAGCTTAAGACAAGGAATTGTACACAGGCCTAATAAGCGTCGGTTAGGCTACATGTAGGCCTATGTCTTTAGCCCTAAAGTAAGATAGTCGGAAGGTACTATAGAGTAGACCGACACTATTTTTCCCATTTGCAGCATGCATTTTTTAGCATGAATGAATTTCAGTGGTTTTTGTTATCGTAAAATGTCGTTCAGTCATGATTCCATCAATTTCCAGGCAAGACAAAAGGCCTCTCAGTTGTCGCAGGTCCTCCCGCTCGTCTCACGCGACCTCGGACTGGAGGGTGATACCGTGAGAGTGGCGGTCTGCCTACGATTAGGTGTGGCCATCTGACATGAACATGGCTTGTCCTGTTCACTGGGTTTTGGTCAATAAGCCAGCCACAGCAACATCAATGATCTTATCCATCATAGTCTCAACAGATTCAATTTCCCAGCGGTCATGGAGCAGTCAGATCTGTCCAGATCGGATGATTAGAAACTTGACGGTTAAACCTTGATACCGTGGAGTGGGGAGCGACCTTGCTATGGGACGCGAAAGTGGTGAATACAAGGGCAGCTTCGTACATCCCCAGACATCCGCCGCGGTTGGAGAGGCGGCGGAGTTAGCCGCCGTAAGGAAACACGCCAGATAATTAATCGAAGCTGGAGAAGAGACGCACTTTCGTGGCTGTTGCTGTAGAAACATTCGGTTCCGTCGACAGTGAGTGACTCGCCTTAATGTCGGAGACCGGACTCGCGAAATAAGATTCTTCTTTCAGAGCTTGTCGCCAATGATCCAGCGATTCAATGCAGTGGCTTTCCAGGGCATCATCTCAAGGTTGCAAGTACTTATAAGCGGCCTACAGATCCCATGTCAATGTCAACGATGAACTACAAGCAATCACACTACAACAACAGCAACAGCAACAACAACACTAATGATAATAATAATTATTATTATTATTATTATTATTATTATTAGTGGTATTGTTGTCAAAATCACTATTATTATTATATATTGTTAGAAAATATTTAATCAGGGTCTTCAATGTAACTTAATGGTGATGTCGTCCGAAGTAACCCTGCTCGTTGGACACCTGAGCAGCGAATGTTCCCTTGAAAGCAACTGCGTTGTAGCGTTGAATAGTCATCGAGATGCGCTGGTAGAGGAAAGTCGTCTCCCTCTGCTCCTCTGTGACGGCGCTCAGTTTATGTCCCAGTTCTGAAAGGAAACTTTGGCCTTCGGAATTGATGGGGCCAAAGGTGTCGAATGTCACCGGTGTGAAGACGTACCTGGTGGTTAGCTCGGCGTATTTCTGAGTTTTGAGGTTCGCCGCCCTCTTGCCCGCTCTTTGTGACGTTTCTGGCAGATACGATATTGCCATTGTATCTGACACTGTCGTCCCATATCAAACACTGCCCCACCCGCCCTGGTATAGGAGTGAGTCCGTCTGGTCTTTTTCCATCAGATCGGGTCAGGCTCATCTACTCTTTGACACTGGGGATCCCTGCACGGATTAGACTCCTATAAATAATAATAATGACAATAATAATAATAATAACAACAACAACAATAATAATAATAGTAATGATGATGATGATGATGATAATAATAATAATAATAATAATAATAATAATAATAATAATAACAATAATAATAATTGAATAGTTCTGGAATGGCCCTTCACTAAGATGGAGGCATGTTTTCCACCTGTGCACAATATGATTTTAACTTTGCACATTTAAGTGATTTCTGTTCTTCCGTTTGTGTTCTTTTGGTAAGCATGTTTGTTTTGAAGTCCAGCTCATCTTGAATCGACTTTTGCTGCCCCTTTCGCACATTTAATCGTTGTTCTTGATAGACCTTGTGACGCGCCGAGCCGCTCGGCATTATTGCCCGGGGGGGCGTGCATGGCTGATCAATCTTGGCCTCTCTCTCAGACCACAAATAAGGCCAAGGGCACGTGCAGTGTGTGTCTTGCCGTCAGGCAATTACATCAAGGCGACGGATTAGTTCCCAGGCATGGACCCAGAGACAACCCTTGCCCCGGTTCCAACAGGCCGCCCCTCGCTGTCAACAAACCGCATACACCCTCTAACTCCGTTCTCGCAACATGTGAATCTCTAGCAGGTTAAAACCCCAATCAGGTTACATCTGCTCCTCCACATCCTATCCGCAAAATCACCCATCCCACTCATAATGGCAGCTTAATCAAGCACATTATTAGAGGGGCTAGACTTGCGGTGGCCAATTTACTTGTCAACAGCATAAGTAAGATAATTCATGACCCGCTCAGGGAGGATGCTTGGGCCGCACTGCTGAGTTTTAGTGGCCACACGTTATTGATACCAAACAAAGGAGGCAGAAGGCATAATGTTGGTCAAATTATAAAGAAGTGGGTGAAGACTTTTCGATCAGAACTAGAGACAGAAATCCCTTTTTCAAGCCCAGCAAACGGATATCGGCCCTTTCAAAAACACCAAACAAAGTGGTCAGATACCGAAAGTATTGCACGAACAGTGTCGTCAAAATTTGAGGATGGTTACATCCGCGCAGCAGTCCGGATTCTCTTCTCGGGCGACCGTCCAATCCAAGCTAATGCAGAATTCTTGGAGGAACTGCTCAAAAAGCATCCTCCGGCTGAGGACTCATCCGAACAACCACATCCTCCATCAAGTTCACTCACCTTCCAAACAACAGAGGGTGAAATGATGCGTGCAATTCACCCTTTCCCAGCTGGGTCGGCCGGGCGGCCCGACGGGATACGACCCCAACACATACTCGATCTGATTAATTGTAAAGAAGTTGGACCTGTTCTTTTAACATTTTTACTGCCTTGATAAACATCTTGCTGGCAGGCATCTGTCCAGAGAGCATTGCACCTCTCTTGTTTGGTGGTACCCTGTTCGTATTAAGGAAGAAATCTGGGGGTCTCCGCCCCATCGCAATTGGCTACTGCTGGAGTCGGTTGGCATCAAAGTGCGCAAATGCTTTTTCTCACTCTCGTCTGTCGAACTATTTTGCACCTTTGCAGCTCGGTGTTGGTACATCAGGGGGCTGTGAAGCTGCCACACATTCCGCCATACGTTTCCTCGCAGATCTGCCCCAGAGTGCAGTCCTGGTCAAACTGGATTTCTCAAATGCTTTTAATAGTCTAAGTCGTGCAAGCATCCTGGTAGCTGTTTTGGAGCACATTCCTGAGATCTACTCGTACTGTCACTTGGCTTACAATAAACCCTCCAGCCTTAAGTATGGCGATTTCTTTCTTCAGTCACAGTCCGGTCTACAACAAGGTTATCATTGGTCCTCTTCTATTCTGTCTCCCTATATATTCAACCAATCTTGTCCAGCCTTCTGTCCTCGCTCCGTATTCACTATCTCGATGACTTGACTTTGGGAGGGACTGCGTCCATTGTGGCAAATGATGTCCAAACCATCATCAGGGAAGCAAGTGAAAGGGATCTGACACTGAATGTTGCAAAGTGTGAGTTCATTAATTCCCACGAAGTCGAACTGCCCCAACCATTGGACAGTTTCACCATTACATCCTCTTGTGGTGCATGCCTCCTTGGATCACCTCTATCGGATGGCAGAGCACTTGTTGCAGCCCTTTTTGAAGACTGCATGTCTGTTCCACCATCTGATTTCATTTCCCACGGCAAAGTTGGCTCAAGGCTTTATTGCCACCATCTGCAGTGATTTCATTGGCAAAGATGAATGGTCACCAAACTCACCAGACCTTAAACCCTCTCGATTATCACATCTGGGAAGCTATACTTGCGCGCTACAAGACATTACCACAAGCAGCGAAAATCGAAGAGCTGAAGAAAGTCTTGCAGCTAATGTGGGACCAGATTCCGCAAGACTCAATCAACAAGGCCACACTAAGCTTCACGAAGTAACTTCGAGCCTGTGTTAAAGTTGGGGTTGACACTTCGAACATGCTTTGAGATATACTACTTAACACATTTTTTTGAATTGCAATTAAAAGTGGTGTTATTTGACATTGAACATTACAAGTGACTGTCCATATTTTTGCATAATTGTGAAAATACGGAATATTAACATATTACATTTAGACAGCTGTAATAGTTGAAGCAATGAAAAGTTTTCAATGCAATTTTCAGGGATTGTTCGCAAATCCTTCCTCTGTAAACTGTAAAAGTGTTGGTAAAGATATCTTTATATGTTGTTGAGAAATTGCATTTCTTCTGGTGGGGTATTTTTTATCGAGCCATTTACCTGCCTGTAAACCTATTGTTTCCTCGTATTATCATTTTATTTAAACCTAAGACTGGTTTGGCTTGCATTTCTCAGGTATTCGTTCAGAAAAATAATCAGTTTGTAAAGGCCTATGATTGTTGCAATTTTAATGTATTTATTTTACAATGGGAGAACTTATCTGAAAAAAATTTGAAACCTATCTTGAGCCATGAGTGAGAGTGAGCTCTCTTGTCGATGGTCAGAGGCGATCGCGCCTGATTCATTACTGCGACACGACATTTTCGACTAACCATAACATGTTTGGATTTCACTGCAGCATATGTCAGGGACCGATCGGCAGGCTGGCCACTGCTTTTTCTTTATAACATTAGAGCCGCTTTCGACACTTTCAATCGCACCATTCTTCTGGAATTGCTGTCTAGATCCTTTGAAATTGCTGATCCAAACACTCCTTATGTATGGGTAGCTTTTGGTTCTAACCCGTTTTCCGTGGGTTCATCCTTCTTATGGTCTACCTCAAGGCTCGGTCCTTGCCCCTCCCTTCTGTTCATTTTGTTTGGCTCATATCTAGCCCTATGGATGCCTCATCCAACCGATATGCTGATTTCATACAGGCTTGACGAGTTGTCTTCAGCACCAACAAGTTTATCTCCAAGTATGCGTCTCTTGTTGTGAAGATCAGCTTCAGAGATGCAAGCTCATGACACCTGCATGGTCCTGCAAGGCTGCCTCCAAAGCTGATGTTATTTGTTGAGCATATCCTAGAGGCTTCTGCTACTATTGAACGATGGATATCCTCTAATCATCTTAGTTTAAACAAAGACACGCCCCAGTTCATCTGGCTAGGCAATTACTCATGGTTTTAGGTAAATTTTTCGCCATCAATTTTTCGCCGCATCAATTACACGTAAATGGAAGCGGGATTGATGAAAATAATATACCTAAATTGAAGCGGGATTGACGATAAGAAATAGAACTAAATTGAAGTGGGATTGATGGCGAAAATTTGTGGCGAAAAATTGATGGCGAAAAATGTGTCGGTCACCATTACTCACAGCTTTACAAAATTAATATAAGTTCCATCTGCCTTGTATTTCTCAATGTGCGGTTTCTCCTCCTCTGTTCGTGATCTCGAGTTTATTCTTGATCCGTGTAGTACTCGATTTATCATATCACGTCATCAGAGATTCTCGCTCATGCTTCTGATATTTGCGTCAGCTTCGTCTAATCAGTCAACCACTTTCACCTCATGCAATATAGACTTAGTTCAATGCTGAGTGTTCTGATATGCACAATAAGCGATTATGGCACGGCGGTCTACCATACATTGGTCTCCTGTCCATAAATATGACGTTCCTCAATGCTGCAGCACGCATTATGTTATTTATTTAGAAATTGACCACATCTCGCCTTTTATCAAAGACTCTCCAATGGCTCCCTATACGCCAGTGTATTCTATTTAAGCTCTGCTCCCTCATGCGGTTTTGTTAATCTGGCTCGAATATATGCTAAAATGGATTACGTTGGCAGGGCTAGCTACCATATGACTGTTTGTGGCTCATCAGGCTGTAATGCCAAATTCCCAAAGTACAATCCAGCAGATCTGACTTGCTATGACTGTTCTCAAGATGACAATCCAGAATGCACGCTTGATGGACAAAATCTGACCACCCATCACCTGAAAGCCTGCGATGATCCAGATTACATCTGCAGCATATCCTATCGTGTCCAAGTGGATGCAAACACTTTTGGACAGCCATTGAGCATTGTTAGAAAATGCATCTCAAGACAGAATGCCGACAGGTTCCTAGAAATTTATGGTGATGAACATGATGTTGCAGTATTCGAGGAAGACTCGGACCAGGTGTGGACATATACATGTACTTCTGCTACATTCCGCAGTGCAACTGTTAGTTGATTGTTAGCTGATTGTGGTAGTTGATGTGGTATACGGCAATGCTCTAGATAGTGTAACTATGATATTTGGTCTAGTAGCAAAGTAAGACCATATGCTGTTGCCAGCGACGCTTGATTACTGAAATTTGATGGATATGGTTATGTTTTCATAACTGTCTGCAGTCATTGACTGATTGGTCCTGGAAATCTAGCTAATAATACCGTTCAAAAAGCATCTTGAAGCAACTTTCGTAGGTCAAAATGTACTTTGCCTGGACTAGATTGCTGGTACATTTTTATCAAAGAGTAAGAGGAAACTTCCTTTAGCATTTCAAACACTGAATGCCCTGTACAATCTGTTTTCCCAGTTCCTATTAGCATATTCGTACTCTCATTCTAAAGTCTTAAAACATGAAATCATTTGAGTTTCTTTGAGACTATGGGTATCAATACAAATCGGTAGTTTTTTATGTATGATAATGTTGTCTGATCACATTTTGATTGACAATGCTTTCTGCCACATTCTTGGGTTTACAGAGCTAGTTAGTATCGCATGCATATACTTTCATATTCATATAAATGCTTCATATTGAATTCATAGATTGTTCAACTATTAGTGTTAGGTAATTTCTGTCTAAATGTGCCAAGTCCTATTTTATAATCGTAATATAATAGAATAGTTGTAGGAATAGTAGACATTCACTAGGAAAAAAGGAAAATCACAGTTGCATTTTTTTAAAAGGACGATAACCACTGAAAACTCATGGAATGAAATCACGATGTTATTCGCTTAGATCCGGTCAAACAAAATCACAAGTGAGAAGGGAATAGTTTTTTAAATATGATTAGTATCTTCTGATTAGGCCTACATTTTTATTGACTATGTTCACTATGCATACATATCAGTGTTACAAATCATGTCACATCATATTCTCATCTATTTTGAAAGACTTTCATCATTCCAACTTCTATTATAAAAAGCATTATTATCATCAATCCAAGTTATATGTTACCGAATTCGTTACATTTTGGTCGTGGGACCATTTATCCGTGAACCATTTATCCGTGAACCATGTGTCAGTGAACCATTTGTCTGTGAGCCATAGATGAAAATAATGCTTGCTGAAATAGAAATAGGATTATTGAAACATTTTTTGTTTAAATAGTAGTTGGATTGATTAAAATAATTCTTGATGAAATGGAAGTTGGATTAACAAGCATTATTGCACTTAATCCAACTTCTATTTTACTGAATGCAATGGGCGAATAATAACTTTTTGGTGGTACTCTGTATTAGTTACAAACATTGTGTTGCACTAAGTGACTAAGTAGTATAGGCCGCGTCCCACACGCAGGTGCTAAAGAGAGCATGATGTTTTCTTCTGCTTTGGGCCTTAGGCTATCCAAAGGGTGTACAGTATTACTTCTTTAGCAATGACTTGTTGCAGAAAATGCAGCACAGCGTAAATGCTTGGTGTAAGCCACAGCATTTAACAATTGTCTTTCGGGAATCAGAGTAGGTGCGCGACCATTGTCTTTTATTCGTAACATTACTTTTGAGACTGTAGTTAATACTAACACGCCTTTGGATTTCAGATGTCCTTCTGGTTCATATCAATGTGTCTTATCATACAAGATGGAACCTGGAGGCACAATAAATGACGTTGAGGTGTCACGAGCTTGCATCTCTGAAGCTGATCTTCACAACAAGAGACGCATACTTGGAGATAAACTTGTTGGTGCTGAAGACAACTCGTCAAACCTTGAGACCCATCTCTTCGTGTGCAATGATACTGGATGCAACCTGGCCTTTCCAGACGAATATCTGCCAATATCATGCATCGAGTGCAATGATGTGAGTTATCTAGATTGTAATCTTGAAGGCTCAAGACTGTCTGATGATTCAAAGCTGCTGAAGCCTTGTCCAGATACGTCACCGCAGTACTGCATCATGTGGTATAAAGTGGACCTTCGTTCAATGAAAACTCAGAATGTTGTTAGGTCTTGTGTTTCGAAAGATGAAGCCCTTCGATATAAGAAGACTTATGGAGGAAAAAGTCTGTCTCGAATATATGCTAAAATGGATTACGTTGGCAGGGCTAGCTATCATATGACTGTTTGTGGCTCATCAGGCTGTAATGCCAAATTCCCAAAGTACAATCCAGCAGATCTGACTTGCTATGTCTGTTCTCAAAATGACAATCCAGAATGCACGCTTGATGGACAAAATCTGACCACCCATCATCTGAAAGCCTGCGATGATCCAGATTACATCTGCAGCATGTCCTATCATGTCCAAGTGGATGCAAACACTTTTGGACAGCCATTGAACATTGTTAGAAAATGCATCTCAAGACAGAATGCCGACAGATTCCTAGAAATTTATGGTGATGAACATGATGTTGCAGTATTCGAGGAAGACTCAGAACCAGGTGTGGACATATACATGTACTTCTGCTACATTCCGCAGTGTAACAGAAAATTTCCAACGGAGCATGAGGCAGTGCTGTCGGTCAGACCTCCACTGAGGTGTTACAGCTGTCATATATCGAGCCAAGTGGACTGCACATATGGGATGGTTGAAAACGTGCGTAGCTTCATTGTTGTTTGTCCAAATACTGAAGACTACAGGTGCTTCATGTCATATCATGTCGAGTCAACCGGAGATGAAGAGTACAACATTAACCGCACGTGTGCACCTGCAACTGAAATATTAGCTCTGAAGGAACGATATGGCAAGAGCCTGATTGCACTTGAGGAAGATGGTACCGTAGAACATCACATGTTTCACTGCCATTACCCGCTATGTAACCTACACTATCCTGATTCAGATCGCACAGCAATCAACTGCTATGGATGCACACTGAATGATTCAGGCTGTGATTTAGAAGGAGATGAACTGGAAGATTCTGATCCATCATTACTAATCAGATGTCCCTCGCATGATCCTCACGTCTGTGTTATTGTTGTTCGATATAATTCAGAATCAGATGACATTAAATCTGTTTTGAGAAAATGTATGCCTGCAGTACAGGCAGATTTCTACAAGGCAAATTATGGTGAACTAACGATGTTCTTGGATAACAAAGATACTAGTGTTACAGTCTACATGGCCTTCTGCACAGATGATGCATGTAACGAGAAACTTCCTAAAACAATTGCTCAATATCTGGTAAAAAAGCACACACTTAGTTGATCCCGGAGCAGCGGCTGGGGAGATGCCGCACCTTGATCAAGGTACTACGATCCCAACATTCAGAATTGGAGAAGCTCTTACCCAAGGTCCGATTGATCCTAACGCAACATACGGAGACGATACAGATCAGTCGCAAGATAATGGTGTTGATTGAATAGGCAGTCTTGTCAGTCGCAGGTTGATAGCGTTCATGGTCACAGTTATTATTTCAATATCAATCAATGATATGGGTACATACCCATAAACAACTTCAAAGAGCAAACTGCATATATTGCTAATTAATTTGTGGTGATATAGCACTTTCAATAAACCTGAGCGCTGGTGCCCCAAGTCTAGTCAGTTAACTGTTTTCAAGATGCATATTCCTGTTAGTTCTTTTCATTTGTTTGTGCATGTATAGGCTACATTATATGCAGAGCATTTTGAAGCATTTCAGTTGTTGCTATGTATTTTCACTAAACTTCTGCAAGTAGTCACTAAGCATTTTAAACCAACTGATTTTTTTCACATCACCTTAAAGAATCAAATGGTAGTAGCATAATATATTGCCGACATACTACTTGCAAGTATGTGTTTCACTTTAATGTGAATTTGGTGTTCTTTTACAAGTTTTTTATGCATTAGATTTTCTCTTTCCTAATTTCGTATGTTTGGCCATCACGAGTGACATGCATATAGGAGTTTGAATAGTGTCAAAACATCGTAATTTTTAACCTTTGCTTAGGATAGCATAGATAGAATGTTTTATGGCCTTTGTAACTGTAGAACGGACAGATAGCTTTGCGATAGAGGGGTAACAGTAATCACACTCATTGCCACTCAAAATAGTTCCGAAACAGCTGTTTTTACCAGGTGGAATGTTCAACCATATTGGCCATCTCGGGAACATAAGCTGGAACGTGTAAAGTGATATTATTGTAGAAGAAGAATAGCAGTCTCTTAAGTCAGTGCTGAGAGGCAGCAGCTAAGGGTATGAATTGTTAGCAACTTCATTTTCTTAGCCTCGGCATATGAGGGCGGGTGCCTGTCCTGTTCCAGAACGTCCAGGGGTCCTTTCACCATCGTCGTACTCAACCGAACGTCCCTACTCACGCTTCTGCGACTTTCTTTTCCGTGCTCTCGACACTCTTCGGAACATATTCAACCTACAATTCTTAAGTGATCCTCACTGGCAATCTAAGCCTCTACCTCGAGGACCCGTCTCTACCTGACCTACTTCACGACCTACTTCTGTAGTTCGGATATACGCCCAGCACATCAAGGAGCCTACCAAAGCAAACGTTTAGCGGCTGGCTGGATGTTGTTATCGCTCGTGATGACTGCAAGATCACCGGCCTGAGCCACCGTGCTTTCTGCCAGGGTCTTCTCCGAGGCCCTCTTCGTGGTGACCTGACGGCGCTGGCCGGGTGCACCGCCTAAAATCTTTCCTCGCTCTGAATATAATCTCTTGGTTCTTACTTTAACTTATTTGTCGCTTGCATTTGGCCGCTCGCTCAGACAAGTGGTTTAGCCCAATCTCAGTCATGGCTACGCTAGGAATCAACAAGTATGTGTCGTCAGCATGCTTGACCAGCCTATTTGAAAGGTGGACGATTTTTAATATGAACATGGCCGTAGTGAAATGCAAAGAGCCAAGGCTTGAACCCTGGACACTGCTGGCGTTAATATGTATTAGTGGTTGCTAAGACGACTTCTTTGTATTTGGTTTCTTGGTTGCGATCGCAAAGAAAGGCAATGACCCACGTGTAGGTCTAAATGCAAATCGGAATAGAAAACTCTGCCAACAGCTCAGCCACTAATGCGTGTCAGACCATGTAAGTAGGCCTACCCTTGAATCTGAATACAGCAATTGTCCTATACAACTATCATTCAAACTTTGTTGACATTATTCACGCACGTTTGGTTCATGCTCTTGCCTCTTAAAAGCCACTTTTGTGCCTTCGCAACCATGTATGTAGTTGTGTCACTGTTTGCCATTAACATTATCTGCTGAAGAAAATCGTTCTGCTTGTCTGAAGTCAGCAGATACTAAACTGATAGGAAAACTCACAAACGTGTACACAACTGTTTCCCTTCAAATCCAGACACACTTTTCTACCTACAACGAACGCCACACAGCTAATTAAGGTTATCTGCAATAATTATAATACGACAGATATACAAAAGGATTGACGCTTTTTGCCTAGTTGTTTTCAGAATACACACAAACGCCATTAGCATTACTTAACTTAAGTCACGGATCTATGCCTGTCAATCAAGAGTTGTGTTTTCCAGTTCACTATTATAATGGTACAGTAACTATTATGCATGCGATAGCATTAGCGCCTGCTGTTGACATGAAAAGAGATTCTAAGTCTGTTACGAACAGTGTCTCGTGGCAGACTCGAACAGACGCGCTGTTGATTTATCACGAACTTATGTATCCATGGGCATATTATTTTCGTCTATATAGTCTTTCTACGGTCGACCTGACCCTGATGTCTTGGCACCTGGCTGTTGCTGCAGCTGTTGCTGTCCAGTTTGATCATTTTGGTCAACCTTTCGAAGTGGAGTGGTTCCAATGATGACTTCCACTGGAACTTCGACCTCTTTGCCGGGTCCAGAAGGCGCAAGAATGAGCTGAAAAGAAAACCGTCCCTAGACATACATCACCTATTTCACATTTCAGCTATAGTCCAAATATGTTTCTTTTCCGGTAGAATTGTTGATGAATCCTATGACTCAAATTTAGGCGATTTACAATGTTTCCAGAATTATCACGAACATTCATTCATTCATTACAAGGACTTATATAGCGTCCCTTGAATGTTTCTACTCAGGCGCGCTCCTGACCCAACCCCGGCTGAAAAGAGCTGTATATTAAAGGCTGCTGTAAAATGTATGTGAGTAAACCCTGGACATAATGAATATGGTCAATGGGAGACCATTCCATACCATATATGCCCCCGAAACAGAGAAACGTTATTCTGAATTTTGCCGCATAAGGCTTTCAGAAGAATCGGGCAGAGATAAAGACATAGGAAAACACAAGTCTTATGTGATACTGCAGTCATTTAATTCTGATGACAATGTTGGATTGGACTTGTTCCTTGGACAGAATCTCCGTAGGCCCTAAGCTCATTATAAAATTTGTCAATTGCCCGCAAGATCCAAAAGTAAAATAAAACCCTAATCTAGACTATGACATGATGGGTTGACAATTAACATTGATGAGAATGTAATCAGAATCAGATGAAGCAGAAGGAAGCGACTATAAGACTTTTATAATTGCCGTCCGGGAAGATGGTTCATTGTAGGAAGTCATAATTGAAAATGGATTGACTTATTTGCCGGCAGTACTTTATACAGGAAGGGTCAACGTACGAGAGAAACAAGGGAGTGATCAGGAAAGAATTCCACGCCTCGGCAGCGAAGTTGGTAAATTGCTAGATATTCATGCTCATTGGCAATATGGATTTGGGTCAGTAATAAAGTAACTATAGGTCTATATATGTAGCCTAGGCCATGAACACTTGTATTCCGACCAGACAACTTTGTGTTATGAAGTTTCACAGTCACATTTTTTATTTATGAGTATAGGTTTAGACGTAGAATACAAACCGTCAGCAGGTACTTGACTTCGATAGTCTTGCATCCTCCGCCTAGTTTCGTAGGAGGTACGGTGGGGATGGCCTTGACCTGGTCCTGCCATGTGATCGTCTGCCTTCCTTTGACTTCACCTTTCGTCAGAACCCGTAACACGTTGTTACTTCTACGAACCTGTTTATCTGCCCGGAACGTCGTTTGCTATGTAAGAATGTAAGAATCAAACAAAGAAGGGATTTGCCATTTTTCCTTTTTGTCTTTCCATAATTAATTAGGACTATGTGATAGAGAAGAACATTGACGTTAGAAATGTCTAGTAAATGTAGGGACTAAAAGTAGGCCTACTAAAACACACCGATATGGTCGTGAACTGCCTCATTGATCTTGAAAAGCTTCTAAGGGCGCAATATAGCCTAAACAGCAAGACACACACGTACATCGAGGAGGACAGCAGCCGAGTCTTTTTAGAAAAGTTCGTAAATATTTCGGTAGATTCGATAAACGTAAGTGTCTTGTTGCTAGACTCAAAGCATTGCACCAAGAAGACTGATAGATGCATATGATTTTCTAGTTGCAGCTTTAATTAAGAATAATTTACATGTAAGAACTTCATTCTCCAAGTACATTCATGACGCATGACCTACATGTGTTAGGTACACATAGTTCTCTGTCGCTCTCTTAGTTATACCTTTCTTAGACTCATAAACAGCATAGCAAAGAACAAAAATTAAGTCCGGGACATCGCGCCAATGCATTTTCGGACTTGCATGTTGTTTCCAGGTGAAGGCAATAATAAAAGTGTAATCTATAGCACTCCAATCACCCAGTGATCACTCGCTGAAATAGGACCAACTAACTCGACGTTGCAAAAAAATTACTGAACCGATGGAACC
The DNA here is from genome assembly GCA_959347315.1 of Bimastos eiseni. Lineage (NCBI taxonomy): Eukaryota > Metazoa > Annelida > Clitellata > Crassiclitellata > Lumbricidae > Bimastos > Bimastos eiseni. The sequence goes on along the minus strand of OY365808.1, from coordinate 44,231,817 downwards.
TCTGTTTTCGGTGAGCTCATGTCACTATGTTCAGAAAGCAGCTAGGTCTTTTATATCTGTATACAGGGTAAGTAAGAGTGACGGGTGGGATGAGATGTTTTACAGAGGGTAGTGCTATGGGCAATTTGTACAGGTGATTAAAACCTGCGAGAGAACGATGCGGACGTTGAAGGTTCTTGTTGATCGGTTGTCTATGTTGGTCGTGAATGGAATATTCTGACCAATGGAGAACCCTCTCCTGGTCAGCATCACGTGACCAGATATTGGTCCAGCTCCCGTACAACATCCCGTCCCAACGACCGCCTCTGAGATGTTCTCTGTCGGCTTCTGTGAACAGAACAACAGACAGACACACGTGACAAATCCAACGTGACACATCAGGCTCAGTTCACACGTAATAACCATACCTCTTTTGGTATTCTGTATGGCTGCATATGTCTCTGCTTCAGTCTGTATGTCTTCAAATCTTTATTTGTCATTATCTCTGCAATCTGCATATTCATCAATCTTCATAATGTCCGTCGTCCTTGAATCGTCCTCTATCTCAGGGTTTCCCAGATCGCGGAACCCTAGGGTACTGTGAGGTGAAGAAAAGGGTTCCGCGGAAACTCTCAGTGTGAACACATGGAGATTTTGGCTTGCCCCTACAAATGCTTAAATACAATACAAGGATGTTGTTTCTTGCCTTGGCGTCAGGTTCTGTGTTCAGATCGAGTAATCCTAAGACGAGGAAATTTTTTGTGAATTCGATGTCTCCCTTCCACGGTCGCTCGAGAATCGCCTTAGCCGTGTACTGGACCCTACCCCACTGACCGTCGTAGGACGAGGGCAGGAACGCTGGCAGCCGCACAAGGAAAGGCCAACTGTGTTTCCCAGGAGACAAAGTATCGCCTAAAACATCAACGACGCTCTGCTGCAGGCATGCGACATCGAGGGACATCTATCTAAATACCTCAATTAAATTTCAAATTCAAATGAAATGGAAACTATGTCAATTTTAAAATTCAACAAATATTATTAAGAGCAGCGAAATTAAGTCAAAAAACTCAAAAGCGATGTTGCAAGAGAGATGATCATATGCTCAGGATACGGAGAACGGATCCATCATCTATCGTGTCAATGTGGAAATAAGCAGTGTCAATTTTTAAAATTCCAAAATCGTTTCAATCCTGACATAATATGATAATTCTGGTATAAATATGAAAGGTCAGCTATGCCGTCACTGCATCGAGATTCTGGAGATGGTTTTAACGACGCTGCTATTAGTCACTGGAGCGCTTGACGAAGCTTCTGTTGATGCCGAAGGTTGAGTGAGATCTTGAACCCACCTACTAGTCTAATATTAGTCAAATTTATACATATAGATAGATTAAGCTAATATTCGAGATGACGACGATGATGATGACGACGACGACGATGATGATAATGATGATGATGACGATGATGATGCTGATGATAATGATAATGATGATGATGATGATGAAGCAGATGTTGATGACGAAGCTGACGACAATGCTATGGTGAATCATAGCGTTAAACGATGTTTTCTTTAACTGACTATATTACGACATTCTATCTAAAAGAAACTTTTGGTAGATGAGATAACATTGGCATTCAGCTGATGTTCCAGAAACCGAATACCAATTGAACATATTATATATAAAACAGACGCCGTTCGCATCTGGTCGGTTGGACTGGTAGACGGGTAGACGAGAGACATGCAGGTGGTACCACAAAGAGCCTACTTCATCCGTCGTCGTCGGTTCTGGCACTCATGACCTCATGGCCAATGCAGCTCTGGAATCACAAGAGTGGTTGAGGCGTGGTCAGAAGCCGAAGCAACAACAAGAAAAGAGATTCTAGGTCTATGTTGTTTGCATCTCTGGATAAATCTTGTGGAGAGGTCATAAACGCCGAAACGGTCTTCGTTGAACTACCTCTAATAGCTACGACTATGCTGTTAACCCAGGTCGTTCTCAGCTGCCTCTGTTTTTGGTTTCTTCCGACTCTGATTTCGAGAGAAGTAGGCGTGAGGAGGAGGAATAGGAGGAGGCGAATGAAGAGGAGGACATATGGAAGCTTCTTCATATAAGATAAATAATAGTAGAAGAAAAATCGAGTAGAAAACAAATTAGATACTCACTCTGTGACCTCTCACATATATCAACCGCGCCACTATTGCGACTGCCATACAAAGTGCTACCCTAGCGTTAGTTAGGATCGTTCTAGCTAAAGAACTCATGTCTGCAAATATTCGTTCTCCTATGTTTTCCACTAATCCGTATTCACACATCTTTAATGGCAGGTGCCTCAACTAACGAATTTTCAACGACGACAAGGAATGGTAACTATTAAGAAAGCTAAAAAATCTTTCGACTCATCTTGTGTCTTGTCAATTACTATGGCAAGGGGATTCATAACCGATAAAATTATGTCAAGCAGGCAGTGGCAGCGATCTCGTTTGGCAGGTGATGGGTGGGGGGAATACCCGGACAGTCACGGGAGGGGTAAAATGAACGTTGTGCTATGGTGAGGACAATTTTTACACCTTTTTTGTGCAAAAGCAAGGCATTAGGCCTACAAATCAAAAATCCTAAAAAATGTAAAGCTCAATGGCACTTTAGCAGACTTACGAATTTCGTTAAAATTGTTTGCGCTATGGACTCACTTCACTTTATCGCCAAAAAACCAATTAAATTCTTCCTAATGTCACTCCTCGAAACGAAATATTGTTCCAGCTCACCGACGTCCAAGCCAGCTGGAATGTTCGTATAGTGCGTTACAAAATATTAGAAATCATACATGTAAACAAAAAAGAATATGAAAATGAAGCTCATTATTTTTTGTTTCAGTGATCAGTTATTCATCGGGGCGGAGAGGTTGAGGTGCGAGGAGGGGAGGGACAAATCTATAGCGTATCCCATCTCTGTAAAAGATGAACGGGCCTGTCTCCCTCGACACCCCCCCTGGATCGCCGCCATTGCAAGCAGGCCCGTAGACAGAACTTCCAAGACCCTAAGGCAAAACAGTCATAGAAATTCGTGCCTCTAGGCAGGGCAGTCTATGGCCTCTAAATGATCCTAAGGCTTAGACTTTATGAGAAAATTGAATGTAAGCTCGGACGGGCCCTAACAAATCGATGGGCCCCTGCGCATTTGCCACCCTGTCCCGTCTTGTCGGGCCTCCTAAATGTCAAGTAGGCCTACTCCTCAAGGAGGTCAAATTCTATGCCTGCTATATTCAATGAAGTACTTCACTAATTTAGTTTTTCTCCTTTTTATATCAATGTATGCAATACTGACTATTGGATCAATAGTAAGTATTTGTTAACTAAAATGTATCTGATATTCATTCCAAAGGACAAAATACTCTGATAAGTATCTGAGGTATGAATAAAAAAAATTTGAATGCATTTTGAGTACAAATAGGTCTACACATGTACTCTATTGCCTCTCAAATGGTATTTAAAATACTTTGTATTTCAAACAGGTTATATTGGTCCATACATCTAATGCATAGACTAGTTATCGTCAGTGGTGGGGCGGTCTAAATGCCCCAACAGTTATATTGACTTCAAAATAGATACTGGATGTATGTATGTATATACGTATGTATTGTATGTATATATGTATGTATGTATGTATATGAACATTTACAGAGCGCCCTACAGGAACCTCACGATGGCGCAAACCGAAGCTACCTAACAGTTCTTGAATAACGATTTATTACCAGGGATAACGAGGTATTACTCCAGACTTTTTACTGATGTAGAATATAGCCTATGGTGACACTCTTTTTGATACCATAAGAACGAAATATGATAAAGTCTTTATTTAAAACGAGGCATGTGATATAGGTCTTGATCGACGTCGGTGGATTGAATACCTTTGTTTAGTATGACATAGATGTCGTCGAGACATGACTCAGCACTTCCATGAGACAATTTAGCAGAACTTCCCTTCGTGTAGGCTCTCTTTTCATCCCAGTGCACCCTAGCAACGCCCTCTGTCTGAATCGTAATGCCTGCAAGAACCAACAGAAAAGAAAGCCTCGCTGTAGGCTTATAAACGGCTTTAAAGCAATGCTAAAGAGACTTCTAAACACAATGTTAGCTTTGTAACATACACTGATATTCCAGTACAACTGCACTTACTGAGCACTGCCGACAGCTGACGTACAAATGAGAATTAGACTTACACGAAAGTATGCTCACCATTGGCATAAACGTAAACTCTGCTGGAAAGTTTGGAGAGCTAATCAGTAAGCGACAGTATAGGCCTAGTAATGTATAGCTAATGTATTGCATTAAACTGGCTTCTGAACAGATGGAAAAAGACATGTTGAATTCCACCACCATCACCACCACCATCATCACCATCACCATCATCATCCCCATCATCATCGTCGTCCTCCTCCTCATCATCATCATTATCGTTGAGGGAGAGGAATAGAAAGGGGGTGAGATATCATCGCGTCATTACCCTTAAGAGACTACCGTGGCGATGGTGATTGCTGGATCCAAGTGCTTCATTGTGTGTTTTTGCAAATGATCTTTTATAAACTATCATCATCATCATTGTCAACATCATTGCAATGAGTATCTTGTATCATCGTCCTCATTGTCATCATCCATCTCGCCTTGATTATGCTAATTCGCTTCTTGTCGGTCTTTGATCAGACCATGAACTCAAAAGGCTGCAATGTATCCAAAATGTGTTAGCTGGAGTAGAGCTCTGTGTCCCACTACGGACATGTTCTTCAGTTTTTAGTCCTACTCCACCAGCTGCATTGGCCTCTGGTTGAATTGGGAATTAAATTTAAGTTGGCTTGTTTGACCTACAAAGCCCTCAGCACCAGTACACCTACATGTACCTATCTGCACGCACCACTAGCTGCTTGCATCCCTCTTCGTGGCCTACGATCATCAGCTACAGGTCTTTTAGCCGAGTCATGATGCAGAACAGTTATGGGCTCTCGTGCATTTCATGCCTCTGTTCCTAAGGAATGGAATCGACTGCCACTTATTCTTAGCTCAAATTTATTCCCTTCCTTCAAAACTCTCTATTTCTCCTTGACTTTCAAGGACTTTGATACCTAAGTGCACCTTCTCCATCTTCGCCTCCGAATCACATTTTGGTGTGACCCTGCGCGCGTTGCAAGCTAATAAATAAATAAATAAATCATAAATCACCATCGCTACCCCACAACATATATAACCTCGGTTACTAAAGGCGGTCATATTTTCCACAGTCCTCATCCTTACGACCATCATCAGTTTCATCACCATATCATCACTACTGTTATCAGCAAATCCACGATCGCCATCGGCCTTCATCAACAATTTCAACAACAACATTCTTAAGTAATTTGTTGCCTTTTGCGGAATTAGGTTAAATGAGAATAGGAAAAAATGTTTTAAATTAGCTTTTACCAACTTTTAGGCCAAAATATTGTGGGATCGGGGCTTCTCTCTCTAGCTGTCTGTGTCTGTCTGCCTCTCTCTCTGTCTCGCTGTCTCTCTGTCTCTGTTTCTCCTTCTCTCTGTCTCTCTCTCTAACTATCTGTCTGTCTGTCTGTCTGTCTCTCTCTGTCTCTCTCTCTGTGCATATAGATTGCACTAGAAACCTAGCGTAGTTTATTACTTAGGTGTTGACATACTGCAGAGAATCCTTAGCATACGGTTTTATCTCTTAGTTACAACTCCTTCATCTCAGACGCCCAACGATGAAATAGCGATAACTAGAGCCTGCAATAAAAAGAAAACGTCTCGAACTTGTGTTTCAGTAGAGTGCCTTAAGGAATTGAAAATGTAATTGCAAATATTTGCATATCCACCTATAGGCCTACATTTGTAGCGCTTCAAAGAAACTTAAGTTACTCGAATAATCGCGCTAGACGTAGTGACGTTCCTCACAATTTAAAAGTTTAAAAATTTATTCTAAATTTTATTGTAAAACGTCTCATAATAAATTTCGACCATCGTCTGCAACGATCGAGTTATTTTCAGGATAGGTCCAATCGTGTAGCACGACGACCTCTTGAATTGAATTTAAGCTAAATTGAATTGAAATTGAATTGAAATTGAAAATGAATTGAATTGAAACTGAATTGAATAAAAAGTGAATTGAATTGAAATTGAATTGAATTGAAATTGAATTAAGCGTTCGACCTGTAACGCGCAGAGGACGGGTTCGATCCTCCCTGAAGCAGTTACTATGTAGGGACTTCGAGCAAGTCCTTCGCGCACAATATTATAGCTCTACAATGTGACTTGAAATAAAGGAAGATTTTATGCAAAAATAATCAGAAGGAAATCAAGCCTCTTGGGACACATAATTATGTAGAAGGAACGACAAAAGAAAAGTAAAAACTGTGATGCTGGGAGGGGAATAGGCGAATCGGATGTCCAAACAGAGAGTGGACGGTATTGCGGTATGGTGCAAAAGGGACCTTCAAAGTTTAAGACTAGCGGCACAAGGCAGAGAACTACGGAAACAGAACTGATGATAATAGTTGTATTGGATACCTATGGGTCTTCGACTCATGGACCATAATGATGATGATGATGATGATGACGACGACGACGACGACGACGACGACGATGATGATGATGACGATGATGATGATGCAATATGATTGCATCTGTACTTTTACATCTGAATTTTACAATGATGGTTACATATAAATGAAAATGCATTGTACTATGGTTATATCCTTCAGCAAAAACTTCATTTTGTTACTCAGACTTGGTATCCGGTGATTTTCATATCGAGCAAAAATGTTGAGCTCGTTTTTTTTATCCCGACCTATATTGAGTTTGACGTGAATCTAGTTTCCAGCCGATGAAGGCCTTAGCCAACACACAAGAGGGCTCTTGTGAGCTGGAAAAGGCTTTCGTATCTGTTATCAGCAGGAACTATATTTTCAATGATAACTCTCAGAGACATTGAATGTCTGGCAATAAGGCACTTAACATCCATATCCACACAGCAAGCGTACATACTGTGGCACATCGTGATTGTCAGACACTTTTTGTCTAAAGTAGCATTCCTCTGGATGCACCTTCCAGTCGATGAATGACTGCGAGACGCCATTCAAGTCGGAGGAGTGACTGTGCTTTCGTAGACTGTGTTTAGAAGTCGACGAATGGAAAGCGGAAGAGGAGAAGGATACGGAGGATGAGGAGGAGGAAGAGGAGGAATAGGGGAGAAAAAGTAGGAGAGGGATGGAAGAAAGACGAGAAGGAGGAGGAAGAAGATGAAGAGGAGAAGAAGAAGAGGAGGAGGAAGAAAAGAAAGAGCAGGAGGAGAGAAGGAAAACGAGGAGGAGGAGGAGTAAGAGGGAGAAAAGAAAGTGGGAGGGGAATGAGAGGAGAAAGAGGAAGAGGAAGAGAAGGAGGAAGAGGAGAAGGAAAAGGAGGAGGAGTGAGCGTAGAGGAAGAGGTGGAAGAGGAAGAGGAAGAGAACGAGAAGGATATGGAGGAAGAGGAGGAGAAGGAGGAAGAGGTGGGGAAAGTAGGAGGAAGAGGAGGAAGAGGGAAAAATGAGGAAGAGGTGGAGTAAAAAAGAAGAAAAGAATGAGACTTTTGCAGGGACGATGTCAGTTGCTTCGAAGGTCGTTCTTCGTGTTGGCCCTTGCGAGAGGCGATCGAATTTCAGTTAAGATAGTTCGTAATTGAAGGCAGGCCGAACAGAACAGAGTCAATGGACATGTTCCGGCAGCCTCTTGGAGCCGATAACTCAACGCTTCTGGCCTCCTTGTTGTGCCTGGCCGCCCTGTAGGGACGTTGCTAGAGTTGGATCGAGTTTGGCATTTACATAGTTTCGTCGTTAAACCATCCTTCCAGTTTCTCGGTTTTGCCTCTTGTGGCTCTGTGTTTTCAGAAGAACACAGTTTTAGCATCTCCTAAGATGATAGATAATTAATTGCCTGATTACACTTTATGATAATGCAAAAGAACATTCGTTCAGGATATTTTACTTGCTCGGCTGAAACCAGTTTTTGAAATTATGACAAAGTAACAGATCTAGAAGTCTTTCTGACTCGTTATGAGAAAACTAATCCAGAATATCGATAAACTGGACCTACGACCAATAGAGAGGTGTTTCCCCACGAATCCACCATTCATCGCAGACCATTTATGTTGCGCCAAATGAAACCTCAGAACTAATAATACGAGACATAGTCACAGAAGATCCGAAAATAATCCGTTAAATTATTTTTTAATCTATCGTGTGAAGTTAGATATATCTTTGGTGCCATGAATCTGGTCAAATATGAGTAAACCTCGTTGTAGTATTAGTTAACATCGTCGTTGTTGCTGTGGCAGTGATAGCAGTCTTAGTAGTATACAACAGTGTAATTGGTAGCAGTAGTATAGTAAAAGTAATTGTTGCAGTCGTTGTAGCAGAGGTATCTTGCCGGTGGCTCCAAGGTCTAGGACGTTGCTCATATAGAGGTACCCCAAAATTCTCCTAGCTCAGTATGAAGTCACTTCCACGACTTGGTCAACAGGTTCCACCCTAGACGTACGCCATAAGAAAGGCTATTAGGAGACCGTACAATGTAGGTACGGACACGTAGAAAATGCACTGCTTGTCCTTCAAGGCAAGAGCTATATATATGTATTATATATGTATATATGTATATATATATATAGCCATTGCCTTTAAGGACAGTACTGGCAAGAAAGAAACATTTGTCAGAATGGAAGTAATCTTCCCAGGTGGTGGACTAACGATGCCATGAGAGTTTCGAAAATGACTTCAAGCTTAAAGAACTTGGGTCAGCTGTCGTTTGACGACAGGATTGGAGCATATGTGAAAACGCTGATCGTGTCAAACTCCGTTATCAAAGGTTCCCCTATTCTGTATTCAGTCCGTAACGTCCTCCTCACTCCCTCCGCTCTCTTGGCCTTTCATTTTGCTTCAAAGAGGGAACTACTGTGATCTCTTTGACGTCCTGCACTTGAATCGAACAGGGAGGTTCGAGGCTTCCTGGTAAAGGATGCTCAAGAATGGTGCGACGAGTCCTCTGCCATGCAAGAATCTCTCCAGCAGCCTTGGTGATGACAGTTGTGAACGACTCCGATGAGAGAGCCATTGTTTCAATTCAGCGTTGCAGGGCATCACTGACGAAGAAGGAAGGGCAGGAGCAGTTCCTCTTTCGGCTCATGAAACGTTATAGGAAAGCCTTTCCCTCTGTCCCAAGACCAAGCCGATGAAGATGACAGAGGATAGTTAATATGTTATTGAGAGAAACAGAAACGGCCATAGTAAAATCAAACATTTTAGAGCCTTCTCTTACTTTCATTGTTGTTCCAATGATAGGAACCATAATAACAAATGGCTGTGGCCAATGTGTGGTATAGTGGCCAATCGGTTAGAGCAGTCAGCCCGTAACGTTTAGTGTGCGCTGAGCGCGCGGATTCGACCCTCGTCCGGGGCGTCACTGTGTAGAGACCTTGAGCAAGTCCTTCGCGCACAGTTGCTCTGCAGTACAACTGCAATTGCGCCGTCGAGGCGTGTGTGTGCACTATTGAGCAAAAAATGTTGGAAGAAGGGCGGTATCAAATTTCGGTAATACAAAAAATGTCGTGTAAGCATTAGGCCTATGCAATATCCTACACGACGTAATTCAAATTGGACGCTCAATATGGCACCGACTCAGCATCCGAAATGACGATTATATGAATCGTCAGAACCGCATACGCAATGTATTTTTGTGCTGACCTTTGAGCTTTAATTCCTGTCCTAAATCGAGCTGGAGAAATCCAGACACCGTTTCGCCGGCCTTGTATGTTGCCGTTGGCTCCCGGAAGATTATATCCAAGCGCTGAACCTCTTTTGACATTCTGCCCTTAAACAAATTCAAACCTTCGTCACAGCAGCTTCAGTACAAAAAACACAACTATTAAGCGGAAACATGTAGCAAGCTAGAGCTAGCTGTAGGCTTACTAATGCGAACACTGTGGCTATCATCGTCCGCAGAGGCAAAAGTTTGAACAAGATCAAATCTTCTAATGTTTATCATTAATAAAACACGATTTTCAATGCGTAAAACACATAATTATATATAGGGGCTTAGGTATGTTCTTGGACATTACTTATCTTTAAAGGTTGGTATGTTCGTTTTGAATTTAACACATAGGCCCTAAATTTAGCTGAGAACAGGATCCCAGAACGCCAGTCCCTCTGATCACGGAGGCGGGTGCCGATAGCGTGGCAATCGGTTGCTTTTGACACCCCCTCCATTCGTCCCCATTCCAGAAACTTATAACTCTACACCCCGCTACAAATATTCCTGTGGGACGCCATGAAGTACAAAGGTGCGGTCAATATTCAAAGGTACGAGATTCGAAATACAACTAGCGAATTCAACATTCAAATGTACTTCGCTAGTTGCATTTCGAATCTCACAATTTTTATTATTCGACCAGCCAATCAATTGTTAACCTATGTTAAGCGTCTTGCACTTGGAAGCCTAAAAGGTATACGCCTGTATTTCGCATCTCTTTTACATGCAAGGCATACAGGACATCGCCTAGACTTGCATAGCATACATGCACCTTCAGGTTAGTTTATACTGTTACAGACACGTTCGTCTCCTATTCTATGTATAAAAGTTAAGCGTACAAGAAATTAAACTAGGCCCAAATATAAAATAGAATGTCGGAATGGTCGACAGTTCAGTTGGTTAGTAGGCGAGATGGTGTATACGAATGTATACGCTTTCAGAGCGATAAAACAAAATGACAAATCAACTTTCTTCTGAAGAGTCTGTACGCTTTTGTGTTCAGTCAGGACAGCGAATAGGGAAGGACTGCAAACCGATGCAACGCGGAACTTCCAAGAACTGTTTCTGTTCTCTTCGTTGGTCAAAAGTTAACTTACATGTAGGCTTCTTTTATTACCCGTTAAAAGCTTCGAATCCTTCTGTGCCAAGCAGTGCATTGTGAGCTTATGAGAAACTAGTCAAAGGCCGAATCTGGAGCACGTAGAGCTTCTGATTGCTCGGCCTTTTGCTCATTTTGTCTGTCAATCTGTTTGTTTGTTCGTCTGTCTGACTGTCTGTCTCTCTCTCTCTCTCAAACGACGATCATGTACTCTCCGTCTCCTGTTTATGACTTGAACGCCAGGTTGGCTTACATATCCACTCGAGTTGCGCGATAACAAGGTTTTCACGGCAAACATCATCTACAGTCTATCTCGTTCTTCTCTTCACTCCTTCCAGCTCTTTGCCTTCAAGTGCCTCTCTCTTTCTCTCTCTCTCTCTGTCTCTCTGCTTTCGTCTGAATGTCTCTCTCTCAGTCTCCGTGTGTCTCTAAACGGATATCTTTGTATGCTCATACCTCAGTCTCTGGTATCGTTCTGTTGCTGTCCCTCTCTTATCCTATGTATGTCTGTCTCAGTCTCTTTGAAGCTCTGCCTCACTCTGCATTGAATCGCATCAACGGGAACATCAAACGATCGCGACATCAAACAAACGAATGCTAGCAGCAGCAGCAGCGACAGCATCTCCTGCTCATCTCTAAAGTCATCTATCTTGATCATCAAGGCTTCGATGTTCCTGTACATGAAGCATCAATGCTGACGCCTCGCGATGCTCACCTGGCTACACTAAATCGTCGAATGAGATGAAGAAGTACCTCCAATACAGTCAGCTGACGATGCTTCGCTGCTGCTGCTGTTGCTGTTGCTGCTGAGATACGATTACAAACTCCAACGTAGAGCGAATAGAGCAGATGCTATGCTACACAGTTCAGAACAACATCACATGCATACATTTTCATTCCGACGTTTCTCGGAAACCTCCAATTTTTCGGCTAACATAGGCCTGCGTGTGGGCCAAATTTTACAAAATCACATGATTATATTTGCTGTCATTATTATTGTTGATCAATCAATGTTTATGATATTATTATGATCCATCGAATTCTTCGGAGACAATAATTTATTAATAACTCCTGAAATGGCGTCTCCAGAACTCGCCAAGGTCTGTCTGAGCAAAATCTGCGACGACATCGAAGTGCTGAATGTTGAGCAAGAGGCTGTTTTCCTTTTGGTCGGCAGAAATTTAAGTTAACAGCTTGTAGAAGTCGTTAACGAAGCCTAACCCATTGATGTTGATTGGACCTAGGGTCTCGAATGCGCAACGTACTGAGTGGCGAGTGAAGACTGTATACTTAGTATTTGTCTGGGTGCCGCTAGTTCCGCAGCTGCCTCGGCTTATATAAATAAATAAATAAATAAATATATATAATATATACTATATATATGGCTGTTACAAGTAAAAGGGATCGGGTTACATTCCACAGAGAGACGGAGACGGATAGACAGAACATAACACTAGTACATTTTAGGTGCATTTTCAATTACACCATTGGCCTGCGGATGAACATCTTATCATTTAAGCCGACGATGATTGCCTCCTGGGCCTGTACAATACGTTGAATGACTAGCAAATGACAGAGTGTGTAACAAAACATAACCTAGCATAGCATAATAATTTTATATAACGTAGCATATCATAACAAGGGTTTAAAGTGGTTCAGATGACGTTTCGTCTCTGTTAAACCACTGTAATTTGTTCTGGAAATGGTTAATAGCCCAATTTTCAAAGTTTCCTCTTAAAACCGTGATGGTGTCCCCGAGCTACAGTACCATTCTCCAAGTCATTCCGCAAATCTACAACTCTTCGACTGAAGCATTGCTGCCCCAATGTTTCTTTCGGTTTCTTAAACAATTTATACCTGTGTCCTTAAGTTACTTTATTTGGTGCAAATTGTAACAACCTCTCCGACTGCACCGCCTCCTTCCCACTAATAATCTTGTAGTCTTCAATTAGTTCTCCTCTGCTCCTCCTTATCACCAATGTTGTTAATCCACACTTATTCAACTTTTCTTTGTAGCCACAAATCATTTGTGTAGTTCTTCTTTATAGTCAGGCAATAGCAGGAGGCGACATGTCTCTTATTGTTACGGCCTGACTACAAATTAAAATAATTTCTGGATTTTATGAAATCACGTTTTTTAAGGTAATCAGTTTACAATGAATAACTATTCAAATCTTTGCTGTGATTAATAATCAGCAAACCGTTCGTTAAACAGAACTTGTGGGATCATTCTCAGTAACACTGGCCCAACTTCACTCAATTATCTCGTTTTACTCCTTCTTCACCGTTTGGGGATGACATAATCGATTGTCTTATTTGAATCTGAAGGTAAAAAGTGATAAACTACTGTAAACCACGCCAAGCACATCCTCAGAACTTGTGGGATCATTCTCAGTAACACTGGCCCAACTTCACTCAATTATCTCGTTTTACTCCTTCTTCACCGTTTGGGGATGACATAATCGATTGTCTTATTTGAATCTGAAGGTAAAAAGTGATAAACTACTGTAAACCACGCCAAGCACATCCTCTAAGCATAACACCTTCATAAAGATTAACACACCATGCCAGATAATAACTGTTCTTGGACAACTGCAATTGGGCTGTTCTGAACACAGACATCGCCCAAACGAACGTGCTTGACACCATTCAGAATTTTATTGCCCACATCTGTCACCAAAGCCCCGAGGAAGAACAACCTGAAGCGCAATCCATCCAAGACAGGAGAATTCATTATCTTTAGGAAAGTGAGAACAAAACAGTCAAAAAACTTCTTCTGTTCATACCTGCATGGTGCAACGCGAGTAACCTCGATCAGGGTCTTAGCAGGCACCATCAGCTCCGACCTGGATGGGGACGGAAGCGCACTTAAATGAGGTTCTCCATCTGTGTCGATTTAAAGTGCGCCTTTCGAGTCTTGCACTGACATTGTCCATCCAACTTAGCAATGCAAAGAAGTTGCAAAAATAACAACAATTGCCTCACTCGTCTCCCAAGCTTTGTGGGGATACACCAATGCTAAGGACCGAGCAAGGATTGAACAATTGCTAAGCAGATTGAAGCGGAGCGGTACCTCCAACGGGGTTTACGTTAATAACAACGATCACAAAACAGCGATCATTAAAACCGCGCTCACAAAATAGTGATGCAAAAACTCGCGACTGTTTCAAAACAGCGATCTTCAAAACAGCGATTTCGAAGCTTTAGGCCCCAATGTCAAATGGCTTAATTGTTAATAAACAAACGATGGAACGATATGTTAAAATGCTTAAAGACCATAAGTAACAACGATTTATCCTTCGAAATAAACCTTCTAATGTAATTGTCAATAGTTGAATCAATTCATGTCCATTAAGAAACAAATTATAATTTTTCAATAAATAATCACTGTTTTGATTAACGCTATTTTAAAACATTCGCGCTTTTGTGCGTCACTATTTTGTGATCGCGGTTTTCAACATTAAACCTTCTACGGTCCAACCTCAGCAGCGTCAGCGGAGAAACAACGAAATGAATAAAACTGATTGATCTAATGAAAATTAAGTTTCAACTTGGCCTATGTCAGCATGAAAATCGGTTGGTGAATCAAAAGATTATTGTTTCGTTGTGTGCAGCCCAGTAGCGCTGTTATCGATATAGACCTAATGACTTTTCTGCAGTCAAAAAACCCATGAAACTGCTAATTAAGCTAATAATTAAGCAGAATTTAAGTGGAACAATAAGTTGAAAACAATTCAAGAGCAAACAATTTTTCATAACTTCATTGTAGAATCGATTTGAATACTGCCAATTCTGATTCGTTTACGAGTCGAATAGGCCCATATTGAAGCTTCGTAGGCTCTAAGTGCTACAAACAGCCTTATTTTAATATACTGACTCTGTTCTATGGTAGACCTACCAACCATCTGGTTTTGCTCAAAAACATGCAGACTGAAGCAGGAAACAGAAACAGGAAATCAATTAAATTAATGTGAAGCAAGCACATATATGCTTTAAATCAAGAAAATCGCTTGCAGGTTTGTTACCTTGAGAACGAATGACTCCAACGATCGCTGTATACGTTCACTCTGTATGTAGGCCGACAATTCGCTAACTCAACGAAGCATCTATCAAACGCCCGTTTCCACAATGCTTTACAATCCTTTCCCGTTCGAGAATTTATAGTTAGGGTTTTGATTACACGACTATATCGACGCGAATCAAGTCAGGCTATGCTATGCTATCAAAGTCTTCAGAGAGGTGGATGTATCCGATGCATAGAGTGAATCTTACTGCTAATGTCTGAATGTGTATATTATTTAATGTCGCTTGGATCTCAGAACATGCTAATATATTATCTCAATGAAAGCTCATAATTTACTACTTGGGCTTCGACTCGGCAGATCTCTGTTGTCCAATATATACATGCAAAACATACAGCTATGCAGGCGTTCTACATAGTCAATATATTTTGTATAAACTGCTGTAAATACGCAACGTGCGTGTTCGTCATTTATCGGCCAATCTCGGTAACTATCGACGACTGGTATTGCTTCCAGAATATCTCTATCCGTCAGAATCTGTGAAACTCACGTAAACATGTCCCGTGAAGCCGTGGTGAGCAGATAGATAGACGGTCGATCGCTTTGGCGGCGAGAAAAAGGGTTTTCTGCCCGATATAAGGAGGCTTAGAAACTCGCGTACGTAGTTCTCTTATTAGAGCAATACATTCCAAAACAGTTTCCCGCCGGCTCAACTGATGCGAATGGTACAGCTCAGGCAGCAGAGACCGTGTGTACAGCTGCAATGCTACCATCGCTGCGGCTGGATATATACCAAGATATAGGCTTAGCAAACATGAAATTATACATGCATGCAAGTAGGCTAGATATAATTATTATAGCCTATACAATTTATAATAGCACATTGGCTGCTATGTGCATGTATGCAACTAATGTAATGATGCATGTTGTACAGAGGCGCATTGAGAGGGGGACGAAGATTATATATGACCCATTATATTGAAGAAAGTGTTTTGGTTGTGAATCGTCGACATCTGAGATTTCGAGGTATCAGCTGAGCTGACGCGAATTACGTTTATGATCTCTCACCACTTGATGCAACCACCACAACCACAAACAGTGTAAAAGACGAACATCTGAATGGATGAAAGGAGGCTGGAAGAGAAGGAGAGAAGAAGGGAGTGAGGAAGAGGAGAAATTGAGAAGGTCGAAAGGAAAGAAGGACGAAAGGACAGATGGACGAAAGGACGTTACAAATATGGACGAAAGGACTAAAGGATAGACGGACGAATGGACGGAAAGGCGAAAGGAAGAAAGGACAAAATGACGAATGAACAAAGGACGGAAAGACAGATGGACGAAAGGACAAGAAGATGGATTGACAAAAGGACGAAAAAATAAAATTAGGACGAAAGGACAAAATAAAAATGGACGAAACGATGAAAAGATAAATGGACGAAAGTACCGGAAAACGAACGGAGGAGAGTTAAGATGGGCAAACTGATAAATGAAAAGGAGGAAGGAAAAATTTAAGGGTGAACAGAAGACAATTAAGGTGAACGAACAGACGAATGCATGAACGACCAATCGTTGAACAGAGATCATAATGAATTCTGGAGAATTCATAATTATAACAGTATGAAGTCACGAATTTCTGATTTCATTTCGCACAGGTATTTTGATCTTCACTCAACACTTAGTAGGTCTACAGAGTTTAGCGTTCGAACGGGCAGAGACTGTAGGCCAACGTGTTGACCCGATCGAGGTCTATTTAAGCCGTGCTAAGTAGCCAATGTTTTGACAATTTTCGACTGTCATTAATGCGAATCATGTCTTTCATGCCCGAATATACGCTGACTGATAACTCACAGGTCATAGGTTTACATGCATGACAATACAGACAGGATTCAGTTGAAAATCCTCTTTCTTATACATGCAAAGCGTTTCTGGGTCAAGCTCTTTGTGATCTTTTTAGGCAACCTATTTCAACTACCTCAGGACGTCCTCTCCGCTCTTTAGACCGTCAGGACCTTCTAGTACCTCGGTCTAGAACTGCCATAGCTCAGCAGTGTGACTATGCCTCTGTTGGCCCTTTGCTATGAACCAGTCTTCTTGCTATGACTCGTGCTGCACTCTTACAACTGATTCTGCTCGTTCTCTTAAGACTTCTTTTTTCTAGAGGTTTTTCGCACTGGGAGCGCCTCTGATTAGGTTGTACTGCGATATGCGCTTTATAAATCCGTAAATAGAATGGAATGAAATAGAATAGAAAAAAATACAATATACACTCGTATCGTAATCTCATTTCTACAGCACCCACAAAAGCGAAGTCGCGGGAACCAGCTTATACACAGCTTATTCGTAGAAAGGCTAAGGTATGAGTATCCGGGACCAATCAGGTGAACTTTTGTTGCCTGAAGTTCAGGCGCACAGTGGGCCTACCTGAATTCTTCAGGTAGGCCTATGTAGTTCTTGCTTGCGGGATAGCCCACTATTTCATCAGCGTATCAAAATGTAGATCACATGCAACCCTAGTGAATAACGATTGCAAAGTTTAAGACAAATAAAATTATAATGGGCATCTAAACATAGGCCTATTTGGTTTTATTTTATATGCTTTTAGTGAAAATACGTATGAACAAAATAAAACAAAAAGTAAGAAACGTTCTGAGTGTGAGTCATATGTGGGGACTGCGGACGGACTGACGGAGAGAGAAGGAGAGAGCAGAAAGGCAGCGTCGAGAGGTGGGAGACAACGAGAGTGGGCGTAGAAGGAGAAGGTCGGGATTCACAAAGAGCGTTGATTTTATGTTTTAAATAAATGTAAATTTAATAAACGTGGTTGGAAGTGAAAACGGTCGTCACAATTAAATGGTGCCGTGACCAGGATAGCGTTATTTGAAGGCGACGGAACAATTCGAAGTCGGGGACGTGTTGAACAACATTCTCGAAGCTGAAGTCGGTGCTCAGAGGTCGGCGTGAGGTGATTTCACGTAGTCGAAGACGGTGACTGGAGAGGTTAATTCCGGTGAAGGTGACGTGGCGGACGGTGTAGTCAGCCATTGGCCGTTTCTTCCAAATAATTTCGGGAGCGGTTCTGTCGACGAAAGTGTTCGGGTGGCCCCATGACAGTCGGTGAAGTTTCGCTGGTGTCGGTTCGAGCTGGATTCGAGTACGCTATCGACCTACCTTTTTCTTCCAGAGACGGTTGTGAATCAAGAAAGAACAGTTTATTACAGTCAAGTTCGGTTGTGAACATTCTAAAGTACGCTGTGAACTTTCTTTTTCTTCCAAGGACTGGTGTGAAGCAAGAAAGAAAGGTGCATTCCAGTCAAGTCTGTTTCGAACAATTTTGAGCTGAAGTCTGGACTCAAAGTCAAGTCCTGGTGGTTTTCTGCTGAGACTGTCTGGTATTCTTGTTTGGTTTTGAATAGAATAAGCATTTTCTCAAGAAACCTTAACCATGGATGAGGAGAGTAGATTTAAGCATCTTAGTGGGGATGCATTGATTGGTTTGTTAGTTCGTGCAGGTGCTGATTCTGAAGCTAATGTGGATCTAGATAAGGAACAGCTTGTGGAACTAAGTTTAGTTGCCACTGGGCACTCTGAAGGAAATTTGGCTACTAAAAAGGCAAAGGAAATGACGATGGTTGAAATGATGCAAATGATAATGGAAAGAGGAGAAAGAAGAGAAGGAAAACAGAGAGAAATGATGTTAGGGTTTCAGAAGGATATATTGGAACGACATGTTAGAAGTCAAGAGATAGTTTTAGAGGAGGCGAAAAGGGGACGAGAGAGAAAGACAAGGTAAGAAGACTCGTCGTGTACAAAAATTAAGAAATTTTTGGATATTTTGAAAAATGTGTTACCCAAAATGCCTGACGAGGATGTAGAGTTACCCTTGTATCTTGAATCTGTTTAAAGCATGTTTTTGTTGTATCAGGTCCCTGGTGATTTTAAATGTGCCCTGTTAATGCCATTTCTGTCTGAGAAAGCTAAGAAATTAGTTAGGAGACTTCCGGCTGTTCAGATGAATACTTATGCAACTTTGAAAACTGCCTTGTTGCTTTGTTTCGGTTAACGCCTCAACAGTACCGTGTGCAATTTGTTAAAGCTGTGAAGGTGAACACAGAATCTTGAATGCAATTTACGACTAGACTTCGCACGTATCTAAGATTTTACCTCGATTCTAAGAATGTCACTTCTTTTCAGAAACTACAAGATCTGTGGGTTGCAGATAGAATGAAAGAATGCATGTCATTTGTTGTTAGATCACATGTTGTGGCTAAAGAAGGTGATGGCTGGCTTGATCCAATCAGCTTGACTGAATTAACTGACATTTTCTCAATAAACATGACTGAAAATCCAAATTGCAGGGACACTTCTGACAAATTTTCATTAAAATTTGTGGAAAAATCAAATGGTCGTGGAGATTTTAGTGAAATTGAGAAAAAGCCCAGTTTTTCCAAATTTAACTCCAAAGGGGCACAGGATAACTTGGGGAAGTGGAAAGGGGACATGCAAAGGAAATTGGATAAACCAAAATGTTTTATTTGTCTTTCTGATCAACATTTAAAGGCCCAATTTCCACGGAATAAGGGAAAAGCAAAGGTGCTGGAGGCAAAAATCAGTTATGTACTGGTTGAAGAGGAGGTAAGTGAAGTAAAGGGATGTAGTGTAATGGTCAGAAGGAATGATGAAGCAGAGGTGGTTGAACATGAAGGTTTTTGTAATGCCTCTGAGGTCAAATATGGACCCAATGACTCTTTTCGGGAGTCGGAGTTTGACTTAGGTGAAAGGGAGAAAGAACTTCAGAAAGAGAGGTCAGAGAAAAAGAAAGAAGAGGTAGATGTAGAATTAAGTTCTTTGTTTACTCTTAATGTTTTGAAGGTTACTGCGGAAAATGCTTAGCATGACAGGGTGTTTTTATCAGGTATACCCAAAGTAAAGTTACAAATTGGTGATGTTGAATGTGTTTCTCTTTTGGCTTCAGGTTCTGAGATAACTGTCGTAAACAAGAGGAGGTTACCTGAAATTGGCAAAGGCGGTCAACCTATGGGCAAAGTGAAATTACGGGGAGCCTTTGGAGTACCCATTGAAGCTGAAGTATTTAATTTGCCCTGTAGATTGATTTCGGACGACGGACGTCATAAGGTGTCAGTAATGTTGACTTGTGCGGTGACTGATGACTTAAGGGGGGACACAGAGTGTTTACTAACCTTAAATGACTATAAAGCCTTAAAACTCAGTCAGACTGTAGATGGCTGTGAACTGATGGTTGATGAGGACCAGACAGTAACCATTGAAGGTATGACTGACCATGAAGGACTGATGACAGGTAGTCATGAGATGGAGGATAGGTCAGAGGGAGAGACAGTGTTTGGAAATTTTGATATAGCAGAGAAAGTGATACCTGTAGTCAATAGGGTCAGTGAAGTTATAAATGAAGAGAGGTTAGATGGAGATGAAGAGTTTGATGACACTCAGCAATTAGTTGATGCAGCAGAACAGATGAAAATGGAACAGCTGACAGATGAGGGATTGAAAGAGTGTTGGATAAAAGCAGAGAAGAGAGAGAAGAATGTTTATGTTAGGGCTGGTGATAATCTGTTGTTTCATAAGGATAAGATTGGACTAGGGAGTGTTCATCAGATGGTTGTGCCAAAAGAAAAGGTCAACGAAATTTTAGAATTAGCTCATGATTGTGCATGGGGAAGACACTTTGGCTCAAGGAAAACTACTCAAAGAATTAAGTCTTCATTTTTCTGGCCTGTTATGAACAAAGAAATTAAAGAATACTGCCAGAGTTTTAAAGCTTGTCAGTTGAGGAGGAGAAAAACTGATGGATCGAGTACCGAATACTCCTGTGGTAAGACCGACCAATGTCTTTGAGGTAATGAACTGTGACATCATTGGACCATTTGAGCAATTGTCACGGGGCTATAAGTATGTGTTGTGTCTAGTAGACCAGTGTTCAAGATACCCAGATGCAAGACCTATGAGAACGATTAACACGGAGGCCATTTGTGATGCCTTACTGGAAATGTTTTCTTATAGCGGTATACCAAGGGTGCTAGTCACTGATCGGGCTGCAAGTTTCAGGGGAAGCTTATGAATAAGTTCATGAAGAGACTGGGGTGTGCGCCTAGATGTAGTTTACCATATCACCCGGGAGGAAATGCTGTAGTGGAGAGGTGGAATCAGACTCTCAAGAACTTGCTTCACCAAGTAGTACGGTAAATCCAAAAGGTTGAGAGAAGCAGTTACCATTTCTGTTGTGGGCATATAGAGAAAATGTACCTAATGCCACTATGGGTGTTAGTCCTTTCATGATGATGCATGGACAGAAAGGGCGTGGACCTTTAACCATACTCAGAGAAACATGGACAGGAGAACAGATTGCTCCATGGGAACTAGCAGACACAAGTAAATATATGCAAAAGTTGAAAAAGCAATTGCAGCAAACAAAGGATACAGCAGATGTACATGCAGCAAGTGCTCATTACTACAATTTAAGGTCAAAGTAAAAGACATTTGAGATAGGAGATCAGGTGGTGATGTTGGAAAAGGATCGCCATGATAAGTTAAGTGCGGGTTGGAGTGGTCCAGTCATAGTTACAAAGAAGATTTCTGCAGGTAGTTACATGGTACAGTTACCTGATGGAAATGAGAGAACATTACATGTTAATTACTTGAGACCATTCAATGCAAGGGTTAGTGTTGTTGGCTTGATATGTGAAGGTGAGGAAGACTTTGGTGAGATTAAATATCAGCCTGACAATGAGTTGACAGAGGTGACAGATAAGACCACTACTTTAAATCTAATTGTCTTGGAACATCTTAATGAGGAACAGCAACAGGAGCTAAGGCAGCTCTTACAGAAATTTAAAACACTTTTTGATGACAAACCGGGACTTTGTAAAATTGGTACCCACTCTATAAGGTTACACGGTGATGTTTGCCCGCAAGGCAGAAACCATATAGAGTACCCCAATTGTTTAACGAAGAGGTTGACCGTCAGATTAATCAATTGTTGGATGAGGGATTGATTGTGGAATCAAACAGTCCCTGGGCACATCTTATTGTTTGTGTACGAAAGGCTGATGGCAAAAGTCTTAGATTGTGTTGTGACTTTCGAGAGGTCAATTCTTTTTCTGTATCTGATTGTTTTCCTGTGTGTCAGTCTGAGGATTTAATTAATCAAGTAGCCAATTCTCATTACATTACAACTTTAGATTGTTCTTCAGGATTTTGGCAGGTGCCGATGCAACCAGAGTCTCAAGAACTTACTGCTTTTGTGACCGATTGAGGGATGTATCAGTGGTTACGGATGCCGTTCGGTTTAAAAGGAGCTAGTGCAACGTACCAACGCATTGCTAATAAGATTTTGGAACCTCATTCTGATTATGCTGATGCATATATAGATGATTTTGCAGTGCACTCTAATTCTTGGAAGGATCATCTACTTCATTTAGAGAGGGTGTTAACATCCATTAGCAAATCAGGTTTGACACTGAAGCTTTCTAAGTGTGTGTTTGGTAAAGCCAAAGTTAAGTGGCTTGGTCATTTGCTAGGTTCTGTAGTTAAAGAGGTATATCCGGATAAAATTATGGCCATTCAGAGGATTCCTCTACCAACCACTAAGAATGAACTAAGACATTTCTAGGTCTGGCAGGATATTATAGAGCTCATATTCCTGATTATGCCAATATAGCTTTGCCATTAACTGAGTTAACTAAGGGAAATAAGATGTTTCAGTTGAATTCACCAGGTCAAGCATATGATGCTTTTATTAAATTAAAACAAGCACTAAGTGGTTCTTTGATTTTGGCTGCACCTGACTTTCATAAGGCATTTATTATTCAGACAGATGCATCTGATTATGCAGTAGGAGTTTGTTTAGCACAGTTGGTTAATGGATTGGAGAAGCCCATTTCTTTTGCATCTTGTAAGATTGTCTTGAATATATGAAAATGTTGACATATTAGGAATGTTAACAAATTGTTATTTAACAGAATGGTTTATGTAACAATTGTGAAACACTTGTAAGATTGTCTTGAACATATGAAAATGTTGACATGTTATAAACATTAATAGGTTGTTATTTAACAGAATTGTTTATGTAACAACACATTGTGAAACACTTATAAGATTGTTTTAAGCATAGATTGCTAGTAAGATGTTAATGTTATTAGTGTGTTTTAGAGCGATCTATGGTGGGAAAGCAACGATTGACTTGATGACTAATGTATAGGATGACTCTGAGGTTTATTCTATGTGTTCGTGTTTGCCTGGTTGGCAGATAGAACTACTAAGTTCTGTTTTTGTTTGAAGTTTAAAGGGGCAGATAGATTAGTTATGTTTTTGAATGGCTTTGTTTGCGAATTTCCGTGATTCTCATTTGTTGAGTATTATTAATTTATTGCGTCAATACAATGTTCTGGTACCCTTGTCTTTTAATTTTACCTACCAGAACATTGTCTTAAAAGAGGGGGGCGTATGTGAGAGTCACGTGTGGGGACTGCGGACGGACTGACGGAGAGAGAAGGAGAGAGCAGGGAGGCAGTGTCGAGAGGTGGGAGACAACGAGATTGGGCATAGAAGGAGAAGGTCGGGATTCACAAAGAGCGTTGATTTTATGTTTTAAATAAATGTAAATTTAATAAACGTGGTTGGAAGTGAAAACGGTCGTCACACTGAGCAACCGCATTGCTAACCAAATCGACTGTGCACTATATATAGGCCCCTACTTCAAATATAAATTTCTAAGTTCACATGCCCAAAAGATGACAAGACTTAGACAATGACCTAGGCAAACATAGACCTACATGTATTTAGAAACCAGATATTTTTGATTTTGTCAAAACACTTTAAAACATATATATCTGGCAATACTTTTAATGCATTGCTTATTTCCAAATCGTATTCAAAATTATTGGGTAGCTTTTTTGGTGTTGTTGAACGATGCGTGGTTGTTGTTCTTGATGGTAAAGCCTTCCTGAACAGTTCAGGAATTTTCTTGAAAATCAAGCAGCCCATCTGAACCTTTGAACGTCGCCTTTTGGCCTGAACTAGTTCAGATGGAACATCTGAATTTTCAGGCGCTTCACCTGAACCGTTCTAAGACGGCCATATAACTAAATAAATTATTAAATTAATATATTGTGGCGTTTTCGCCGGTGTGAATTGAGAAACAGACAATTTGGCTGGAGAAACTATAGGCCTACGTCCTTACCACAACGCTTGACCTATTGAAGGCAAAAATAGAAAACGTCAGTCAGCCAAAAAATCTTTCACCGTTTTCAGGAGAACCGGCGCCATGTAGACCCGAAGCAAAAGCAAAGCGTATGCACACAGCGGTCATACGGTGCTTACACTCGAGCATTGGGGCAATGTTCAGAACGAGGGAAATCTAAGGAAACAGAACTTCCTTCAGCATCCTCCTAAATATTTAATCTATCCTTGCTCTAGAGAGTATTATTTTAATATATATATATATTTATATACGTGTATATAATATATATTTAGAGATATACATATAGGGGCCTATGTATATACGTATACATCCCTTGCGAGAAGTTGAACTGACGAGAAATACGCCTAGGTCGGAGAAGCGCGCGCATAAACAACGCAAATGAATTCTTTTCAATGTTAAGTTAGCTATCAAACTCCTACTCTTTATGTAGAGTAAGTTTCTCTGTCTTTTTGTTTCGATTTTATTATTATGCCTCTGCAAAGATTGCATTTACTCAATTGGTGCCCTAATTTTACGCTGTAGGCCTACATATAGGCCTGAATATATATACATATAGACCAATATATATGTATATATATATAGGTCTATTGATCGAATCGTGTAAATATTCACGTCAGCCATCTCGCATGTTGGATCGTTCTCATGAAACTGTCTACCACTGCAATAATAGGCCTACTTATATGACTAATTATGTGGCATAATTTATGGCATTAGATTATATGTGCAGCATACATTTTTTGTCTTTAAACGCACTTAATTGTTTAGATGTATTGACAGTCATGGGTACATCGATCCATAGGCGGAGACTTGGTCGCGGGTTTAGGGGGGACAGATGAATAAAATTGATTTGGGGACATTTCGGAAGAAAATTTCAATTCCCAAACATGGATGCAGCAAAAATAGGCCGCGTCTCGAGCGTCTCCTCTTTTTCATTTTACATAACCTAGAGCATGTTTTAACCAACTCATATACCTCCTACCAATCACCAATTAGGAGCACACAACCATGTTCTCCCACCCAAAGACGACTCTAGATTTATCCCCAGATCATTTTACAAAACATTTACTAGTTTAAAAAAATTTATTCTAGCGACTGGCCTACCATCGTTCATTGTCACTCATGTTGGCCTAAACATTTTCTAAGTTATTGTCAGATTGTGCTATTTCTAAATAAACGAATATCTTATTATTACTGCGGTTTGCTTACCTATATGCTAGCTTATTTAATAGATTTAAATCTCGGTTAGTACGGTCCTTGCACGAGAACCATAAGTAGGCCCCAATTAATATTACTATTATTATTAATTTTTCTACAGGAGTCGAATTTAACCGTCGGCAGCCACCCAGGGCATCCATTACATAATACATCTCATTTTTGACAAGGCAATCCATTCAAAAAGACGAGCGGTGATGAAGGATTTCACCCGACCAGACTCTCATTGAAAAATGAGTAAGGTTGAGGTTATATTACATTCGTATATACGGTAGCTATATAAAAGCGTTTTCATTTACATTTGTTTGCTGCTCTACTGAGTGTATTTAATAATGAATAGTTCAAGGGAGATGATAATTTAAGTTTGACCTTGATTTATGAAATAAAAATAACGCGAAAAGTGAAGGTCAATGCTAATCATCCATGGCTTGTGTATGCTGTACATCTCTCTCAGCCACTCGACCTTTACGTACGAAATAACGGTTTAGACGGTCAGAACAGCAATACTTGGGGAGCACAGTTGAGCGTAGATCTAGAGAACTGAAATGTGATGAGCATTTTTTTTATTGATAGTACTTAGTAAGTAGGCCTATATTCTTCACTGAGACGCACAAGCCATGCAGTGCACACCGCAGTTACTGGCAAGCATAACACATTAAAAAAATAATGATAAAAACCTCATCAATATTAAACCTAGCCAACCATGATGGGTGGATCGGTGGGTCTGGTTTTGAGGGACGCTGGCATGCATCCAGAAGAGATGCAGGTAAGTTCGCCCGAACCTATGACTAAAGTCGTCACTGCCACAATACCGTGGTCCTGTTCGCTCTATATTCACGGTTATTCCGTTGCACATTAGATTAAAGCCCACACGGTTTGACATTTACATTATGCTACGGATAACGCTCACCTCCTATAGTATGAGATCGTTTGTTGACTACTATAATAATTTCTCTCTCTTCAGTTTTCACAAAAACAACGCTGCCCGCTAGACTAAATCACTCAAATATTCAGAGACGCTTAAACACACTTTCAATCGCCTGAAATTTGGAGGGGATATAGGCTACTCCGTCCCCCTCACCACAATTTTTGGGGGTATCGTCCCCCGCTGCCCCCCTAAGTCTCCGCCCGTGCAGCGATCATTGTAGGGTACTGTATAAGCTTAGCACATTAATTGGCAAGCTATTTCAAGATTTTCTTTGTTATCAAGTGTCCTGGCACAATCATATAAACTTCAATAATTTTATTTAACTGTTGGATAACCTCGGTGAAATGTATATTTGCGGTTACTGTCTATGCCTTTTTTCAGACACAGACATAAACCGAATTCCAAATACAGAAGACTTCTTTAATCTTTATAAGTTGTGTCAACGGCACTCTGATTCAAACCTCCTTAGTTACGCAGCTACCACCACCAGGAGCGTCTATCCCCCCCCCCTCAAGTCGTTGGAGCAACTTCCTCCCTAAACTCTGTCTGTTTCCACTCCCCACCTAACTTTTAAAGGAACCCGGAAACATAAACTCTAGAAACGTCTTTTGAAATTGCAGATAAATGTAGGCGAGCTGTGGCACTTTACGGATGAAAAAATCGACTCTGACTTTCTTACCTGTGAGCATTCATTGCCTTGTAATTTTTTCTAATTTTCATGCATGTCTAATTTCTCAACTTCAATCCTCACAAATGGCATATCGTATAAGCATTAGCATATCTAGGATATATATATATATATATGTGTGTGTTTATTTAGAGATCTTCAATGCAATCTGAAAAAACAAAAAACGTATAAATGCTAACAAGAGTGACAGTGGTCTGTAGGCTAAAGTTCAGAATTAACATCAAACTATAGTAATTGTTTTTATATAATGACCTGGGAATAAATTAATTGAGAGTTATCTTTGGGCGGGATAACATGGTTGTGTGCTCTAGGATTTAATTGGTGAATGGAATGGGGACGGAGTGGAGGTAGGAGTTGGTGAAAAACATGCTTGGGTTATGTAAAATGGAGAAGAGGAGTTTTAGGCCTATACTATCAGAAAACTGAGCACCCATTTTGTCTTGCTCTTCTATTCAAACCATATCCAAAGCCACTGCCATTGCCAACCTGTTATGTTATATGCCTCCCTATCTATTTGGAATCTAAGATGCCTAACCCTAATCTCCAAGAAAGAGGGCCTGCAAGAACTCACAAAAAGCCAGCAGCCTCTGAAGTTACATAAAACAATCCTTCCCAAAGTTTCTAAAGTTGTCAGCACAGCAGATGAACTCCTTTTCTCCATTTTACTCAATCCAAAACAGGTTCTTCAGTAAATCCTTGTTCCACTTGATCCGTCCTCCGTTCACCAATTAAGACTTAGAGCACAACCATGTTCTGCCATCCACAGACCACTCTCAATTTATCACCAGATCGTTACATAAAATATTCACTAGTTTTTTATTAATTCTAGTTATTTTTATTGATCTACTGTCACTCGTGTTAGCATTCTGCATTTTTGTCGGATTGTTTTCTTTCTAAATAAACGAATATCGTCATCACGAATACAACATCAGCAAATTACGCTAAATGGGCGACAGCGTAATTTGGCAGTAGGCCTACTTTTGTGTTGTTCTCTTCAAGCAGGCCTAAATAAGCTTCAAAAAAATGTTGAGGAACAGACGGACCAAATATTAGGCCCTATTCTATGCTGAATCGTAGAATGAACCAAGAGACGGTGTCAGGAAATCTTCCTCTGTGGGCTTCACAATAAAGTTACCAAACGTTTTGCAGGCTAGATCGAAAATTATAACCTTCGCATAAAATTAAAATTAAGCAATACAAATTTATTCTTTCTCTCTACATAATGAAAATGAAGTCGTAAATAATATCATTTAATCATGATGAGACTAAAGTAAGTATAGTTAAGAATAGACTAGTAACTGCCAACTGGTAACTTATCATACAGATTACGGAAACGGTTTCATACTTTCATTCCCACTAAAATATTAAACAGTATGGATATAGGCGCTACAGGCTCTGGACATAGGCTTTAGGCACTTTGCAGCAATGTTCCTTCTTAATGTTTTGGAGACAGTGTGCGCAAGATATGTTTTGTGTTCAACATTTTAAAATCGTTAAAAGTTTTGTGCGCAAGTTAGATTTGATTGCGATTATAGTTAAATCAAGACAATGAAAAATTATATTAAACTTACAGTCTATGGTGATAAGTTCTGATAACCTAAGAAAAGTCCCTTGTCTAAAATGTGTCTTAGAGCAGTTTCAGCAGATGGTGTATTGCATTATGCGTCATTGTATTTAGCCTTCAATTGATTTGTGTTGGTTTAAAGTTAATCTTAATAGGTCTATTTGTTTTTCAAGAAGAACATTCATGTACGCACATTAAATTCTTGTGTGCGTTGACTCCGCGACCCGTGTGCGCGCGCACATACAGCTTAGAAGCTAGAAGTAGCCCTGCTACTTCCTGAATCCTTCCGCTACTAAACGCAGCCAATTTAATCTAATGAACGTACAAAAACAAGAAAATCACACAATAAATTAGTATTGTTTTATTTTTAACGGAAGTTAATGTAAACATATTTAGTCTGTAAGTTGAAATCAAGTTTAGATGAAAATAATAAATGTAAAAAATAGCGCAGATGAACTTGTCTGCTGCATGTTTGTATTATATTAGTCGCTAAAGGACGCTAGTTAAATTAATTTCGTCATTACTTTCGCACCTATCGAATGAAATCAATTCAATAATAATAGTAATGTCTAAATAATCTTTGCGCCATGTCAATCAGGCCGGGTTCCTGGCATAGGCGACATTAGAAGCCGCCTAGGGCATTGGTTCTCAACCTTTTTGACATTGGGACCCACTTTGCAGTAGCTAGATCCTAACGAGACCCACAACTCCAAAATCTGGGATTGTATATAGGCCTCTATTAGGCAATTTACATGGCGCCTTATAAGAACCTCTCTAAGGTGCTAAACGTAGCTACCCAATAGATCTAAACAAATGCGATTTGAGTCATTTAGAAAAGTTGGCTGCAAGCAGTGCAATCTTGCGCAGTTGCAAAGGAAGAGCGTTCAAGTATGATGGTCCAATGCATGAGAAGGCACGGTTTATCCGCATCAATGTACGGGAGCGTGGGACCATCAAATCCCCACAAGCCGCAGCACGCAAGGATCGGCGACCTGGCTGGCTGGAGACGGGAAGACAGATGTGATGTATTCTGATGTATTCTGGAGCCGTGCCGACCACCGATGTCCGTCTCATGAGGATGATCTTGAATGTGATCCTATCCTCAACCGGGAGCAAGTGCAGTGTGTCACGCATAATATGCGTGACACACTGCATTTGCTATATTATAGCTTGAATTATGCGAGTATTTTGGCAGCTTGGCAACGACTCGAGCGGCGCAGTTGAGAACGGATTGAAGCTGTCTTGAAGCTTATTCGGAACTTTGGCAGACCCGCACGGACACCATTGCAGTAGTCCAGGCGAGTCAGCGCGAAGGAGTGGACAATTAAGAGTTAGAGAGGCGTCAATTGACAGATTTCGCCGAATGATTCTAATCTGGCGCAATTGATAAAAGCAAGACCTGCACAAACATGTTCCTCCAAGGACAGGTCTTGATCCAGAAGAACTCCTAGGTCTCGGACGACGCATTGAACCTTCAAATCAAATCAAAAGAGATTTATTGAACCATCAATAATAAAATTTTAACAAAAGAAACAGATCATTCAATTATTTTCGGCATATTAAATCAAATAAACGAGTAATTAGGACAGATGTTCAACAGGAGTTCCCAAAGAGATCATTCTATGTAGGAACCCCTTAAGTCGACAAATAGGCTATATGAAAATAATATTAGCGAATGGTAGCATAAGATATATACATAGAAAGCATCATAATTATCTATCAGCAAACCGGTTGACAGGATATTCCTGATACAATGACTCAAATAAATAACAGTATATGTGGAACAATGTAACATAAAGTAACATAACATAACATTAAATTAATTCTTAACTAAAAATATTAACAATGACCAGTAGGCCTAGCTAGCACCAGGCAGCAACATTGTAGGCTACAAACTGAGGAATTACAAAATCATGTTAGGGGAAGCAGATGTTATATTAAATTTACTATTAATCCACATGCAATGTGTTAAACAATGCTATAACCTTCCAATGAGGAAATGCTGCTTTAATCGCCTCCTTGTCAACCATCGAACTCGCTTGTCTGAGTTGTCTCATGCCCAGCCACATAAATTCAGTTTTATCCGGGTTCAATCTTAGCCGATTGGAGGACATCCAGATCTGCACATACTCCACAATTGCCAAGATTTTTGACATGCACGTCAGTGTCTCAGATAGGCGGCATGTCGAGTACAGTTGGGAGTCGTCGGCATATTGATGAACCCGGGCTCCAAGAGCACATATTATCAGTGGTCAAAGTGGTTTGGGTGAGCAGAGGAACTCCAAAGTTCGAGTTGACTCGATAGGGGACAGGACCATCAATGCCTACAGTCTACCCCTAACCAGGCCTTCTGCAAATATAAGAATCGTATCCTTCGATGAAACCGCATTCCACATATCAAAAATGTAAAAGAGAATACATAAAAAAATTCAAAAAATAAAAATTATTTACATTGATTATTTAACATGTATCATCTTTCTTTCCCTAAAAATAAATATGAATCCTGCAGCTTTTTTGAATAAATAGATATACATGTGCATGAATACAGCCTAATGTCTATAATGTGTCGAGTTCAAACTCAAAGAGCAAGGTTTCGGATCTCACATACAGTTAGGCCTGTCTTGAGCTAGTCAAATAGCCAACTGTAGCTACATGGGCCTAACAAAAGAGAAAATATTAAAGAAATTCTATTCAGTGTATGATGTTGTCTACACATGAAAAACTAGATAGACAGCTGTAACCTGAGTGATGTGCAGAATTAATATATTCTTTTTACTGAACCTCTTTCATACTCGCCGTGCTTAGCCTACTGGTTAAGGTGTTCGATTCAGCAACTCTTGGAAATGATCAATAACCCTGTCACCTTTACTATCTTAATCTCCACAGCAGTACATTGACGTAGGAACTTGTCACGTAAATGGACAAGTTATCTCTCACCCCTCAGGGTCGATATCATTTGGCCAAACATTGGGATCAAGAGATCAGACACTAGAACTACACAGATCCTTCTCCGAATCTGCCAACAGTTTTTTTTGTCATGCCGTCTACCAATGCTTGGTAAAACTGGCCTCGATAAATTTCCCTCTCTTTCCCACTGCAAGTAGCAAATGATACACCTTTGAAAGCTCTTGCATCTGCAGCCTGGCCACCTTCAGCATAGTACTGTCCACTCAGTCATTTCTAGCTGTAATGACTTCGAGTCGTCTTGTCAGGACTCAGCAGGGGTGTTAACAATACTGGACAAAAGTATTGCGATACCAATACCAATACTTCATCAATAAAGTATTGCAATACCAATACCAATACTTTCACCAATACTTTTTGGTGAGCAAGTTTCCTGCTTATTTACTCATAATATGTGCTAAAGAAAAAGAAGTATAATTACACTATTATTTTTACATACGAATCAGTAGCCTAGAATTACAATTATTTTTTCACATGTCAACGATCTGTATAATTGCAATAAGATTTGTTTACATGAAAAAATCAGAATAACTACAATTATTATCAAAATTATTATTTTCAAAAATGTGTACTACTCAAGCGTGCTACACGATGGCTTATCGGTAATGCGCTTGCTCGCGTAGCATGCGGTTGCGAGTTCGTGTAACGACCCTGGGCAAGTTGTTTGCGAACACATTCCTCTGTCACCAAGCAGTAAGCTGGGAGGTAAACAGCAAGTCCTACGATATCACTAGCCCCGAGTCCAGGACCTTAGGATTCGTCCAAAGCCGGCTCAAGGGCCTAAGAAAGGAGCACCTCTCCAACGTTCCGTATGGAATATGGGCTGACTTTACTACTCAAAGATGTGCTTAGAGTGGGAAACACTATATCCGATCGTCTCCCTATTTATAGATTCGTTATATTCTGTGACGAACTTCCACCCTGACCTAGGTTTCCGGGCTCTAACCTATCTTGGGTCGACTGCAGGCAGAGGTCCATATGCCAAGAGGTCGATGGCATCAGCGCCCTATGGTCAAGCGGGGACTCATGGCTAGTGAATCCAGGTTCTAGCCCCTGCCCTATATGATTTTCAGGTGGCCCAATAGGGAAGCATCCCGGCTGAGCGGGGCCACATTTGGTAAGACCTTTTTCTATATATAAGCTCAAAATAACTAGAAATGCAACGATTATATAATATTAATATATCTCTTTGAAATGACCAAGCACAATCTCAGCAATGTCACACAATTCAAACTATACTTTAATAAGAGTCAAAGAGCCTATACGCGGCCACTTTCAAACGACTCTGAGGCGATCGTCTACCTCAGGCCAAACAAAGTGGAGTTCTGCTAAAATGTCAGTTCTTGCTATAACTTATAGTGAGAGCCAAAAACCTATATACGACCACTTCAAATGACTCTGAGGTGATCGTCTACCTCAGGCCAAACAAAGTGTACCGCCTGCTAAAACGTCTTACTATGCTCTATAAGCTAACTCTGCTACTCTAGACTATCACCATGTCTCACCTGTTTGGCACCGGCCGCGCTTCTTCTATCTCTCTCCCTCTGCTCCGCCGATCTAAGACCGCCGTAGTGACCGTCTGAGATCGGAGCAGAGAGAGAGAGACAGAGACAGAGATAGAGAGACAGAGAGACAGAGAGAGACAGAGAGACAGAGAGAGGCAGAAAGACAGAGAGAGACAGAGCGACAGAGACAGAGACAGACAGACAGAGACATAGTGAGAGAGAGAGCAACATCGTCTTCCTCAGCCAGCCACCGAATGTCAAATCTCACTCTACCTGTTTCTCTCTCTTTCTCATTCACATCCATCATCTGTTTTTCTCTTTTGCCCAGTCACCTCTCTAAGCCTCTGGCCCAGCGGTCAGCCAGCCAGCCAGGCAGTCCCATCTGGTCAGTCAGCGGGCCGCTGGCTGTTCTCCTTAGCCGGCCAGTCGGTCCACATTCCTTACCCTGGATAAGCCTAGACCCCAAACCCCTCTAGCAACCGGTTTAAACTAGTTCTACCCTAGTAGTCCGCATGTATGAAATCTAACAGGCATGAAATTATACAGGGAAGAGAAATATTAAAAAAAATTTTTACGGTGAGAATAAAGTATTGATATCGCGTATCGTTGACTGGCTAAGATAAGTATCGCGATACACCCGCGATACCGACCAAATAAAACTATCGCGATACACCCTGCCATACTGCAAAAAGATCGCCGACACCAAAGTTTCGCGATACTCTATCGCGATATTAACAGCCCTGGGACTCAGGAGTAGATGATCAACAGGAAGAGTGATATAAACTATCTGCAATGCTAAGGACAAATCGGCCAACTCTTCCAGGGCATCATACACGAGTCCAAAATTCTTTGTGAAAAAAGGGTTAGCCAGTTTCATGACCGTTCCCAACAATTTCTGCTGCTCTAAATCAGCTCTCCTACTACTCGCTGATCAATTGCTGAAATAATTAAGCAAACACACTATAAGATTGCCCAACATCTCTAACCAAGACCAAGAGCTTACATTTGCGCCTCACATTCACCGTCTCCTGTGTCACTGTGTGATTCATGCTAAAAGTTTCGTCAGCTCCGCAATGTTACTCGCTCGATAACTCCAGACGCCACCGCTACACTTGTCCACTCCTTCATCAAATTACTGCGGCTCACTCTATGTAGGCCTCCAAACTGGGCGGTTGCGGTGTCTGGACCGGGTCCTGCGTTCTGCTGCACGTCTTGTCGGTCGCACTCCGAAATGTGGCCACGTCTCCGGTTAGATGTTGCGATGATGATGATGATGATGATGATGATGATGATGATGATGATGATGATGATGATGATGATGATTAGCGTCTTTGTCGTTGTCGATTTCCTAAGGTAAGATTTTGTGGCTCTGAAAAGAACCGTTTCTTCTGCGTTACGTCCAAACGAACGAACGCCAGCGATGCGCCGCCGCCGCCGCCCAGCTTAGACACGCTCGCCTCGGATTCGCCTTGCGAGCTGGAAGTCCTTGGGCATGATGGTGACGCGCTTGGCGTGAATGGCGCACAGGTTGGTGTCCTCAAAGATGCCGACGAGGTAGGCCTCGCTCGCCTCCTGCAGTGCCATGACGGCCGAGCTCTTGAATCTGAGGTCGGTCTTGAAGTCCTTGGCAATTTCTCTGACGAGACGCTGGAAGGGCAGCTTGCGGATGAGGAGCTCTTTGCTCTTCTAGTAGCGACGGATCTCGCGCAGAGCGACCGTGCCGGGCCTGTAACGATGCGGCTTCTTCACGCCGCCTGTGGCCAGTGCACTCTTGCGGGCAGCCTTCGTAGCCAGCTGCTTCCTGGGAACCTTGCCTCCAGTGGACTTACGTGCAGTCTGCATCGTACGAGCCATTTCGTCGATGCTGAGAAAATGCTGATCTTGAGCGAACGAACGATCGGTACCCTCTGCTAGGCAGGAATGAGCCTATGCTCTGAATCGGTATGCTGATATGCGAAGATTTCGCTGACGAAGCTGTTCATGATGGACATGGCCTTCAACGATATGCCCGTGTCGGGATGGACCTGCTTGAGTACCTTGTAGATGTAGATGGCGGACGACTCCCTACGGCGCCTCTTGCGCTTCTTCTCGCCGGCTCGGGCTGCCTTCGCTTTCGACGCAGCCTTCTTCGCTCCCTTCGACGCTGGTTTGGGCGGCATGTTTCTATCTTCTTAGACACGAGGAGGAGGAGAAGTAGTAGTAGACCTCTGACACCCCTACCCTTTGACCAGACGTGAAAAAAGTGAGTGATGAATGTGGAAATAGCCGGTCTGTTTACTTTGAGAGTCCCAAATGATGTTAAGCACATGATTTTTGTAGGATGGTGTGGATTTGGACCGCTAAAGGTAAAGACGACCCAGTGTTTTTGTTTGTTTTTGTTTTGAATGTGTTGTGTTGGGAGGATGTGGAGTGGTGGGATGGTGATGAAAAGAAGCAGAATTGTAGAGGCTATGGGTATCGATGAAAAGAAGATGATGATTTGAGATGTGAAGTCGATGAAAGGCGCTACATGAATGAATGAATGAATGAATGTATGTATCTATCCGTATAGAGATAAGTAACTAGGCAATATATGATGATATAGAGGCAGAATTCTCTGTCGTCGATGATGTGCGTGTGTTTGCTGGTGCACTAAGACCAGATCTGGTTAGTACAGAGTAGTTAGTGGTTGGTGGCCTATCGAGTGGTAGCAGTAGTAGTAGTAGTAGTAGTAGTCGTAGTAGGGGAGGTGGTAGTAGTAGTAGCAATAGTAGTAGTAGTAGTAGCATCATTATTTTTATTATTATATATAAAATAGATTTTTTGAGGATAAACCCTCTAGACCTAATTAGGCCTATATCATCATTATATTTCCGCTGTTATTTAGTGAATCTTAGACCAATTTGGGCTTATCATTGACACTGATGATAACTTGAAACTAATACAAAATACCGGCATGCAAATATTTAACAGTGATGAATCGGGTTAAAGACCAATATACTCGTTGTAGCCCACATGCTTATTAATATGTTATTGGGACATTTGAGATCATGGTGGTGTATTTCAGTCGTTGTCGCAAAAGGTCATCAGAGTTCAATGATTGTTATTATTATTGTTATTATTACCGAAATTTGGTACCCCCCTTCTTTCAACATCTTTTGCTGAAAAGTGCATACACACGCCTCGATGGCGCAATTGCAGTTATACTGCAGAGCAATGGTGCGCGAAGGACTTGCTCAAGGTCCCTACACAGTGACGCCCCGGACGAGGCTCGAACCCGCGCGCTCAGCACTCACTGAACGCCTCGTGCTGACCGCTCTAACCGATCGGCCACTGTGCCACAGTGACATTTCATGCTTACTATTTAAAATAATCGTTTTAAAATAGTGTATTTTATATGCCTGACATTACGTGTAGTTCTGGTAATAAATATTGTCTCTAAGTAAGATGGGAACCATGTCAAGTCTTGACTGTTCTAATTGCCGAAGCATCATATAACAGACTGTTTCATTTTGAGATGGTCCCTCTGCAAAATAATTATAATTTATGCGCTACTGTTAGTATTGTATCTCTACACCTTTTGCGCCAGTTGAAGTACTAGAGAAACCCTACGTTGGTAAAATGAAAGCAGGTCCAGAGATTAGTCTATTAAATATTTTACTTGAGGATATTCTGTCGGTAAGACCTCGTGAAGTCGTCTAATATAACTGCCGAGACGTGCGATTTATAAGAATATTAATATTTGTTATCACTGCAGTAGAAGTAAAAATGGATATTTGTGTTCGAAATCTAAAGAAAGGAATTCTAGTTTGGATGCTTATTGGCCAGTGTCTCGCACGCTATCAACCTAGTGAACCTGGTAGGTATACAGATCACTGGTTTGTTCTCTTATTTGAGTCTATTTCCAAGAACTGTGCTCTTGAGTAGTGCTATGGTGTATGGACTATATTTGAAATTTTGGTTTTTATAGCAGACGTAGTTTAGATTCGTTGTCGCTGTCTAGTCCAATCTATTATGGCTTTTGGGCCAATTTCAACAATGAAGTTATAAAGTGAGTCGTGGAAAATTAATGTGAGTAGTACCATAGGTTAGGCAAACAGGCCTTCAGCAAGGCCTACGTAGTGCACTCAACAAAACCATTTTCGCTATTCTCTTAATTTTGATTCCCTCTCTGACCGGGGTAGAACTGGTTGCATTTATATTTAATTTGTTTGGTGTGAAAATCATTTTAAAGCAATGACCGAAGACTACTGTATGTCGGAGCCATTTCAGCCTCGCTGTGCGAAGACGGAAGTTTTGCTAATGACAGGCGCCACTTATGGACGTATGCGCATTGGTCGTTGTATACCAGCGGAAGAAGTTGAGGCTCACAGATCCGTCGTTGGTGAAGACCCTCGCTATCTCGGTTGTTCAGCGGATGTCTTGGGTCTAATGCATCGAAAGTGCTCTGGATTGCCAGAGTGTGATATTCGTCTGTCTGAGATCTCTGCCAACAACGTTAAGCCCTGCTTTCCTGGCCTTACGGTCTACCTGGATGTTAGCTATCAATGCGTTAATGGTAAATTTTATAGTTTGTTATAGCTTGTCCGTCGTGAGCTGTAATTTCATAACTGAAGTTCAATTTGCCAGCCATGTTGTAACCTAATATTTAAAAATATTCTTAAAGCCCACAGAATAGAATCCTGCGTAGCCTCACCTAGACTGCATCAAGCTGCTCTTACAGTCAAACTATTTTGGATTAGCTATAATAAATCATAACAAATTAATTGTGGGTGTGTGTAATGTTTGAAAACGTACGTTCGAATTACATACTATCATTGTTAAGAGATAATACTAATCATGATTCATGTCTTCAGGCTGAACAGGAGGTATTTATGAGAAGTGTACCATTTCTTATTTAAAGTCTACTAAGTTTTACAGTGAATCAACTATTATTCAGTTGCAGACGAAGAGCGTTCGTGTTCCTTGTTGACATCATCAGATCCAATTCACATAATCAGTTCAGCTGTTTCAAAGAGAATTTGTGGAACCAAATCTCAGCCATGGCTCGTCGAGGCTCCAGTGGGACAAAGACTCCATATAAGTTCTCTGGACTTCACCTCATCGTCAGAAGACAACTCAAGAGGGCAAAGGAAAGAGTCGTGCACTAATTACGGCGTCATTGTGGATAAGGCAGCCAGAAAAAACGTGTCAATCTGCGGAGGCGATGAACTTGAATCAAAGAAATTTTATATTTCGCGAGGAAATGAAGTCGAGATAACATTAGATGAAATCGATGAAAATGAAGATGCGAAGCGATTCATGATTATCATTGCATGTACGGTCACCTCATCATTTTCATTCCACTTGTTGAAACAATTTCATTAGATTGATTGACTGTTATTTCATAGTAAAGCCAAAGCCGGCCGCAGTTTAAAGATGGTCATGCTGCGCCAGACGGAATAAAATCATTTACATGCGCACCCTCATCATTATCGTCATGATCATGATGACAGTCAGCATCACCACGATCGTCATTACTGACTCGTACAGTTACTGGTCTCACATTTAGACTATTTATAAATGCTAACCATCTAAGAACACATTGGTGACCATACTGCGAATACTTATGTTTGTAGCCATTGGTTGTTCCGATCTCATTCCGCCAGAAGATGCTTGGCTTAAGAGAAGCGAAGATACAATTGTCATTGGGTGCTATGCTAGTCGTCAAACATGGCTTCTTAATTGCCAGGATGGAAATTGGGTGGGCGTCTTTGGAAACTGCTCCCATGGTGAGATATTATCTTCTAAATAACAATATTATAGAAAATTGCTTTCCCAGCGGTATATAATTTTTATGTTCTTTGTTTTTGATAAGTCTGTAGTACACATCAAAATATCGATAGGTGAATATTTGTGGGCCTAATTCAAAATGTCGTATAGATAGTAGTATCATTAATGCTATTTTATTATTATCGTAGTTGTTTTAAATGAATATTATTATTATTATTATTATCTTGTGAATTGAATAAATGAAAAATTATTATTATTATTATTATTAATATTATTATTAAACGATTATTATTGTTATTGTTATTATTATTATCCCATTAGTGCATAGCGTTCTTTTTTAAGGACACCACACTTTTCACAATATCAGACTGGAATTTACCTGTGCCTTGTAACGCATAGCGTCCTTTTTAAAGGACACTTTTATTTATAAATTTTGTTCACGAAAAAAATTGGTAGCTGGTTTTTCTAGGGTCTCTGGTGACCTGTGTGATGAAATTCACTCCGTCGTTGTTGACGGGGCCCATGGTCTCAAAGGCCAATGGAAAGAAGAGATAGGTAACAGCGAGCTGGCTGTACTTGATGGCCTTCCTGGTGGTTGCCACCTCCGAGGCAGCCCCCACCGAAGATGACGTCGCTTGGAGGAGCCACGGAGTCAATAATAATAATAATTAATATTATTATTTCTATTAAGTATTTATTAAGCGTCGTCATCTGATGACAAGCATTGATTGATGGCACTGAACAACTGTTTGTGAAACATTTGCTCTCTTTCTACGCAGTAATCCTTTCAGAAAAGGAAGTGGAAGAAGAAAGGAGGCATTAGTTCGTACTCTACGACAGCACTTCCCAATCTTCTTTGGCCGCGAGACCCTTTAGATCTAATTTTTTGGCGGAACCCTGTCCGAAACAAAACATATTCTGTTCTGGGTATACAAGCGCTTGAGAATGCAAACAATTATAGGTTTAGGCCAATATTAGATAAATAACAACACAAATATCGATGACAATGACGTTATATGAATTCTCTTTCAAACAGAGTTATACACAGATGTTAAGCAAAACACCTCTATCAAATAATTTTATTCACACAGAAAGTTTCCGCGGAACCCATGTTTTTCTTTTACGGAACCCCTAG
Organism: Bimastos eiseni; assembly: GCA_959347315.1. Classification (NCBI taxonomy): domain Eukaryota; kingdom Metazoa; phylum Annelida; class Clitellata; order Crassiclitellata; family Lumbricidae; genus Bimastos; species Bimastos eiseni. The sequence continues at coordinate 44,191,919 of OY365808.1, read as the reverse complement.
GGTTCCGCGGAATACAGTTTGGGAAACGCTGCTCTTCGAGATGCAAGGCATCAGTTTGAACAAATCTAAAACCTTTTCCTCTTGCAAATGTGGTCAGGTGTAAGTGAGGCATGTTACTGTAATCTCTTCCTTTAGGATTGTCAGCCAATGTTCTTGTTTCGGAATCAGAGTTGATCAAAACAGATTCATGGACTGACAGACAAGGTAATTCAATCATGCAGAATATAAACAGAGTTTTATTTAGTTTTATATGCACATTAATTGTGTATTGAACGTGCTAACTTTTACTCTTTTACATCACTTTGATATGAAGAATGAAGTACATGAAGGTTTATAACGCAACGAATTTGAATGAAGCTTTCGAAATTGGATGTTAAAGATTACGAGTAGGATTGAGCGTAATGAAGACGATGCGTTGAGATTCTCACGTGAGTATCATTGACAAAGACATGACCGAACATTTCTGTTCTTTTAGTTTTAGCGATTGTTTCTATTGGTGGACTTACAGTCGCAGCTTGTATAGCAATTTCTTGAACAGGAATCATTTGTTTTCGAAGGTATGTTTAAGCAGCATTAATAAAGGACTTTGTTTTGAGCCAGTGTATTGCACAATTGAATATGTTAACTCGACATAGTTTGTTCTGTGCCTATAAAAATGGAAAACATCAAAGCAGAGTAAATAAAATAATCACACAGATATTAAAATTAATCTCATCTTATTGTGCCTTTCATTTTTTTATGATATTTGGCTTACAAGAATAAGTATGACCTATTCACAAATAGTGAATTTAGATGCGCCTGCATTAGTTAGACACAGCACACTGCCTGCAACCTCGTAGAGACAAAACTCCAGTTTGCGAAATATGACCTCGGATACATTAAAACTTTATTTCTTCGGCCAACTACCCACAAACACAAATTTGTGCATCTTGCTCCCAGCGCATGACATTAATGCACCTTTTTGCGCTATAATATAAATTTATAAGCATCTGGTGTAGTGTTCTATATTTATTCTATTTTCAGTTCTATTATAAATTTTACCAGTCTAGTTTTAGTCAACAAGTTCCAAAGGTGTCCTGTAGCTGTGAACATTTGAAACCCAATAAATGGGAATCGATTATCATTTAATTACCCAGGTTATGTAAATATTCATCTGTAACCAGTTCTGTGGAACTGGTTACAGATGAATATTTATTGATTCTAGCTTGTAGACGAATCTGTATGCTTATGCTGAGGCATGCAGGGTCAAAAAAATCTTCAAGTGCATCTACTGTATAGGCCTATCTGTTTCAACGAAAGAAAAGTCTTATCACAAGACAACAAATTACTGTAAGACTTAACGCGATCTTAAGGGATTTATATACAAAAGTTCTAAATAACTGTCTATAATTTAACCAATTCTGTTATCTCAATCAATAAAGGCCTAGCTAACTGTATGTAGATGTCATCTATATTGGAAAAAAATACTATTAGGCGTCAATGACGGTCATTGCTGGCAAGATATTATGTTAACGTTACGTCTCGAATATCTTTAGATCTTCCGCTCTTAAGCAGAAACATCCGGAGTACAAGACAATCAATTACACAATGACTTCGACGAGAAGGCAGCAGATGGATGAAACGAATTCCCAAAATACTGCTACATTAGCTGAAGGAAATGGATTCTTAAATCTCGGCGAACAGCAAATCCCAAGCTACACCGTCTTCGTTGGTGAAAATGGCATCACCGACGTCGCATAGATTGTATCATGTTACTGCTTAAACAGAAGATGCAGCAGCCATTGATTGCGGCTGACCGCTCAACCCGTCATTTTAACATGAACAGGAACTCTTACGCATCACACAGTAATAATAATTAGGCCGCTTTACACGTTAGCATAAGCGATGCACTGTAAATTTGCTGCTGATTAATGTTCGTCATCTGAGAATTATAAATGAACCTCGTGTAATCATTCAGAGGAAAAATATAGATGTTGATATAATTCAAGTTTTCATTTTTTTGAAAGAACTTTCTCAAACGTATGCGCATGTTTTTATTGCAAGCAGTGACGATGGTCCTAAGTAGAGGTCTGCGGGTAGAGTTTTTTTGCTGCCCGACTCTAGCCGTAGCACAGGACCGTTACCCGTACCCGTACCCGACCCGTACTCAAAACCTCTACCCGAGCAGACCAGTACCCGCGGGTATACCCGTACCCGTGACGTCATTACCATGTTCTCTCATTGTCTTGCTGCCTGCTAGACTAATAGGATCATAACCTATTAATCATTATGCTGTTGTCGTAGTAGTATCAGCGACAACAACATCTTTATCAGTGACAGCTACCGTTATGAGGTAGGTTGGCGGCGGAAGGAGGAGAAGAAAGAAGAAGCAGGAGATGAAGGAGGAAGCGGAAGAGGAGAAAGGAAAAAGAGAAGCAAGATAAGGTGGACGGAAGCTGGGAAAATGGAGGAGAGGAGGGAGAGGAGAGTCAGCAAAAGGGACAGGAGCAGGCGGAGGAGCAGGAGGAAGAAGAGCGAATATGAGGTAATAGGATTGGAAAGAGGAGGAGAAAGAGGAGGAGGAAAGGAAGGAAAAAAGGTGGAGGCGGAGTACGGAACTTGAGGAGGAGAGGAAGAAGAGAAGGATGAGAAGTAGGAAAACAGGAAGAAGGAGGGAATCGGAGTGCAGCCGATGGGCAGAAGCAGAAGGAAAACCTGGAGGATGAAGATGTGGACAAAATGGCGGAGGAAGATGAGGAGGGACAAAAAGAGCTAATAAGGAGGAGCAGAGGGAGGAGCAGAAGGAGGGGCAGGAGCAGAAATTAGAAACAGGAGGAAGAAGAGGTAAAGGAGGAGAAAAGGAAGAGGAAGATCAACAGGAGTAGCAGGGAAAGGAGGAAGAAGAGGAATGACAAAAACAGTGACTAACATACATACAAAGAGGATTGGTAGAATTATTTTTAGCAAGCATATGGTTCTTGAATTTCGAATATGTCAGTGTGTCTATAATAGTAATTAAGTCTTTGATGATGAAATATTCACCTACATATATAGCGGTGACACTGTAACCCTAAACTTGACGTTGACATGGGTAAAACCTGGTATACACGTACCCGTGATTAGTCTACCCGTACCCGAACCCCCTCGTAAAATACGTACCCGTACCCTACCCGTGCACGCGGATACGGGTCTGGTACGGGTTACCCGCGGGTACGGGTAAACCCGCAGACTTCTAGTCCTAAGAAAAGATTTTGCGCTCAACAAATTTCATCAAACAGACCTCGACTCTAGAACATGTTCTTAGAAGAAATGGATCTTACAGCAATGTATACACAGTAGAATTTCTGAACTGGTTCATTCCAGTCATGATTATTACGCGTATCATGACTTTAGATTTGTATTTTATGATGTTTCCGAATAACACCAGGAGAATAACACCATTTAGAGCAATATTCGACAGATTACTTACAATTAAATTAAACAAAATTAAATGTATCGCATGCAATATAAATAATAATCGTATATATTCAGGATAAAATGACCTATGTTCAAGCCCTAGGTGCGTGCGTATACGCTAAATATATGGTATAAAGGTAGATGGTAATACCATACATATATATAACTGTACATAACATTCTGCTCTAAGCCGTATACATACTAGAGTCTCATCCAAAATCATTAATAATTCTTATATGAGTCGTTACTGAAGTCTAATAATGCTTGTCCGCTGGTACAGTACAGTTAAGTCAATAGTTTAACAGGTTGGCGTATGCTGACGCAGCGGTCCTCGAGCGCATAAAAGAATCAGTCCCTCCATACAATAATCAATCCAACAGCTGAACAACATTTCTCACAGATTCCTTGACAAAATCATCAGATACAATCAACGCATCTAGATGATCACACCAACAGCAGAAGAAGAAGAAGTGAAGCCAGACTCACTGGAGTTCTGCCACCGTTCCATTTGGACATTACATTAATCCTGACAGTTAGAAGAATATATGCACACTTTGTAGTTCCAAATATTCTACGCTGTTCAGATATATAGTGATCCGTTGCAACGGTTGAGCATTTGTCTTCTGCGGCACAGCATGCTTTCTTCTCTTACGCATTGGCACCAACAACACGTTCGCTAATAACCATGTTGAGCTGCAGGTCAAGAACTGAAAAGCAGTTTCATCGACAAGAGTAGGTAGTTCGAAATTTCTTAGTCGGTAAACACATGACCGCGATGTTTACAACCCTTGGATCATACTTGTGTCTGTGTATTTCGTATTTCTGCATACTCTTCAAACCCTGACACTTGACTCGGAGCCGTGTACGAGTACTAAAAATTAAACAGAATGTGTATTACTGATTTAATGTAGGCTACCAACACTTCCTTGAACCAATGTCAATAACAAATGAAGACGGCATCATAATAATTATGTCGTATAGATGTTGTAGACAGCAGCGTCAATCGGTGCCAATAAAGCTCTTTAAATGATTCCCAATTTAAGAAAACGCAAATCTCCACTCAGCTATAGGTTGAACAAACAGACAAACTAATGATGTAATCAAGATGTTCGATACTTGCTTACGTTGAGATCGCGCTTCTATTGCCTTGGTCGATCTAAAGTTCATACTATGTACTGTATCAGCAATCTCTGATGCTCTATTGGATAGAGAGGCGTTGGTAAATTTTCTGTCATCTCATATTATGCCTGAGTCGACAAATTAATTAGACGCTTGACGAGTTTCTTCTTTTCAAGGCAACTGGTCAACAGTTATTTTGTTAATGGAAATATTAAGTCTGACTGTAATATTTGCTCATTACAGCATGTATCGAGCTCCTAGAAGTAGAGTCTTACGGTTGATACAGGAAGATCGCAAGAAAGCGACTGTTGTCGCATGTATGTTATTGGTTCGTTAGTGGCAGCGGTGGTAGAGACGGGCAGAGCAGAGATGGTTAGACTCCGCTTGCGTACCCCTCCTCCTTTGTCTCTATCCAGCGGAGAAGTGGTCGACGCTCGCGACTTGGGTCTGGCATCTTCAGCGAAAGTCTTCTACAAACGATTGAAACAGCATTAGCCAAGATATTAGTCGACCAATTACGACCACTGATACATTGCAGCAGCGCGAAGTAAGAAATTTGCATCAATATTATTATTATTGATGTATTGTTATCATCATCATAATCATAATTATAATCATCATCATCATCATCGTCGTCATCAGCGTCATCATCATCATCACTATCATCGTCAACGTCATCGTCATCGTTATCGGCGTCGACGTCATCGTCATCGCGCATGTCAGGTCAGGTATTGAATATACAGCGTTCATGTAGGTGAGATCACGTACGATCAGGTGAATAAAAATACGATGCACTGAATGATGATGCTCAGAATACCCAAAAGAGGGAGTCTACTTCAGAAGCCCGATCCATAAAGACGAGAGCAAAGATGTAAGTAAGTAATCGTGAGTAACCTAAAGCGCATATGCAGGCCCCTATTACATTGTAAATAACGATTACACGTCCATTTGAGATTCAGCGACGGGAAAGTACGCTTTCCTTTTGGAGTCAACGATGAACGATTATTACAATCCGAAGAAGAATTGGAATACGATGAGGGTTGGAGGTGATCTGGACTTCAAAGGTTACGGCATTGCCACTCACATAGGATCACACCTCAGGTGCTTACATTTAGTCAACTGTTATTTTCTGATTGAAATTTCGTATTGCTATAATTGGTATTGCGTGCTGCCTTGTGTATATACACTGTGGCCGGAAATAAAGGGACCCTAATGATAATAGAAATCAGGTCTACTGCACAATAAGTCTTAGATTATAACAGATGCAGCTAACATTGACATCAATGAATAACTAAATATAACCAAAGATGTCAATTAACAAAGCAACTTTCAAACGTTTAGATTTAACAGTAGGTAGCGCATTTGTTACAGTAATTTGCGTTTTGTAGAGCTTCATACAATAATGATGGGCAATCAAAAATTAACACAATGGCATTTCGGGAAAATGTAACCAAAGCTGAGATATAAAAACATAGGATGTTCGTCCATCGTCTATCTAATTAGACGCACTCACCTTCTGCCTGAGCATTTCCTTGCGTGATTTGTAGAGGAATTCGAGCAGCGACATGACCATCGATAGACCGAGTCCTCCAATCAGGATATAAAAGATGCCGGCTACATTGCTCAGAGTCAGCGCACTTTGAGACGAACCGCTCTGCATAAGACATTAACAACATCTTTTACGTTACATAGATTTACGATGCTTTATTTATTAAATTTTGTTTATCACATTCGTAACGCGCGTGAGGTTACACCTAAATGTGAATCTGTGGCGCAGATAGTCATTCGAATGGAGGAATTGTACCTATATTTTCAAATCCGTGAAAGCCAAGAAGAAGTGGTGAGTTTTGAGTTTTGAGCCGCTTTTTGTAAGGAAGGAAGGAAGTGAATTTGATCTACAAAAAGAGAGTGGTGGTCATTTTCATTTCTTAGGAGCAGAGGTATGAAATGCGCGAGAGTTCATCACGGCTTTGCATCATGACTCAGTTAACAGGCCAGTTCTTGGTGATAGCTGGTAACGAAAAGGGATGTAAGGTGTTAGTAGAGTGTGGATAAAGGTAGGTGTACCGGTGGTGAGGACTTTGTAGATCAAAAAGGCTAACTTAAATTTTATTCTGAATTCAACAGGAAGTCAATGCAGCTGGTGGAGTAGGACTGAGAAGCATGTTCGCAGTGAAATACACAGCACTGCTCAAGCTAAGGTGATTTGGAAACGTTGCAGGCTATAATAATTGATTGGACATGGCAAGATGAAAATAACATGCGTCTAAATTTAAATTGTCTTGGAGACATATAACGTGACGCGTAGTTTTTCGGTTATTTTGATGTTTGCTACAACCGCTTAATCAATGTTTGCATTGACATTAATGCAAACACGCATTGCAACATAGTATAGCATACTCATCTGCCTGTTCGAAAAGCGGTGAAACTCTTCCCGAAATCATTATTTATTGCCAGAAACAAGCATGCGAGAACTACTGCTGTGCTGAAAATGAGCGATTATCATGATTCATTATAATTTCTTTAAGAGGCACGTGTGAGAGGAAACGTAAAGAGAGCAAACAGTGAATGGAATAGACTTCACTGACCTTACTGTCTTCTGGTAAGCATTCTCCTTTGTCGTACCACCATCGCTTGTGAAGCTTCTGTAGCGTTCCCTTTTCGAGCAGCTGCAACACAGCGAGTCCAATTGGTTCTCTACACAAAGATTAAAAAGATTACAAGTGGCTAAAACAGACAGACGTAAATCTCAGTCAGCAAAACATGATATCCGGCCAATAGTCCTCTGATCTATAACTTCCCGGTCATAAATCCCTATAAATCATGCAATCCCTAGGAAAATAACACCCTATGAAATGACCACCAGGCCAACAGTAGTGCACATATATACACTACGAACATCGCACATCTGAGCTGTGCAATTGACGGCGACTATAGTATTACTATTGTAATTATGCATATTTAGTCAAAGTTGTGACTATTATTAGTTCATGTGAACATTTGACTTGTAAAATATGACGAGAATATTTGAATTTAGTATTTAAACCTACTGTGTATATATAACTATTGGCCTTATAATGGACTTCAGATGGCAGACCACCTAACCGTTTTTCTAATCGCCGTGCTAATGACCCCGTTAATTGCTTTAACTAATTAGACACTGCAGTGCAATCCTTATCAATTTCAGTATTTGCCAGGAAAGAAACACAACATCTCGTATTAACACATTCATATTCATTTTTGACTCCTATGCTTTCTCGATGAAGTTATTGCATTTGGATTAGTTTCTCAAGTTTTGTTTTTGTTATGCGCTGGTCGTGCGTTACTTTTTCAAGACCACTCTGGTAAATATTTCCTATTTCACTTCTCCCTACGATGAGCCGATGGGGGTTATTTGCACTGGGGGTAATTTTCCTAGGGGGTTGAAGGCCGGGTTTTTTTTTGCTGAGGGTTGATGCCTGGGGGGCTATTGCCCAGGTTATGTTTAACCTAGAACCGTAGAACATAGTCATTGAGGTAACCTATGCAACTATATCTGTTCGATTAATACGCGATAGATCAGCCATATTGTATCGCATTTTCGTTTATGACCCGGTGAAGACAACCTGTTGCTAACAGCTGGCCACAGGACACGTAAACATCGCACATAACTAAGGCACTGTTATGCAGGAGTCACCATCATAGTTACATCTTTGCCTGAAGTTAATGTGTTCATGCATGCACAGGAACAACACCCTTCATCCTTGACAGTCAGCAAATGTCGAAGGCAGACATTGTGTCAGGGACAGACAGATCATCATAATTACAACACATAGCATACAGATACACAGAACAGAGCATTAAAATAGACATATAACTGTAGGGGTTAAATTATTGATCAGATTAAGACTTGACTTTTTGCAGGACGCTAATGCCCGTGCGCTCATGTATACATATACCAGGCACCACACACTACCAGCAATAGTAATACTAATTCAGACAGGAAATCATAGATCACAATTGACTAAATAATATGATAAGCACCTGAGGTCTGATCCTATGGGAGTGGCAATGCCGTAACCTTTGAAGTCCAGATCACCTCCAACTTTCATCGTATTGCAATTCTTCTTCTGATTGTAATAATCGTTCATCGTTGACTCCAAAAGGAAAGCGTACTTTCCTTTTGAGTTTCGCACTCGTGTCACTCCCTCTTCCGTCGTCTCCACGAACACATCCGGGTTGCTGTGCATGAATTCCCACATCCTCTCGTATATACTGATTTTAGAATTCTACAAGTAGCACATGAACATTTTCCTTTGTCGCCCGTCATGCAATGTTATATTCAAATCAGCTAGAATAACTTGCTTTTAACTCAGAAAGAAAATGACGAGCGTCGGATCTACATGATGTAATGCCTTCCAGCATGATGAGCCAAAGGTAGTTACAGTGAATTGCTAACGTGATGGTCACTGACAGAAATTGTGGTTGCCTCGATAGGCGAATATTGCTAAATACACGTACGTGAGAGTTGTAAGTTACAAAATTGACTGGTATATTTTTGGAATTCAGAGTTATACGTGGACAAATGTAACGCACCAGTATTTCTAAGACAAGACGCATGTGTGGCAAACTGAGACAGGGATCATGGCAGGCACCAAGAGCCATTGAATTGCAGAGGAGTTGGTGATACTATAGTGGAAGATCTACACAGTAAGTCAACGAACTCAGTCAGAGTAAATGGAGAACTAACGAAGTGGTGTAGCGTCACGTAGGTGTAAGGCAAGGATGTGGATTGTTGTCAAATTTGTTTAACCTGTTCTGGGGGTCATAATGGGCCCGTGCAATGAATTGTTTCGAAACTGTAGTTGCATAAATAAACAGATTCCTGGCACTCCGCTAGTACTAATCAAACTACAAAGTTCTCTCTCCTTTTGCTGCAAGATTTTTCTGCGTAGCGTTTCATATCCCACTGCATATTGCCCATAATTTCTCTGTAATCGCTCTTGGTACTGATTCAATTATATTTCTTACAATGTATAAATTCCAAGGGTTGCGTGGAGTTATTTTGTTGGTTTTTGTAATCGTTCACTGGATTTACCCTAAAGAAGTCTTTCGTTGAACCGGAATTAAGAGTTCCGTACATGATCTCAGTCTGCTTGGCGAGGTCATCTACATTTTGAATCGGGGTCAGCATTCGTTCGACTGTCAAAAACGCAGCCAAGTTGGCCGTGTAAGAAGAAATCATGATAAGCGTAAAGAACCACCAGGCACTCCCAACAACTCGCCCGGACAGCGACCTATCAAAACACACAATAGCATTGTCGTTCATCCACTCTGTCATCTACTCGATATTAAAGCATCGTTCCGCCCATAGTTCTATGAATTCGGTCGTTGGCTTGATTATCGTGTATTTCTCTTAGGAAGTCATTACAAATTGTCCTTGTCTATGTATGATGAAATGCTGATGACATTAACATCCAAAATTGCGCGATCTTGTAATAGGGACGTGAGATCCCAGCACTTTCGTCCAATGTTTAATTAACACATCACATAGGCCTATCAATGTTTAATTAACACATCACATAGACCCTATCAATGTTTAATTAACACATCACATAATCTATCATGAGTGATGCATCAAAATATACATTATAGATGCAAACTCTCAAGTATTCACAGTATAATGGTCAACTGACCTTCAGTACATACCATAATTCCTTAATTCGCTTATTCGGTCACTGTATTTCTATTTATTTTAAGATTGGTTCATGCAAGAGACCTAGGATTCATAGTTAGAGGCACACGAGACTCAGTTTGTCGGTCCGTCTTTGTGCCTGCCCATGTCTTCTTAGCTTCTTCTACACTGACCTGGGCGAGATATCGCATCCCTGTCGCATGAATGCTCCGAGTGAGAACCAGAGACTGTTGAGCATGTTGAAGTCGTTGGTGAAACTCGGTCCGTCCTCTTTGTCCTCGATCTGCCATTCGTAGGGACTGAACCTCGAAACGAGGAAAAGGACGAAACTGACGCCAAGATAAGAGATGACGATACACATCCAGATGTCGCTGGACAGTGGATCCATGAACGAGAAGACGCCGGGCTTCTGCTTCTCCGGCTTTTTGATCATGATGCTAATTCCGAGGTTCATGAAAGGCTTGGAAAAGTCAATGACACGCTCGCGGATTGACGTAATCGTCAGCGGTGCTATGGCAACATCTGCTTCCTGTCAGAGAAATAAAAAATATTCAGGTTTTAGAAGCGACGTGGCTCATTTGTAAAGACCATTAACTAAGAAAACTTGTAAGGCTTTAAACTCTTCTTTGAGTAATGAGGGCGACTTGTGTCAATAATAACACTGCAGACTATGACTAATCTGTACCTTTCTTTAACAGAGATAATCTTCGTAAACTATCCACCAACCAACCTTTCACCTCACTTCTGTTTGTCCACAAGCATTTCGCTTCTGAAACTGCGTAGTCGCTATTCCATATTTTATACTGCATTAGGTCTCTGCAAAGATCTCTCGTCTGAATTCCGTAAATACTTTGTTTAGCCATTCCTTCCATCGTTCACTTACCATTATGATGACTTCTCTGACCTTACATTTAAGATTATCGACTCTTCAATTTCGTCCGGTGTCGCTGGACACACCCTTGACTGGCGCAGCTGAAGAACTTAACAGATCGTTTGAGTAATAATTTTATAATTCATCATCGTCATGATCTCTGTCCGTTGGTTCATCACCTCTTGGTGCCAATCCCACGTTTAACTGTTCTTTTGAATTTGTCTCGGTCCTGCGTCATTGATTTCATGATTATAATATAATGAAATTGGATTGTAATGAAATTGTGCCTTTTCTTCCGCTAATCCAGCTAAGTAACCAGTGCACACGTGAGTGAGCAATTGAGCATTTGAGCACAATGCATGCACTTCAATTACTATCATCATCATCGCAAACAGTAATAAAATCACTTTTAAGCGTGGTTTAACCAATCTTGCTGGTCGGAGTTGATAGCTATAACCGATACAATCAGGTCCACTAACGCATAACGCTGACACGCTACAACAGATCCATTGCTGCTTTAGCATAATCTCTGAATTCAACAAATACTTAGTTCTACCAGCAACACCTCACGATCCCACCACTATCTGGCTTAACCTCCTCGTTTTATTATGTAACATTTCTTTCAGAAATCCTGTCCAAATCTATCCAATGTTTCGCCTTGCAGCCATTCTCTTCCTCAAAACAATTTGCTCCCGCAGCCACCTCTATCGCATCGCTCTGGTTAACGAATTCGGCTCTTCACTCGATATCTCTAGATAACTCTTCCGACGCGACACAACGCTCGGAAGTAAGCGGGTGTCCTATTTCCAACTCAATTTTCTTTTTCTCACATTTGGTGCACCGTATTCACTATAAAGAAGCAATTATTATTCTTAATTGGACGAGCATTGTAAAAAATTTTTTAAATTTATTACTAGCATTCAGACCTTCCTCGTTAGCTCTCCGACCATTCCGTTCCATGTTCCATGTTCCGATTTTGCTCCATAGGAGTTGTCCTTGACGAGGCGAAGTACGTACTCGAAGCCAACGATGTCGGCGACCTCTCGTGCCAGGTCCGCGCAATATCCTTCGTAGCGATCATTCCCTGTTAGGATCGTTCCGTCCTCTGATTTCTTCCTGAAATCCAGGAATGGAACGGACTGAAACAGACAAATGACGAACAGTTTTAACATCCCCTTATAGTTCAACGGCCAGTCGTGTCCTGATAGGTATTACCATTTTTAAGCAGTGGTTGATTATACTTAAACGAATATTATATCATCGCCTTATGAAGCCCTTAGTCGCGTCCTGCTGCGTGGAACCAAGGTCTGTATCTAGGCGTAATTGAAGTAGGCGAAATAGGCGACGGCCTAAGACGGTACGTTTCGCCATTTTTCAGGGGCGGCACTATTATTGAATTCAATAAAATAAAATATGCATATGAAAATAATATTTGCTTAGACCACAACATTCTAAATTATTTATAAATATAAACATTTGTTTTACTGGAGTATATTTTCTCATTTCATTAAATTATTATAGTTCATCTGCTTCTTCTCCTTTAAGCATGCTCAACAAAAATCTTTATATTAGATTTCGATTCATTTTCAACAATTAAGACAGCTTCCGATAATGAGCGCCTTGTTTATCGATATCTGAAATAACTTAAAGTTTTAAATTGAATAGAAATAGGATATTTAATTAAAATTAATTCCCTTAAATGCTAAAATGTCATAACCAAATGGCGGATGGTAGAGGAAGATAGAGGCAGCGATTGTCTGGGTAAGATTATTTGAAAAAAATAATTCTCGGATGTGAATCATCTGCGGCCAAGCAGAAAGACGCAATCCTGAAGTTTATTAAGCGTCCGGCTTCTGATGAGACGCATGCCGCGCATAATAATCACAGAGAAAACTCTTCATCCGATTCCGAAGAGCAAAATCTACTAAACATGGAAGAGTGAATTTGGGAGTTTGCAGTATTGAAAGTGAGAAGAGTGAATTTTAAATAGACAATATCAATTAGTGCGTTAATACAAGAAAACTATCCTTCAATAAACCATTTTAATGCAACAATATTCCCCCAACAAGTTGCGTATCACTGTGTCATTTTATTGAAGAAATTATAAAACAGCTCTGTTATTTCTGTTGCTAGTTCTTCTAAGTCAGACTACATGTTCAATAGAATATTTTCATCCTTGGAATTTCAGTGTAAACTGATTAGTATATTTAGCAAGTTAATAGTGCTCCGAACTTCGTTATATCTTGTTCGTATTAATTTTTTTTAGGGGGGGGAGTGTGTGTAACTTTAAATTTCGCCTACTTACGAAAAATCCATAAACCGGGCCTGGTGGACCATTTATAAGCAGCGTTTGATTACACTTAAACGAATATTAAATCGTTGAATGAATTGGATTTGATAATATTATTATTTTGGGGGAAACTTTTAAGCAGAGTTTCAAATATGATTGATTATTTTGTTTTTGGAGCAGTTCAATAACTGATAAATTCCATCGCCAACGATCGAAGCATTGAGTTCGAAACATCAGAGCGTTCTCGCTTTTATAACAACAAATGAGAAGTAGCATGACAGATGCTTTGCACGTTCTTTGGACACGAAAATAGCAAAATTGAAGTGTTACGAGTTGTGAGATAGTAAGGCGAGCCACTGCAGAGGACGAAGGCAGCTGTGGTCTATCTTGGTCTCAAGAAGTCGGTCCAACACAAAAGTGGTGCAGTCTGGTGCATAACTCTAGTTATAAGAAGCAGATTGCATAGATTATAGAGAGTTCATAGACTGTAAAATCATAGCAGTCAAGTCTTGTCAACAATGCTAATTTTAGTGCAATGGAAGAGGTTACGTGAACCAAGCACGCCAATGAAATCTAATCGGATCTATATCTGCTATCTAAGTCTAAATTTAGATCCCATCGAATCTAATCCATCGTTGCTACAACCGACACCAGCTCTGCATTTGCTTCTTAGTGCACCTCAGCATCCTCTCAACTTTTTTCCTCTACTATTTCTATTTCTCTTCCTTTCCATTTCTCCTGACTTCTACCAAAACAAGCTCTTGCGGTACAGTTTCTATGAAGACTCTTTTCGGAAACCAACTTGGGAGTAGCACAGCAGCGTTTCCTATAATCTTATTGATATTCCTGGCCAAATTATCTATAACCCAATCATTATCAGGCCACAGTAATGCAATATGAATCAACCCAATGAGTGTTCCTGTGATAACGGTCAGGCTATTTCAAAGCACACGAATCATGACGAGAGTTTTGGAGATTAAATGACAAGGACAATGACCGAACCCTAATTGATGTGATGATCCTCGTTCGGTTAATTGGCACAATTTCTTTGTCGTTTTCTTTCTTGTATATTTCCTTCCAAGCCATGTTAAGTCCGTTCTTTGAATCCCAGAAGCCGACCTAGACATGTATGCAACAGTTGACATCGTTGTTGCATATGCAGCACCAATAATGAAATACCGAGGGACATGCAGAGCAATGCTCGTCTTTCGCAAAGCGTCACATGCGGTCAGGAACTCACTGTCGCAAAGGAAGATGTCCGCCTATTGCCAGTCTCTGCGTTGAGCAGAGCAGGTTTTAAACAACACCTGTCCTTATTTAATGCATATTTTGGAACATTATCATCAAACTCATGTCCTTGTCATCATCGTCGTTGTCATCATCATCATCAGCAGCAGCAGCAGCAACATTAGCAGCAGCATCAGCAGATGATAACGATTGTTGACTAAGAAAACAAAGCTTTCCTGAAATTACATACATGTAACTACTGAGCAAACAAATAACTGCAAAGCAATTCCATAAGTCTAACTCCAACAAACATGTGTCAAACCTTCTTTGAGCATCAGCATCAGCGTCATCACCATCCCCACCTCCACCGCCAACATTACCACCACCACCACCATCATCATCGTCATCATCATGGAACGCTATACTACAATCAATAGTCGTCAAATGTTGTCAGCTTTGCAAAGCGTCTCTTAAGAACCGAATAAAGCCGCTTTGTGCTGATAATAAATATTTTGTTTCACTAATTAAGCCTGTATTTTTCTTTGTGATGTATGTAATTAAAATTCAAGGTCCTACAACATAGTGGCAGTGCTTACAAAATCAGTAGTTGAAATACCTGTTTTGCATCATTGTCCAAAGTGACTTCGTAAACTCCAAGTCGATAGTTTCTACGAAATCCGTATTGGTCAAAAGCCACGAAACCTGTGACGCCTTCGAAATGAACCTAAGGTCGACATCCAATCCGCGTTTTACATAGCCATCACAATTAATGTGTAAAAGAATTGCATCAAGTCAATTTAAAGCATCTTGTTCAACACACGATCTCTGCTCCACGAGGACCAACTTAGATATTTTGACAAGGAATAGTTCGCGAATGCATATTTACTAGCCTGAAAGCATAAAACAAAGTGAAGTTCATAGTCAAAAGCTTATCTAGACAATTATAACTATTGCATTATTTAGGTAATTACTAATTAATACAATTTACCAAGTACATCTTATACATGCCGAAAACGATTATCGGTCACACGTTTAGCCAGCCTGCAATCGTGACATCATTAGCCTACCTATCAAGGTTTCAATCAATTATACAACGTCAACTGTTTAATTCATAATCGTGGAATTAACTGCAGTAGATCAGTGCTTCATTTCAAAACCTACTACACTCGTAACAAGCACTTTCTGCTCTAAATTTAACTATAGCAGTAATAATTTATTCTTTGTTATTCTCCAACCCACACATCATGTCAAACCCATCGTTGCATAACTCCACAAGCTGAAAGACCAGGAACGCATTATGGACTATGCAGTGCCTTTATGTTGAAAGATAGTCATCGATCAGAAGGTTACAGCCTTTGCATCGTTATACATGGCTGTAGGAAATAACTGTATACTTTAGAAAGAGCTTTTGTAAGACACTACACATATTGTAATTGAAATAGTATATTAGAACAAAGTACTTCAAAGTTATATCAACAAATCAAATATCCTATTCCACCTAGAACGCCGCACTTAGTAAACTCTGAATTTATCTGACGCTTGGTGCAGATGTAGCTAGATGAATTCCAATAGTTCAGTTCTTCAAAGGTATCTTCGATTCTTTGTGAGTAAATTATTTATAATGCTCGACTATTTCAGGACGACATCACCAGTTGTCAAACCACGTAGACAAGACATGTAATGATCCAATCGTTCGTGAATGTCAAACAAATGTCGCTACTTCCCGATACGAGTACTTAATTGGCGATGACAATACCCAGCCAACGTAATCCAAGGTAAACGTGAAATATCCAGTTCGCAACGATAAGTTAACTCAAACACTTCGCTATCGCAAGATATGCTTCAAGTCGCAGTCCGTTGCTATATCCAAACGCTCAACGACACGCTCCGCATTTCTTCGACGATTTACGGTCAATCGCTCCACTATTAAATCCGAGAAAGTTATGTCAACCTTCTATACACATTGACTAAAAAGGTTCAACGATAATGGCGATTCATCAACTTCCTCTTCATACCACAACTTGAGTTAGCAATCCTATAATACGATGACCGCAGCCTGTCGATTTACAAATCTCGCTCAACTGTTCAATAGCACTTCAAATTCCATTTATGAATGCATAGTTCGGCGGCCTAGAATCTACTCATTGGCTGACCTCTTCATCACCACGAAAAATATATAGTTCAGTTTATAATGGTGCGCTTCTATTGGTTGACTTGATCTTCAAACGTTAATCTCCTACGATCTCCTACATATAGCGCTATTCTACAAACTCATTATATTAAATTAATATGCCGTTCAGAATTGACTAAGTGCCGTTAATAAATTAAATTTGCTTATTCTACACTTACATATATTAAATAATAAACAGTTTATTTGTATAAGAGGAGGCACGTTACAGACTATGACTAATCTGTACCTTTCTTTAACAGAGATAATCTTCGTAAATAATCCTCCAACCATTCACCTCACTTCTGTTTGTCCACAAACTACGTAGTCGCTATTCCATATTATTGTACTGCGTTAGGTCTCTACAAGATCTCTCGTCTGAATTCCGTAAATACTTTGTTCAGCCATTCCTTCCATCGTTCATTTACCATTATGATGACTTCTCTGACCTTACATTTAAGATTATCGACTCTTCAATTTCGTCCGGTGTTGCTGGACACACCCTTGACTGGCGCAGCTGAAGAACTTAACAGATCGTTTGAGTAATAATTTTATAATTCATCATCGTCATGATCTCTGTCCGTTGGTTCATCACCTCTTGGTGCCAATCCCACATGTAACTGTTTTTTTAAAATTTGTCTCGGTCCTGCGTCATTGATTTCATGATGATGATGATAATAATAATAATAATAATAATAATAATAATAATAATAATAATAAAAATAATAATAATAATGCAGTGGCATTCAGGGGCTCTTTTGTTCAGTCCGATGGGGACGAAAACCAATAACAGTTATAATAATAATAGTAATAATAATAATAATAATAATAATAATAATAAAAATAATAATAATTATTCTAACTGAGTAAATAATAATAATAATAATATAATAATAATAAATAATATAATAATAATAAATAATATAATAATAATAAATAATATAATAATAATAAATAATATAATAATAATAAATAATATAATAATAATAAATAATATAACAATAATAAATAATATAATAATAATAAATAATATAATAATAATAAATAGTATAATAATAATAAATAATATAATAATAATAAATAATATAATAATAATAAATAGCGCCCCCTGTGACTGCCCTAGGCCTGCGCCTCTCAAACGAGGATGTACGAATGGCAGCCGGGTTGAGGCTAGGAACGACGCTCTGCGAGCCACATTTGTGTCACCAATGTCAAGAGAGCGTCGACGCAAAAGGGCTCCATGGACTAATTTGTAGAAGAGGCAGCGGAAAACATCAACGACATAGCATGTTGAACGATGTCATCTGGAGAGCTCTTGGCAGAGCGAAGATTCCAGCGCTAAAGGAACCTCTCGGCTTGGCAAGAGAAGATGGAAAGCGACCGGACGGCGTCACGCTCATTCCTTGGACACGTGGTCGATGTCTGGCATGGAATGTGACAGTGCCCGACACCTACGCCAAGTCACATCTTGTCGACACATCTATCAGAGCTGGTGAAGCAGCCGAACGCGCAGCTAAGACGAAGAGGGCCAAGTATTCCACCATAACCAACACCCGTGACTTCGTAGCCCTCTCCTTGGAATCCGGCGGCGCTTGGAGCAGTGAAAGACTGCAGTTCATCTCAGAGTTGTGTAGTCGAACGAGTGCTGCAACCCACGATCCAACGGAGACGTCATTTCTGTTCCAACGTATCTCGGTTGTTCTTCAGCGTGGGAACGCCGCCTGCCTCTTCGGGACATTGCCACCACTCACTTAGCTCGCCCACATGGGCGATAAAAGCACAATATAATAATAATAATGATAATAATAATAATAGTAATAACAATAATAACAATTATGATAATAATAATAATAATAATAATATATAATTCATGAATATAATGTAAAAATAAAATAATATAATTTAAGAGCTCCGAAAAAGTGTCAGAATATAAATTAATTTGCCTACTTCGGTGAAGCTGTTCATGATAACGCGTCCTGCAGGCCAGGGCATGACCTTTGACTGCTTACATCGGACACCGATGTCGTCATTGTAGTAGACATTTCCTCTTCGGAAGACGTTGCGAAGGACGTCGTGGCTAACGTTAAGCAGAGCGGAAAGGCCGTTGACTATGACGGACACGGCATCCATCATTAGACCAGCCTCCAACTAAGAGTAACAGCATCAACAGGGAATGACCCAGACGGCTTAATTAAAATCAGCTGTATATAGGTCTATGCCATTTAATGTATACTCACTACAAGTAGGTCTACCAACTAACACCGCTTGCTTGTGCTGTTGTGCATGTATATTATTGCCTGATTATTTAATCAATGCATGAAGTGTGCGCATGTACACGCACATATATAGGCCTACGCATGTACATGTGTAGACTAAACCCTGCGCCCTTACTGGACTTCACAAAAGCTCTGCCTTTGCAAGCCAGCGTAGAAGTTAATTTTGAGAAAATATTTAACCAAAGGGCAAATGATGCTTTGACATCAAGACGACAAGTAACCGATGGCGAATTTCTACACATGCTTCACGAAACATATCGCAGAGCAGCGCAACGCATCATTGAACTCGTTTTTATAAACCGATGAAAATGAATCATTAATGTGCACAAATTGAAGCTGATAATTTTATGTAATGAAACAGAGGAGTTGCATAGCGTATCTTAGGTGCACTTTCAGAAATTATACATGTATTTGTCATTTGGAAAATTATTTGTCTTTGTATTAATTGAGGAGTGAATACAGCTTGTATTAAGGGCTACAGACAAAAATAAAATTTATGAACCAGTAAAGAAACAATTCTTCAACGAACAATTAGTGAAGGAACAAATTTTAAGAAACGAACATTGAAAAAACAATTCATCGTGAAATAATTCTTGAGGGATAATTCTTGAATAAACGATCACTAAAAGAACAATAATTGTTTGCGAAACAATTCTTAAAGGATGGTTCTTGTTACGGTAATTCGGTTGTCATTTCGTTTAACTGGATTTTTGCAAAAATAATGTGATATCGATTGCTGCACTAACCTTTAGTTTGGTTCCGAGTCGTGTTCCACGCCACTGCAGCCAATCTTTCTGGACGGTCTGAAACCTGGGAGAGGTGCGATTGATGAGAGTAAAACCAGTTATGTTCACACCACCGTGTCGGAAGTCTGATAGATCCAGTTCATCCATCGCCTTTAAAAGTAAAAACAAAAAGGTTCGAAACATAGAAACGTAAACTGACGGTTATTCGTTTGGAACAATCAATGATTGTAGTAGCCTACGGCAACTGTAGAATGGACCGCGCAATTTTTAAAAGTACCAGCTGTAGTGTAGGGCCTACCATCAGATGCCTATAAGACCATCCGCAACCAGGTTGAATGAGATGCCATTAATACCTTTGTACAAATTTAGATAGCATGGTTTATCATTAATACACACATCGAAACTCTAAAAATGTTCGGTTAGGAGTGCGGCCCGGTACATAATGATCAATATGTATTCCGTGTGGCTGTAGCTATAGATCGATTTTTTTAATTTCCGAAACTTGATACCGCCCTTCTTTCAACATCTTTTGCTCAGAAGTGCACACGCCTCGACGGCGCAATTGTAGTTGTACTACAGAGCAATGGAGCGTGAAGGACTTGCTCAAGGTCCCTACATAGTGACGCCCCGGACGAGGCTCGAACCCGCGCGCTCAGCACACAGTGAACGTTACGGGCTGACCGCTCTAAATCGATCGGCCACTGTGCCACAATTGGACGATTTGGACGTAAGATTTCCACTGTGCCTCATTTATCTATTTGTTCATCTTCGTTGGATATAGTTGGAAATTATCTGCGACTGTGATTTAACCAATTATTTGGTTGGTTGGTTGGTCGCTACATGTCTTTTTCAGACACTTACGGGATCTTCCTCCACCCACAAGTGCAGTATATGAACCGAAACAGAGAAAGCGCCTTCGATAGGTCATTAGGTGCCCCGTTGAATAATCGCGCAAATTACGTAATAATTGTGAAGTTAACTGACGACGCATCCTAGATTCGAAGGATCTCAGTTTGAAAAATGAAACGGTGAAAATTAATCTCTGTCACTGCAACAATAGACTAGAAATGATTATTACAGACTTACAACTCCGCCCAGCAGATAATGATAACCGCCGCGGTTCATTCCAACAGCTTGTATCTAAAACAAAACATCATCAGTAGATGTTTCTCTAGTCCATGTCTGAATACAAGGTGCGATGTGTTCGTCTTAGCCACTATACTCCTATGCGATGAATCTAAATGGATATAATCATTCAAACAAGGCAGTACACGTGTACATGTGTGCATTAATCTTAGCCAGTTTGGTCAACTTGGCCACAGCTCGTCGTAATAATTGTCTCACGGTTTTATTGTGTCCGGCATCTGTAATAATTGGTGTAAGTGTAAGTTTGTTGTGTTAACCGATCGCTCGTTCGGCCAGTCGCTCTGTGCCATCAGCGTTTTGATATTGTTGAACTTAGCTAGCCATTATAGTAACATGTTGGAAAAACCCAACATAAATTGACCTATTAACCCTTACCACTCCTGAGGCCGGATAAGGGTTAATGATGATTTAACTGTAGGAGCCTGACAAAGCTGAGCACTGTAAAAACGCATTCGCAATCTAGACACTACCATGTCTTAACAATTACTACAGTATGCAGGTCAGAGTTGTAGCTAGTCTGTAGAAGCGGTTTATTGCGTCAACAACCAATGCGACATTCTACGACAGCGGTCTGCCTCGCTCGGAATTCACATTTTGAAATTTTCAACCACTATTCGCAATCTTGGCGTCATTTACGATCGGAAACTCACATTTGCGACGCACATTAACCAATTCTGTCGCAGCTGTTACCATCAACTGCGCCAGATCAAAGTTGTTTCCCGCTCTATTACCATTAAAGCGACCACTGTACTCTGAACCATTTTTTTATTTTCACTCGCCTTGACTTACTGTAATTTCTTCGCGGGCCTCCCGGCTGGGCGGTTGGGGTGCTTGGAGAAGGCCACGGCTGCGAGCCTCATTGACCATTTCCCAAAGTTCGGACATGTACCGAATAATATTATGCGAGGTGTTTTGCATTGGATTCCTATCAAACAGCGGATTGTGCACCGCGTTTCTGCTTTGGTGTAGCGGTGCCTTTTAGGTGTCGACCCTGCATATCTACAGGAGTTCTGCGCTTTACCATGGGCGTGCAGGGTCGATGTGCTCCCTGCTCTTCCAAAAAGAGTGAACTCCTTGTTCCCCGTACGCGAACTGCAATTAGACAGCATTGTGCTTTTTCTGTTGTTGGCTCTATGGCATGGAATGCGCTTCCATTATTATTACGACTCATGCCTAGGCTTTATTCAAATGGGTTCATAGTTGCCTCATTACCGCTCTTTTCAGCCGGGGTTTCGTCGGGAGCGCTTCTCAGTAGTAACCTTTAAGGGGCGCCAAATAAATTTTGTAATGAATGAGTGTGTTGTTGATGCAACGGTCTACTTACTTGCTTGAGGAAGATGTGCATTGTGTCGTCACCGGTTAAATCGACGAGTATGTATTTGTTTGTCCTCTCTTCCTGTGCGTCCATCTGGCGAAGAGTGAGGTAACAATGCGACACATCGGCCAGACGAACCGGTTCGATCTGGATTCGGATCTCTTCAGCATTGACAACTGCGTGCAGTCGCTCCAGACGATATAAACCTAGGGACATCCACCGAATGTAGGCATTATTAGCGACGACAAGCGATGATAATATAAGGAATTATTATGCCACCGATGGCCAAATAGACAGTGAGCCAATCTTACGCCTTAGATGCTCGGCTGCGGTGGAACAGAGTATTAGTGGTACGACATCGCAAATCATTCAGTTGACACGGATGGAAATTACGAATTTCCTCCGTTATCCGTGAACCTTCTGCCCCTATCACACTCGTATCAAATAGTGCACGTAAAGCGTAGAGCCACTTCAACATCCGCGAGTCGTACATTGTACATTGTACGTGCTACAGCCATGTTTGCAGTAGGATGGATTATATTGCTGAGAAATGATACGAACTGTTCCCGTTGACCAATTTCTTTGAGTGAAGTGGAGTGGGTAGGTGTGTTTCCTTCTGTTGGTAAACGAGTAGTTCGTGCATTTCTATTATCTCCCACCCATTCACTCGCGTATGTTTTGTGTATTCACTTAAGTATTTGCATCATAAGGGCTTTAAGAATCTGTCATGGTATAAAGGGGAACGAATTTCACAGAGAACGTCATCTGTCTAGATGTTACACAGCTTTCGGTCCGACTTTCAACCAGACCAACCAACATAGCACAGGCATTTTACATAACACGCCAAAAAGAGCAATATCCTAAACATCTGAATGTACTACAAGGTTAGATACATTGAAGAAGGCACCGGTGAACAGAAGCAGCTACATATATGTCGTTCACAATCTGAGGTGAGACAACCGGCTTTTAAGCCACATTAAGGCCAGACTATACATACTAGGAAATGCTTAAGCACACAATAACTGCAATTCTTTCCGTAACTGACGAGGTTAAAGGTAAAGCGATCCATGATAATATAAAATAGCGTTATTTATTGTACATTAATCAGCTGAATGTTATTCTAAAAGTGGTCTGGCTTTAATTGTATCACTTTCAGATTAAAATATCGCTGCATTTCACAGCGATATTTCTTTCCAATAAACGAGGATACGGTAGCACGACAATTCATACCACAACACTTAACACCATGACAGTTAATACCGGACACTTAATCCCCATGACACTTAATCCCAGGACAATTAATCCCACCGACAATTGAGCCCAATGACACTTAGTACCATGACACATAGTACCGGACACTACCAGACGGCATGCGGGTACACAGAGTAAAGAGCAACCAACTGTTATTCATAGCAATTTTTAATACATGAAGCATCGCGACTATGCCAATGGAACAACGGCGTGACGGTGTTTAAAAGCAGTTCACTTCAGTCACTTATCCTGAAGTAGCAAAATGAACAGCATACCCACGAAGGTAATGGTTCGACCGCACTAGCTCATAAGGCTTTGGCCCACATGAACTTAGCCATGGATTGCATAGAAGCTAAACTATCTTCGTCGTATGGTACAAGTATTGCAGGAACTTTGACGGACGATGTGTTGATGGTACTAACAGATGGGTTGGCCAGAGCCGACATATGGTTAGCAGATGGGACATTTTCTGTTGTTCCAACCATCTTTTCCAACTCTACTCTATTCATTTCTAATCTTCCATAGGGCTGTGTCACACCTGTCGCATTCGTAGGGCTTTATATATTTAGACGGATCATATATAGGCCGATCATAGGAGAATACATAAATCTGGTATTAACTGTCAAGGTTTCAAAATTTTCGGTATTATATGTCATAGCCTCATAGGTAATAAATGTCGTCGGTATTAATTGTCGGCGGGACTAAATGTCCGGTACTAACTGTCGAGGTATTAAGTATTGCGGTATCAAATGTCATGGATTCGAAGATACATCTAATAATCACTAGAACTGCAACAGCCTGACTGCATGTCGGCTGTATTCATCATCGTTTGTTTAATCTAGCTAGTTCCCCGGTAGTCAGCTCCACTAGAGAGTGTCACATGATCGCAACCTACATGAATACTTAGCATATATCACTGCGAGGAGCTTCATCACAGATCGAAGGAAGATAGACGATAAACTGCTCCAGATAGTTATCATAAGCAATAAAATCAACTGAATAGTTCAAAAACGACTGAAGAACTTAACGTAGATTTATTTTAATCATTTATTTTTTTCCACCTGAAGTTTGCAAACTGCGTGCAATTTTTTTGGCGGTATTTAGTATAGCCTTCATATGAGCTCAGCGTGTGACAAGAAGAAGTACTGAATTTTCTGTAAGACTGGATTTTTTCAATGAAAACGAATGATGTCCAAAGAACTGAAAGGAGCCATCATGTATAGACAGCTGAAAATGTGGTGGCATCAGACAACTTAAGCGCAGTCTTTGCAGCCTTGTTTTTACAGTTGCCTCGAGTAACCGGATTAACTTTGTGAAAAAATTAGAATTCAGGTTTTAAAAGGTTACTATTAAGATTAAAGTGAGTATAAGTTCATCAGAAAAGGTAGTGAAAGTTAGTGATGAAGACTGTTATCCGACTTACAGAACCATCCGATCCTCAAGAGAATATTCAGAAATTAATTTGTTTGATACATTTGATAGGCTTACAAGTTGAGCAGACAGACAAAGACAGCAGCCAGTGAACTATGGACTGATTGTACAGTGTGTGGTTAACGTTATTGGATTAACTGCAACTAAAAAGGTCTTTGGCTAAGCATTACAAGAGATGTAGATTAAGATAATACGAAGTTCTCTACAGACTGCACAGGACAGATGACTATAGACAACGGAAAGTCCCTTCATCACCACTTGCAGCACTCACAGTGAAGCTCATCGTGATCATCGTAAATTCCAAAAGCTAAGCATAGGGCATCAGCTTATTCAGTAGCTCTGTGTCACATCAGATTACAATCACCGATTGGTGCTGCCGGAAAGTCCTGAGAACGCATTGGAGCTGCTAACACGGGTTTCGCTGAATACGAGAAGGCTTAGCAGAGGGATGATTGGACGGATTAGGGCGAGAATTCTGGATGAGGTAGAGCTTCAATTTGGAATCGAAAGCTGAGTGCTATATAGAGGAGCCTGAGGCACATAAAGATGAAAGGTCCAAATTGAGCGGCGTTTTGTTGGGAGCTGTCGCAAGAGGTCGGTTGGAGTCTGGAAATTATCTTTATCGAACAGTAAAATGAGCTTCTTCACTGTTGATTCAAACCATTATACTGCACGAAGATTTGGGAAAGGCCCAGATAGGCACGGGAAAGTTATTGGGTCATTAATATTAGCCACACTTTTGAATTTGTCATATTCTAAATGAGTCTAATCTGATTAATTCTTAAAAGAATATGCAAGACATCAACTGGAGGTGCTAGCCAACAAGAGATAGTTATCTCTTGGCTAATCGTTAACGTCCAGCGAGACCCTTGGCACGCGTCACATGGGGAATTCATTCATCGTACGTATTCGAAGAGTGAACGAAGAACGTTGCAAGTACATGTTAACGCAGGCACCACTGAATTATTTCACGCCTCCTGAGAACGATGGATCCTAAACATGTGATACAATATGTTATGGCAGTCTTCAGAGGCAACATCGGAATCCAACAATCGTAGCGGAAATGACTCTATCCTCACAGTAATTTATCTTTTATCATTATGATATTGAATGGCCAACATACAGACGAAGAGACAGACACATAGACAGATAAGACACTGGCATACAATAAAAGATGCATACTGATGATGATGATGACGGCGACGACGAAGGCGACGATGACGACTACGATGACGATGACGACGACGATGACGACGACGATGAAGATGATGATGATGATGATGATTTGTCTGAAGGCAGATCCATTGGCTTTATGTCACCCGGGGATGAGGTGAATGAGCTGGTTTCCCTTAGCCTTCCTCACAGTGCCTTGAGGTGAGTTCGAACCTGCGATCTTTCGATCGGTTGCAAGGCACAGAACATGCCGTTATTGACCGACTGACTGACTGGCTGAATTATTAATTAATTTAATTTAATTCTTTTTACTCAGGAGAATCTGAGATATACGAATACAGATATGTGATTATCAGCTTTGCTATAACAAATAATCTCCGATCATTAGCAATGTTTTTGCTGTCTAAAACGCAAACATATAATGGCCAACCATTTTGCACTTGCGCCATGAAATCAAACAGTCACCTGAGCAGTCGGCTAGTAAATGGATCTGAAGAATGTAAGTTTAATAGGCCTATATATATGTATATGTATTATTATTTAGAGTACATAGAATGTGTGTTAAACATGTGTATTATGATCCAGTGCATGCTTGCACTCGTCGGATCTCTTCAAAACTCTAAATGCTTAGTAAGCTTATTGCTCTAACATGAAAAAGTTTAATTAGACGATGAGCAGCAACAGTTTGAGAAAATAACTAGATTCATTTTAGATGTTATTGAAAGGCACATGAACATGATCACCAGACTTTTCTAACGCATCAACGATAAGTTAATAATTTTCAGGCACTACAGACGATGTAAAAATAGTCTATGAGGTGCGTGTTATCTACGGCCTTGATGTTATTGACATAGAAACTCTACTGCTCATAAAATGCAACGGGATTGAATGTAGGCCTCAACAAACACTTTTTCATAGCCTACAGACCGAATGAACTCTGAGGCAAATGCATTTTAGGCCAGAAGAGAGCTGTGCAAGGCTGACTTTGGTGATATAGAATTCACCTGTACCAAACTAAATCAAATGATATCGATATTTCAAGGTGATTGAAAGCGATTTTATAAAGTGCAACTTTTAAGCAGCAATGGTCTTTAAAAGTATTTCTATTTCGGCACACCCTGATATTTGGAAATTGCATCCCGCACCTCAACGCAGATGACGAAAAGTAAGTTTTGAATGTTCAGGTCAGATTATCAGATTAATAAACTAATGTCTAGTTGTCATTAGTATGATTATTAAACTATTTATTGGAAAACTATTTAAAAATATAAGAAAATATGAAATCAAATCATTAAAACGAAACTTTTATTTCTCAGTAGTGTAAGAAATACGGGATCCCTCCTCGCACTCAGGGAATTGAATATCGCACCTTAGATTATGAATAGCTGCTCTAAAAGACGAATAAAAGAAAATTAGAGTGACGTGACAACGAGAAGAAACTGAGTACGCGAATGCTTGGCGTTGTGAATTACTTGTGCGAATTGAATCAGACTTCAGGTATTGGCACTAATGGAAGGTTTATGGAGTAGATTGTACTGAGTCAGAGAACAACTACGTCTTATTCGAAGTAGAATATGGAAAGATTGATGGATGATGACTATTCGATGCAGAAATCGTGTGATTCGAAACAAGTCTTAACGCAAACCAGAGTGATTGTAAGCACAAATTCCGTGCGCTGGAATAAAATCCAGAGATCGATAATAAATCAAAATGCCAGAATAAATATCGCATTCCCAATATATTACCAATCACAGGAGATGGTTACAAAGAAGAGAAGAATCGTTTTCTGAATTGATCCAGTACACAATGATGATCACTAACTAGGAAATGGATTGATTCAAAAACCGAACGAAACAAATCTTCTTCTTGAAGCATTTTTCCATTGTGAAAGTGAAAATCACATTTAATACTTCCAAAAGCAACTTATTCAAGCTATGCATTCTTTTGGATAAAGCTGCGTTGAAGGTTGGCTCATTAATACAACATGTAAGTTTTCATGCTAAAACAAATTCCGATTTTTCGAGCAATAGGCGATTGATTCCTTTCGCACACGCTATTGCAAATGCATGGTCGAGGTTGCGCACGCTTCTGATAGATATTACTTTTAGATAAAAAGAATTATGATTGTTGTTTGCCGATGATGTGAGTCACGGCATTGTGTATTCGTTGAGTTATTACAAAACTCAATTCAAAAGGCAGTTCTGGAATCATCAACTGTAACAGAACTCTTCCGTTACATTTTGTTTGCAAGATGCATAATAAAAAAACGCCTTAGTTTTGTTTAGTTGTCTAAAAGTCAAAGTATTGTCCGAGTTTCGCGAAATATAACTTAAATAGGTTGAATAACGCGTGATTAAGATGATCAAATAAACCCGGAAAATTCGGAAAGATTAATTTCCGAAGAAAGAAGAAGCCCATAGGCTATATTCGCTACACATAGACCAACAATATAATCAAGAAGAAGATAAACAAGTGGCCTGAGCCCGGAAAAAACCAAAGAGATTAATCTCTGAAGATAGAAGAAGCCCATAGGTTACACATAGGCAAACGATATAATTAAAAAGTAGATGATCAAGTAAACCTGAACAAAGTCGGATAGATTCATTTCAAAAGATAACTAGGCATAAAATCAGCTAAGATTTCCAATTTGACATGGATCCTCTGCAATAAAATACTTATGACCAATAGAAGCTTTAAATATAGAGTTCTCACGTAACAATAAAATTAAGCAGGACATCATTTTTCTTGCAAACTTTGTTAATCCTGCATAAACTCCATAAATACAGGATGAGATGAAATGTCGATTTTGAATACATGGGTTTCACATAGGCCAGTGATAAAATTAAATATAAACAAGTATTCGTATTACATTATTAAAAGCTACTCAAGTGTAAACTCGCAATTGTCGGAAACAGATGCGCCATCATTGTGAACTATAGGCCCATAGTATCCACTATAATTATTTCTGCTACATGAAATCAGTACTTAAAATGATAATTGTGTGTGCAAATGCTTACGCTTGTCATGATATTGGCATAAGTGTTAGCTGGACCAGTGTTTCAGGCATAAAGGACTTTCTAGTACTGCAACTAAGCATTAAAGCTTCTTTCGGGATATTCAAATTCATCATTTTCGCATCTTCTGGGTTTAAATTTAAGACATCACGACTGGCTTTACAGAATATAATTCTACAGAAGGGATTTGTTTCTTCCCCGTGGATTTCCAGGTGCATTTGAAGCCTTCCACAGATATGAGCTATGCTGAGCTCAGATCCTATAACAGATTATGTCACTTTAGTAGTGATGGATCGCGTTAGTCCAGTGTTGCAACGAGTGTCATCAAAAGCTTATGTCGCATTTTTGCCACGATTTTCAATTAGTACTGCTTCGTAGTTTCGGCTCAGCGGCCACGCTGCAATGCGTCAGTGCAAACTCTGACAGGAAGAGATTGATCCCACGACATCCTATCTCGCAGACCAATCTGTCCAAACTATTTAAGCATTTTCATTTGATTACTTGAGCTATATAAGCATGTCAATACGGTTGCTTCAGCGTCGTCACTCCCTTGGTCTCGGTTAGGCTACATGTCGCGCGATCTTATTTTGCCACCTCTTCCCTGTCTTGTTTTAGCAATGTAGCCAGCATTTGAAGACCATTTCACTTGATAGAGACGTTGTATTGCCAGATGGCAAGCACAAGTGGAGTGTCCTGAAATAAGATTTATTGCAGATTTTGACTACGATTTCTACAGCACAAAATTCATGACTCGAGAAAGCCCAGCGACAGATAAGAGGCTTGTAACATCGATCAGAAATGCGTTATTTGCATAAAATAAGTTGAACCGCTGTAGCATACACTCAGACATAATTATATTAAATCATTTTCCATCCGCTAAATGTAAATTCACGGATTCATTATGGTCAATGCCATTCACGGGTTTTTATAGATAAATTGAACGAACACAAGCATTACTAATGACCCAGAAAGCAACAGAAAGCCATGCTTCCAAACACTAATTTACATGTATACGGAGGTTTTCGTCAACAAATCTAAGTTTTTATTCCTTTGTGGCAATAATAATTATTAGTCAGACAAAGACTCACTAGACGGAAGCTGAGGACAAGAATAGAGATGCACAAAAGGAACATTTCTATAGCGCCTCTTTCCTACTCGAAAGAGTCTCCTTCTCTCTAGCTCTGTTTACTGTAGTTCTTATTCAGAAGTACATCATATTATGCCAATTATAAATAGAAAAATATTTCGACTCCGACAGGTTGAACTTGAGGCCCGAGGCCACAAAATTAGAGGTGAAGTGCTCGTAACGAATAGATCAACGAGGAAAAATTTACATCGAGATTTATTGCAAATCCTACAAGTTTCTATAACAGAACTTTGACAGCCAATTAGAGCAGACAATGCTACAGTTTGTGAAAGGTCTATTTCTCGAATCACAAAAGAACGTTAAGAGAAAGTTTGAAGAGCCAATAAACGAGCGATAAAGCTGAACAGGTTAACCTGAAGAACAACGATTGTTATCTTTATTGTAATACCTATTGTTATCTCTAAATTTTTACAGCGCCTATAAAAGCGGATTTGCTGGAACCAGCTTATTCAAAACTGCGCTACTCAAAACAGAGTACATCTTCGATATAGACAAGTTATTTCGAGTTCTACTGACGGTTTGCAATTGCCAATGCACAATCCCAATACTTTGTTTACAGCTGTCAACCATCGCGATTGGTTCAATGCCTTTCAAAGGTCTTTATCATAGATAAATTGAACGAACAAACGCATTACTAATGTTCCACAAATCTTGTTTATCAGTAGACCTACTTAGACCACTCAAAGTTACCGTTCCAATAAATATTCCAACTCTGTTCCAATATTCAATGTTAATCAGTTTTATCAAGACACACAACATGCTCACATATTACTAACTCTTTACCAATTGGTGCAGCGAAAGCTAGACTACATGTGGATGTCGCAGTGGTTGTTCGTTCGCGTGAGGCTGCCATACTAGCCAATGTAACTATGCAAGGGCTTGTGAAACTTAACCTACAGCAATCTGCTGCCAACAAACCCAACAGCGACTAATCTGTCCTTATCTATATTACAACCACTAATAAATTATATTAGTCTATGCTGTTTTAACTTGTTAGGATGATACATGTCTGACGTAGGCTAGATCAAACTCGGTTTCTTCACCAACGATACGTCTTCCTCAGTAGCAAATCGTCGTTGATATTCATTTCCTTCTTTGACACATTCGCTGTGGTTATCTTCTGCCATCAAAAAGGAATCATGTTAATCAACTGTGTTTTTAGAGCCTTGCGGTTAGTTACGCCTCAATAATCGTTTGCATTTGACTTTTGTTTGGTCATTGGCTTGGACAAATCAATGTCACATGATAGAACACTGAACTTCTGCAGCAGCACAATTGAAGCCATCGCAGCAACACTGAAGCCATCGCAGCAGCACTGAAGCCATCGCAGCAGCACTGAAGCCATCGTCACCGTGTTTAGACAGGGCAGCTGCTGCGATGGCTTCAGTGGTGCTGCGATGGCTTCAGTGGTGCTGCGATGGCTTCAGTGGTGCTGCGATGGCTTCAGTGGTGCTGCGATGGCTTCAGTGGTGCTGCGATAGCACCACTGAAGCCATAGCAGCAGCTGCCCTGTCTAAACACGGTGACTATCAGAATCATGAGCTAATGCTGTGAATCTACGACGAAGTCTCTTCAGTAACTTTCGATTCAGGTTCACTACAAAAGTGTATTATGTTTCATAAATACGCACAATATAATTTTCTGATAATCAACACTGAAGTAATAATAATCACATATCTAGTGAGTAACTGTAATAAACTGCAGCGGTGGTTTGGAGCCGGTTCGGTCAGGTTCGTGCGAACCGTTAGTTCAAAATAATAAATATGCCTAAAATCAACTACTAATTTTAAAAAAATCAAATGATACCCGAGTTAAAAATAGCGTACCTAGAAAATACTCATTAAACGAAGAGGAATTGTGGAAATTAGCGTAGTCGATTTATTTACACTCAAATTAATTCTGTTCTAACTACTGCTGCGGCAATAATAAAAATTTAATTTAATTTTGCTTATTTGTTTATGTACTAAAAAGACTATTCTAAAGACTTCTTACGAAACAAAAAAGAAAT
The DNA here is from genome assembly GCA_959347315.1 of Bimastos eiseni. Classification (NCBI taxonomy): domain Eukaryota; kingdom Metazoa; phylum Annelida; class Clitellata; order Crassiclitellata; family Lumbricidae; genus Bimastos; species Bimastos eiseni. Next base: position 44,159,629 of record OY365808.1, on the reverse strand, counting down.
AGAAAAACTTGCTCCATTTGACGTCAAACACTTAAAAATGCTTGGCGGATGGACCCGAAACTCCGCTGAAGGAGCTTCGTAGGCCCAGACGCCAGACCCCCTAATCGTAATTTGACTGACTGTGGCGGTGACCGATATGGCATAAGGGGGCATACTAACTGCGAACCCTTTGTTACAAATTTGGCAATACACCGCTGATAAACTGTATACTCATTCTCTATAAGGTTTTATATATAGCAACCCTTCAAGTACATCTAATCAGGAGTACTTTGTGATGCAATGTATTGAAATCAAGCATTTATATAGCGCTATATAGGTTCCATGTTGAACATCATCATCATTAGTTTCATACTCTGGATGATGAACTGCGTTTGAGCTGCTGGTACTAAAATAACAGTCAGGTGTCAAAGTGACGTGACATGACAATGATGACATGCAACAAGTCACGTCAAATGCACTTCAACTCACGTATATTTTAGGGCTTTGGGTTCACCTCGATGCCCAGGAATGCTCAGAATTACGCACTAAGTCGTATGAAGGGCAACAAGTGCAACTAAACAAACATTCCTCTTGAAACAATTTATTGGTCTACAGATCACGTAGACTCGATGATGTGCACATGGATAGATCTATAGAGATCCTACATTAGATTCCCCTGGATGATAAGTTGTGCATACTCTCGGTATGTAAATATTCTGATAGAAATCCAGTGAAGCAGTTCCACTGGATTCCATTGAAGCGAAGCTATAAGCAATAAGTCGTCAGGAACAACTGATTCATTCTCCTGCTCAGAAAGGTTCCTCTCAATGTACGTTCAGTGAAACAAACTTCACCATTGACGCTACAATGCACTAAATTGCGGTTGTTTTTGGCCATCGCTTAATGTCAGCTGCAGACTCCGCAGCAGTGGTCCTCTGCAGAACACTGCCTCTGAATCGGTTCACTTTGCATTAGACAGACTAAGAATCAATAGCAGAAGAGATGTATGTTACACGAAGGGGGTTTGTGTTTTCCGAAAAAACTATGAATTAATGCCTTCCTTGTCTCGCAGAGAATTAAAGTGTAATAGAGGTCTATTAGTAATTTATAAACACTAATCGGGTTCATCCACACGTCATATGCCGTGCTTAAACTCATTTATAGCCTATAACAAGTAAGGTTATTGCACACGCTGGAATCCTAACATATTAATTTGGAAATTGAAGTAAAGTTTCAATAATCATTGCTCAATGGCAACAGTATACAGTATATTGTTATTATTTCAGCACCATTAAAAAAATTTCTGAGTGCAAGCTAGTTAAATTGCATAGTATTGAAACGGTTGATTCAAGTAAGAGAGAGATTAATGCAGAATCGTCAGATACAGAGAGTATGCCGTCGAGAAATTGCGCCTTGAGAAAAGACGATCGCATCAAACACAATGCGCATACTGTCGTGCAACCAATCTGGAACTGGTCTTCTGCTGTTAAGATAGCAAGCAAACGGTTGCGCACAGCCTCATCCGGATAAAGGCTGACACGGATGATATATGCACAAAAAGGCCTTCGGGCAAAGTCAAACAGGATTAGGCAAAGACGAAAGAGACAAGATGCATTTGCGGCAACGGACGACGAAGGCCAGTTAAGGACATCAAACACAGCTGTACTCTGACTGACATCTGCCCAAAACAACACTCTGCTTCATTCAATTAAATGTAAGGGTCCTCGACCATGGAATTCCATTTCCATAACTCTTTGCTCCTAGAACAAAGTCATTTAAACGCAAATAACGAATGCATGTAATAAACGAAGCCCCACAATCCTTATCTCTACCGAGCTTCACATGTTGGCCCTAGTTTTGTTCTCTACAAACGCCTTTCTTTCTTACTGGCATTCATTACTATTCAAATCAATCAATCAATCAATCAATCAATCAATGTGAACTTAATATACACGTAGCGCCCCTTCAAGATATCTACTCAGAGGCGTTCCCAGTCTGATTTCGGTTGAAAAAAAACGGATTTAAATTAAGAGTAAAATGCAGGCGAGAAATTTCTAGGCAGGAGGCTTAGATCTTGGGGAGCATTCCAGATGATCGGGCCAACCATTGAAAAGGCCCGATGTTGCATCGTAGTGGTAACTCTTCAGCGAGCGAAAGAGACAACCAGATCCCCATGGGCAGTGGAATGTAGTAGGCGTCGGTCACTAGTCACTCCTACGTGATTTGCATTTTTACCCCATACACAACCCATCACATGCTACGCTTCTGTTGAATCGAAATAATATACTAATAGCTAAGAATTATCAAATAGTAGCTCACTTCTAAACTCTGCAATTACTTGTACGGATGTTCAAGTGATTTGTCAACTATTTAACTAGGCCTTGTAATCCTAGTTAAGAATAATGGAACTCGCTAGATCTAAACTAAGGCTCACCATAAATGTGAAGGTTCTCAAATGTGCTAGTAATTTCCAGAGTTGGCTACCCTTCATGTTACTAAATCTCTAGGGTCCATGCTAGCGCGACCCATGGCTCCTAATAATGTATTATGTGTAATCTTCACTTCTGGTGACTTCACTGTATAATTGTTTGACTGTTATCAAGTCATAATTACAAAATAACGACACTCAATTAATTCAAAACAATTCAATTCAGAGTTCGGGCAGAATTTCTCACCACCGGAGAAAACCAACGTTTCTTGTAGGATCGAACAATCGAAAGAAATGTTGAAATGGAAGGGGATTATAGTGTAAGAACATCGCATCCAATTAAGATCGAGAACGGGCGACATAGTAGAGCAACAAGACGAAGTAGCACTTAAGTAGATCCGTTGAAGCTGCAGAGGCTGAGCAGCTGTTCTGCGGACAAACGACTCAGTGTCCGCTCGGAGGATGCTCAGATGAATCAAGTAATGTACTACTATAAACGGACATCGACTGTAAAGGCGCAGCCGGTGCAAACTGTCGTTTAATGGCCAGGATTTTACGCAGCGTTGCACTCATCTGTCCCAGCATCAACATAAAAGCTCACACACATTCAACGGCATCGTGACTGATGCAGCGACGGCCACGTGTGTGTATGTTTGTGTGTGTATGTTTGTGTGTGCGTTTGTGTGTGCGTTTGTGTGTGCGTTTGTGTGTGCGTGCGTCCGCATCTGTTGGCATATGGTGTGTACCTTGTCAGATAGTAACCGAGAGGAGCAGATTCAATTTGGGACCGATGCATTTTCCATTAGGATTGGACTAACAACGCAATGGATTCCGTACAGTGCTATAGACAGACAGATCGCCACAATATACAAGGACGAACAAAGAGACCCATAGAGAGACGAACAGACAGATCTAGAGAGACAAACAGACAGATCCATAGAGAGGCAGATTCATAGAGAGACAGATCGTTAGAGAGACGAACAGATATATTCATAGAAAAAAGTTGGAAAGACAGATTTATAGAGAGACAGACCCTTAGAGAGAGGAGGGACAAGCTATTTACCGAGATCAGTCCAGTTAGTATTCAAAGGCGAGGAAAGAACTGTTCGGGGTTAATGGGCTACGGGCGGTGAATGATTAATCGCATGTAGGCGACCATGAGCTGTCGCTGTAGCGCTACACGCGCCTTTACATGAATACAATAATAGTGGATACCTTGATCTATGACATAATTGATATAGACCGCATCCAGACTCTACAATCGAATTAAGTCTGAACTACGCGTCTCAACTGCCGGGCTAAATTTGCTCTTTTTAACCAGCATTTACTTATTACTTTGCTTTTCTGTATGCGGAAATTGCGATAATTATGTCATAAATATGTCTTGCAGCAACAAGTTTCGTTTGTCGCAAATTGTTTTAACGCGACGATGTCACATGAATAGAAGACCCTAAATATGTTTATTTTAACGAATTATGACAATTTGCTGTCACATCCTCGTTCACCTTAAGATCACATAACTTTTGGTCGTACTTAGAATTATTGCGATGGTTTAACCGATGAAGTTTGACATTTAAATTATTATTAAACCTCTACTGGGCCAAATGAAACTAGACAATGCAGCAAATGGAATTCCGAATCAGATTGCTTACTCTCGCGCGTAATACGCTATACTTCTACTTTCTAGTTCTAAGGAAGTGTTTTTCCCATAAATAACAAAAAATTAAAGTTCAATAATTCATAAGCAATTCAACGGATTACGTAGCTTCCGTCCATCGCTAGCAATACAACAAAACGGGTCAATTAATTTTCAATGCTTCAGTTATAGGACTTCAAATATACAACTTTAGACCAAGTCTGATTTCATAAAGAGAAAACATACTGAGTTAGAGGAGTTCTTGACCAGGTAGCCAGTCAATCAGTAGGCCAAATACCCCATTTCTGATAATATAAACTACATTCTCTTCAGTTGAAGTGGAGGTCAGATTGAAGAGTTAGATAGCCATAATGGGTTGAAAGGCTATATGTGACTCATTGAAATCCACTCTGCATTTGAAAGATCTTTGAGTGAAAATTAAATCCACAAAACAATTTTATATTGTTTAAGAATGACAATGTTAGATCTTGGCTTATTGATTATGTTATATATGCATTAATGTTGGTATGAATGTAGGTATTCATTCTACCTTGATCTTTAAGATTCCGGTGATGTCAATGAAGCGGTGACAGTTTTAAAAGGTTTTACATATTTAGGTGCATATAATTTTATATAATGCTTATGTGAGACAAGGATGCGCTTTATTACCAGTGTTTTTTTACCACTACAAGTTTTAATTTATCTATATAGCATGAGCTGGCCAGAGAAGCAGTAGAGGATCGGGAGGAGGAGATAAAGGTCGGAGGAAGACCGCATTGAGGTTTGCAGATGACCAGGCATTGATGGTGAGAAGCCGGAAAGGTCCACCGACAATGACGGATATATAGTCATTATACTGACAAAGTTCAGACGCATGAATGTGCGCGTCTACACTCCTGGAAATTATTTTGAAGAGTCGATGGTCCGACCACAGAAGGCATGAAGCACTAGGCCTACTGCATGAACCCCAACTGCATTGCAGACGACGCTCTCCATAATCCAACCTGACTCCATCTCCTTCAACTGATCTCCATGTAGTTCCATCCATCTGCCCGTCATCAGTCGGACGATTGGTCGAATGTCTTGCCAGTTTGATTACCATCTGCCTATCTGGACTAGGATGTTTCGGTAATGTCGAGTCGACTTCACCGAAACATCCATACTTGTTAAATTCATGCACCTTCAATGCAATATACAATAAGCTTACAGGAACATTACATTATTACCATTCCTTCTAAAGTTAAGAAGTTCACATCTATGGCGCTTAGCAATTGTGCGTGAAAGGCTTGCTCAAGTTCTTTGCATACATACACTATACATACACACCTGCACACACATATACATGCGTAAAAACATAACACTGTAGACGGTTCGCACTCCATGCAGCTGGCTGCTTTCGACTTTGAATTGTTGCTCAAGCTGATTATTTCATTTCATTCGGTCTGTCTGAAAACTTTCTTAGTTGGCTGGGTTCATTCTTGAGAGCGTGTTCCGTTTGTGTAGTCCACGGACCCAGACATGTCTTTACGGGTTCCTGCTCCCCACGCTCGGTGATGGGCTCCCTACTGTATATCATTTACAATTCTGACATCAGACCTATATCTACTACCACCGCGGTGGTGGGTCACATGTGCACTAATGACGTTGAGGTCAACCTACACTGCATCGCCCCTAAGGCCTCCACTGCCATTCGGGCAATGAGCTAGGCTTTGGGTGATACGGAGGTCTGGATTTCAGCCAACCGCCTGCGGCTCAACCCGTCAAAAACTCAATTTATCTGGCTACGTATTCGGGTAGCATCTTGCAAGGCTGGAACTATCCGCCATTTCAGCCTATTTCTCCTATTTCATCTGTTCTCTTTTGTCCGGAGCCCTGGAGTTATTCTGGTCCAAGAGCCAACCATCGCTCGCCATATTCACCGCCATTGTCGTGATTAATACAACCACTTGAGCCAACTCCGCACTGTTGCTCGCTCGCTGACTCCAAACGCCACCGCTACACTTATCCACTCGTTCCTCACAGCCCGGGGCAGCCCATAACATGCATGTAGATTACTGATGCTCACTCTATGCAGGCTTCCCATCTGGAGGGCTGCGGTTTTTTTACAACCAGAAATATTTACCACGTCTCAGGCTGTTATGATGGTCGTGATCCATTGGCAATCCCTCTCCTCCTGCAGACTATCTCGTTCCGGATCGTCGCTTTGGTCAGGCGGACGACGTTGGGCCTCTCTGCTCTGCCTTGAGTGCACGGGTCGTCGCTCTCTCCACTCTGCTGAATGGAGCGCACTCAATGTATCCTTATCTCGCACAACTACTGAGAGCCCAAAAGAGGATATAGGATCTTTATTCGACGATGTGCGTCGAAGACAATCATCGGAGCTCTGCACACGAACTGTCTGCTGTTATAATCGTCTAACATCTATAAAATATTAATCCATTAGAGATGAATCACAAAGTATAATTGACTTTCGCATACGTGTACTTTCTTTGGACATATTCTCGAAGGACAAGAACTAAGTAAATGCAATGGTTTAGTGAACTCTTGTCCTACTTGTCTACGGACTAATCCACCCACATACATGTATCAGACGCGTTCATCCGCCGCTCTTTATATACGTAGGTCTATCACTTTCTCCTTCTTCGCAATTAATGTGTCGCTTTGTCACTCTACCTTCAAAGCATAGAAAGCCAACGATGGACCAATGAGTTTTGAGCCGCTTTTAAAGCAAGGAAGAAAGTGAATTTGAGCAACAACAGTCGATTTCGTTCCTTGGGAGCAGATGCATAGAATGCACGAGAGCTCTTTATGCATAGCTTTGTGCAGATCGTGGCTCAGCTAAAAGCCCCGTGTTTATGATCACAGGCAACGGAGATCGACTGTCATTAGTTGGTAGTGATTGAAAATATGTAGGTGTGCTTGTGCTGAAGGCTTTGTAAATTGAACAGGTCAACTAAAATTATATTCTGAATTCAACAGGAAACCAATGCAGCTGGTGATGGAGCATATTCTCAGTGGGAAATGCAGCATCACTGAAGTTAAGGATATATGGCTGAGTCGACAACAAGCGAACAAGCGAATTATATGTCGCATTAGTAGGGCAACTCAGCACAATGGTTAGCGCCATATTCTTAGTCAGAGCCGATCTGACATGAAGTATTGCCCTGATGTGATGGAAACAATAATGTATGTCATATTAGGCCATACAGATACATTGAATGTGCATTTACGTTAGTTTCCCAATGCTGACTTATTAAAGAGATTTAATCTCGGGATATTGTACGGGCCTGGCACTGGAACCCTAAAATGGAGCGACGTCCATTTAAACGGTCGCGCGGTGGTCAAGGATCTCACACAAACAAACTCTCAGTGAAAAATAAGCAGGGTTGAGGTCATATACACGTACCCGCCGCTACAGAAGCATTAACATTTTCTGCTGAGTGTAGGCTATAATATATGGCCTTAGCGCTATTTTAAACGCGGCACGTGAACAGTTGTTTCACTTAGGCCTTTGGTAAAGAACATGACGCAATATCTTTTAAGTGTTAGAAGCTAAAGTGCATAACGGATGAGTGCATAATATTTGTTTATGTGCATCCGTTATTTTGTCCGCATAAACATAGGTAATTCAATGGAAGACGACTCTGAGTATGCGTGCTTCTTTCACAATGTGCATATTTCAGTTGGCCTATGTGTATCAAGAATTATTTCAAACAGATAATTAAATAGGCCAATCAAGAATACTTGAAAGACATATTTATTATACTATTGATGCGTTATATAAATAGCTATATTTGCGTTTACATATCTATATCATCCACGATATTAATCCTCTCATTTCTGTTCAGTCAAAAAACATCAATTGACAAATTTATTAGCCGAACTTTGACACAAAACGACATTGGCTAATCATTGCATTAGAACATAGATAATAAAGGACACTCGTTGTCTTATTGTATCCTTGAGTCTTCTGATGTCTTTGATAAGGAGAGGCAAACATCCGTTTATGCAAAAGTCACACGATGTAGGCCCCAACGTGTATATCTATACATCGCGTAAGATGTGCTTGCATATGGATGGTGCTTCAGAGGTCTATTGCGTGAATCGATTGGTCGCTGGGTTCGCCGTAGTTTCGAATGGACGGCTCTCCTGGGGCATCCCAAGACATTTTTTCAGACATTCATCTTGCCTAAAACCTAATTCAGAATCTGCGCTGGGGAACCTGATAAAAAATCTGGCCAATCAGAACAGTGGACGCCTCCTTACTCACGTCGTCTTCTCCTCCCATTTCTTCAGCCATACCTTGACTCATGTTCTGCTCCACATTGGGAGGGACACGCCTCAATGCCAGCTCCCCTTTTGGCATTGCTCGTTTGGATGCCGTGGCCATGCGCGCCTCTGCAGCCAACTCATCCCCGCATCTCTCTGTCTGTCTGTCTCTGTTTCTCTCCCTCAGCCTTCTTCTCAGTCTCTTTCTTCTTGCTTTACTTCTTCCTGTCCTCCATTCGCCTTCCTGCGCTCTATCGACTCCTCGCATCCAACGCATATGAGATGCCGCTGCAACCGCTGCTGCTAGGATTGTGCTACTGCTGCCTTTGAAACGATCGATAGCATCGTCGTCTAAGACTCGGCATATTAGAGCGACGGGACCAGTGGCCACATTGAACGAACTATCCCTCTGATGTATTCAGCAGCGTCACCTATATAAATAATAACCTATATAAATAATAACCTATATAAATAATAGCCTATATAAATAATAACCTATATAAATAATAACCTATATAAATAATAGCCTATATAAATAATAACCTATATAAATAATAGCCTATATAAATAATAACCTATAAAAATAAAAACTTATCTATGTGAAACCTATCTAAATAATAACCTCTCTAAATAATAACCTTTCTAAATAATAACTTATGTAAATAATAACCTATATAAATAATAATCTACATAAGTAATAAGTAATAACCTATCTAAATAATATCCTATAAAAATAATAACCTGTCTAAATAATAACCTATCTAAATAACAACCTATCTAAATAATAACCCATCTAAATAATAACTTTTCTAAATAATAACCTATCTAAATAATAACCTTTCTAATTAATAACCTATCTAAATAATAACCTATCTAAATAATAACCTATCTAAATAATAACCTATCTAAATAATAATCTATCTAAATAATAACCTTTCTAAATAATAACCTTTCTAAATAATAACCTATCTAAATAATAGCCTATCTAAATAATTACCTATCTAAATAATAACCTATCTAAGTAATAACTTATGTAAATAATAGCCTATATAAATAAAAGCCTGTATAAATAATAACCTATCTAAATAATAACCTATCAAAATAATAACCTATATCTTGTGCGCGTGTCTCGATCTATGCAAAGCAGAGAAACTTTCTCGATATTGGAACTTCATCAGCAGATGATCTCTGGTGCGTTTAATATCGCCGTCCGTCCTTTTGTCCTTCCGCCCTTCAATTCGTCCTGCCATTCGTCCGTCCTTCCTTTTCTGTCCTTCTGTTCGTCCTGCCAATCGTCTGTCCTTCCTACTGTCCTTCCGCCCTTCCGTCCTTCCTTCCGTTCAATCGAGACCAAGACAGAATACCATGGATGGCAACTGAAGGCGCTAATGGCTAAATCAATCGATCAGATCCACAACGCTATAAGATACAACGAGAAACAAAGAGTACAAATGATTAAGCAAAAGGCAGGCAGAGTAGACAGAGGTCAACCAAGCAACCAACAGAGGTCAACCAAGCGACCAACAGAGGTCAACCAAGCCACCAACAGAGGTCAACCAAGCCACCAACAGAGGTCAACCAAGCACCAAACAGAGGTCAACCAAGCGACCAACAGAGGTCAACCAAGCGACCAGCAGAGGTCAACCTAGCAGCCAACATAGGTGTAGCAAATGGCCAACATAGGTGAAGCAAATAGCCAACAGAGGTCAACCAAGCAACCAACAGAGGTCAAGCAAGTGGCCAACAGAGGTCAACCAAGTAAGTGGCCAACTGATTTATGGTTCAGGTGAGACGGTTAGCGGAAGAGCTCTACACGCTCCGGACATCCGCAGTTGTCATTGTGGCGGCACATAGAGAGAAGAGGAAAGATGGAACAGGTAGACAAATGCATCGATCGATAGATAGCGAGGCATACTTAGAGACCTACAGAGTAACAGATAGACAGACAAACAGACAAATGGAGACATATATGAAAAACGAGACTAACATACAGACACAAGAACAGGTGGACAGATGAAAATGCTCGGAACATCAAGACAGACAGACAGGTAATCTAGGGCAGACACACAGACAGACAGACCGAAAGAATCAAGCAAACAAGTGTAAAAAGTAGCAGATAAGGCAGTTCGAGTTACACAGACGTTCGAAGAAGAAATTGGTCGACGTCGACGAACCTTCACATACATGTAAGCGCTGTCTGTGATTTACGAAGCATTCCTTGAATTTGACAGTCGATGACTCTGCAGCCTATGATGTATGGACTGAAGATAGATAACGTCTATCCTGTGTATTGCACCAGACGAACCTTTCTCAGGCAGCCCTTCTGACCCTGAGTCCCTCAATTTATCCTTCAGAAGAAAATCTTCACGCACTATCGGCAACAGGCCTCAAGTCCAGTCGCCAACTGTATTTGCCAAACTTAGCGCACTTTCTTTCCTCCTGTGTGTACAGGAGAGGGTATACCTAACCTCTCTTTCAAAAAGAATTGGTTTAAAAATTGGTCAAGCATGATTTTGCTGACCGAACCTCAGCCAACCTGTGCTAAGAGATTCTCGATTTAAGTTTACTATCGTATTATATATATAATGTATAAATATAAAGTATTCGTGCATCCCATTACTCCATATTAGGTATTTGAACTTGGACCTCCTTCGGACTACTCTTCTGACACCCCTATGACTTGATCGAGCGCTCGTGAATAAGCTGGTGCCCTGCGCTTGGCCTTAGGGTGGTGTTTAGAAGTTTGGAGAATACCATTACGATTGCATTTAGGTTTAGGTATATAAGTATGTAACAACACGCACACATGCACACGCACACGCACACATGTGTACATGTGCTTACATGTACAGACGCACAAAGGCCTGACGAACAAATTTCGAAAAGTCTAATCTGAAAAGTCCTAATGTGGAGTCTAAATCTAACAGACGATCGTTAAGTTCGTCTGGATAAAATCAGTCGGCCATGGCTTAATGACAAAAGAGGAATTAGTCGAATAGCCACGAGAAGGAACATAGTCAAATAAAGCTACATATATATAGTCCGCTATATGCAGCCATAATTCCATATAATGCACATTCATATATATATATATATATATATAATATCTCATACACAGTATGTACATATTCATCATACATGAAACATAAATGCAAGCAAAATTATACACACGTGAATACACTTACATGTATACATCCAGAGTGGCACATGAGCAATGGGAGATGGATAGTATCCACGAGGTGATATTATAAGGACTTGAACATAAAAGAAAATAACCCTGCCATTGTTTTGGGATATTGAAATGAATAATCTGAAAAAGGAGACATAAAACTATGTTGTAAAATACTGATCAGGACAGAGACATATAGGAGCAGAGTGGTAAGTAGAATTCTGCAAAAGATAGGATCCGCGGATGACAAAACATATGGTTTCAACTCGAAAAAAGACTGACAATCAGGTTGACGGTCAAACTGACGATAAGACTGACAATTTCACTTTGCGACATGTATGTCTAAAGTTTTGTGTACTTGTTGTGAATTAATAGCATTGCAACAGAGAACAAGGGCGACACTTCTTCGATGAAGATACGTTCTCTACGCATTCTACGACTTGCAATGACAGCAATCAGCCGCAGCAGTGTGTGCAAAAACATTATTTAGAAATACGTCTAAAAAAAGAAACGCCATGCTTAGGCCTTCATGTAAATGACTCCCTAGCTCTCTCCATCCATTTCCTCCTTTATTTTATTCTTACATTCTTATTTCTATAATCTCCCTTAAATTCATCCTTTCATTTGGTCATCGATTCACTCGTTTATCCATTTATGCATCCATTCACCCATACATTGTAAGGGTAAATTTGCCTGTGTAAACGCACTAACTAGAGATGTTACGACTGACATGAGATGTTAAGATCAACCAATATTATTTATCAGATTCTCTAATGTGCAGACGGAGCAACTATCGTTTCTCTTGTGCTGTGACAGTGGACTTGCGATTTTCAAGCGTGTAACCAGGTTTAATCATGTCATTTATCGTATACGTATATAGCCACATAACTAGTTAAATCATTTCTTGGCTCAACATTTCTTCTCTGCACTTTTTATTGCAAGATACCTTACAAGACCTATTAGAGCCTATGCGGGCAATTATTCGCAAGAGGATACTTTATCAGGAATTTTGGCAGAGGCAGCCGATTTCCATGACAAAGCTTCAGAGCACATAATCAGGTTTTTGTCTTCCTTAATTAAGAAATTGTCCTTCTTAAGAAATCTCCCTCTCTGAATAGTCTGTAAAGTGAGAGTTCAGCCGAATTGGGTGTCTCTACTGAATTTTTCCTGCTATATATGTCGTAGACTACGGGACTGATACCAAGGAAATCTGATATGACCATATTTTGAGTAGATGCTTTTTATATTGGACACTGAATTTAAGGGTGGTTAAAATAAAATACCATGTTGACGTTGATCACGAAATTGCTGTTCTAATGTGTTTGAATTGATAACGCCAAAATCTTTGAATATGAATGACTGCAAGGCACACGATTCATAGCAGAGTATAAGAGCGAATTGAAATGCCTAGGACAGTGGAATAAAGAGAGACAGCTTGACCGTGATCACGTGACATCGATCGTTCCACTGACGGATTGTCCTGGAGTGGCAAAGAGCGGTCAGAGGAACGTCCGTTGCAACTTAGCCATTCACAGACTGTTTTGTGTGATTGATACATAGGATACAATGTATAACTGGAATCTTCGTTGCGATCGATTTGCAAAGAATCATTAGAACAAGTTCAGGATTATTGCTCAGTGGAAATAATTCTATTCATAGGGTAAGGTTAGAACAATTATTGTCGTTTATTGTCAGCCTCCATTGACCGCTGTCTTCAGACTATGATCATGATTTCGAATTAATTTTCGGAATTTTCTTAAAGTCAGACCTACTAAGTATGCGATAGCTTAGGATATTTTAAGTCCGTTAAGAAAATAATTTTTTTTTCGATGAGTCGAAAGTCTAGAAACGGAAGAATTGCAGATTAACCAAATGCCACATAATATTATACGCAATAACAAATGTGGTCATAAGCAGAAAATTGCTGAATAAAGATGAGTCGGTTAGGATGTGCTATTGGATTTCTGCAGCGTACTTGCTTCAGAAAATGATCCCCAGAGTAACACGCATCGTTTAGCACAAAAGAAGGTTTATGTCACAGAGAATATATCTATCCCGCTCATCTGTGAGATTTGTAGTAAGTGGACACCATAAAACTCAGCAACAATCCACAGACGTTTTCAATAGAGACAGACATTTTCGTCTGGTTGAACGCTAAGTTGCTATAGAAATGATAAGATTACGAATAAGATTGAAGAGAATTCTTCGTTTAAGGAATAGTTGATTAGAAGGACGATAAGACTAGAATGATTGCAATTGAATTTAAACGCCTTCGGCAGATCTTTGGGTTATCATGGACTGTATGACAGACAAACTAGTAAGCGTTGGAGACTGCTGTAATAGAAAGCAGTTTCCTTCATTTTCAGAGGTGACATTGTGCCGCGGGAAGTGAAGATTTTCTGAAGAAGAAGTAGAATTGGATGAAGTAGAATTGGATGAAGTAGAATTGGATAGAGTAGAATTGAATAGAGTAGAATTTGATGGAGTAGAATTGGATGGAATAACATTGGATGAAGTAGAATTGGATGGAGTAGAATTGGATGGAGAAGAATTGGATGGAGTAGATTTGGATGGAGTAGAATTGGATGGAGAAGAATTGGATGGAGTAGATTTGGATGGAGTAGATTTGGATGGAGTAGAATTGGATGGAGTAGCATTGGATGGAGTAGCATTGGATGGAGTGGAATTGGATGGAGTAGAATTGGATGGAGTAGAATTGGATGGAGTGGAATTAGATGGAGTAGAATTGGATGGAGTGGAATTCGATGGAGTAGAATTGGATGGAGTGGAATTAGATGGAGTAGAATTGGATGGAGTGGAATTAGATGGAGTAGAATTGGATGGAGTTGAATTATCCGTAGTACGGGAGATCCGAGGATCGAGAACAAGAAGCTAAGAAGGAAATAAAGCTAAAGACAAGATGACGCAGGTAGCCTACATTTATACCAATTATGAGCAAACATGATTATGAACGTAGTTTGTTTGTATTAAGCATGTGTAAAGCGCCTCTAGTAGGATGAACCATTCAGAAGCACTGCCAATGCGAAAGGCCCTGCGAGAAGAAGTAGGTTTAGTTTGACTAAAGGCGCTTACCATCATTGCTATCATAGATGTAGAAGATCTTTGGCCAGCGATAATACTTGATGACATCGATGACTGCTCGGTCTGAGAGCGGCTGTAGGTAGAGGGTGAATCTGAGCTCCTGATTGGTCGTTGAATCGTTCGTTGGGACGCTCGACGTAACGTAAGGCATGTGGAACGTCGAAGCGAAGGCATCGATTGTGTTCAGGCTGACGCGATTTGTGAGTCCAAGCAGCGACAGAATCCCTTTCGATATCGACGAACACACTGAAGAAAGCAGGTCGTCATGGCAATCAGAACACCACAAAATTATCAACTAATGCTTAAGCTCTAGTGGCTTTGGTGTTTAGCACAATATCAATAAACGGATGCTCTCACGAGCCGTATACTAGCTTGCTCCTGTTCTATGGCTCAGAGACTCTGAACACCCATGCCATCTATCAGCTGTTGACGGGAATTCGCGGGATGGTTTCATGTTTGTGCATGGGCCTACCATTGGTGACTCTTTTAGCTTACTGTGCTGTTACTTGCTAGCTTTTCTCACAGTCATCGAAATTACAGTTAACCTCATGTAGGCTAGCACAGAGAGCGTCTCTCAGTAGATTTCTTGAATAGGCGCTATAATCAAGTTTCATTGATTCATTGATTCATCTGGGTCTTGCAGCACTAGGGGATTTTAGAAAATGTTGTGTCGAGAGAAGAGGGACTGAGAGCATATAGGAAGTCATTTGCAGGCTTTAAAAAACTTAATTTATCAATTAGTTAATCAAGGAAAGTTTTAAAAAAGATATGTGGTAATCGAACAAGTGTGTACATCACACTTTGCTGTCTCAATGGAGCAAAGTGTTCGAAATCAGTCTTTTATTAGTTATTGAGCCCGCGAACTCTGAGACTGTCATGTGCAAGTATGAGGATATTTGAAGGAAACAAAAAAATCACAATTGATTGTGACCTATTATCGCACATGGATCGATCAGAAGTCCCATCCTATATGAGTTTTGATCGATTCCTACATGAATTAATGACTCTGCAGTTAGGACAAGAAGAAGCGATTCATTAGGTCTCCTTGCCAGCAAAATCGACTTGGATATAGTTGTGCTGAACATGGTAATAACCTGAAACAATACTTCAGTGACTTAAATTATTAAATCGTATCTTTGATCCCTTATACCAGATTGTTCGGCTTATAGCGGTTAATTTATCATCGACTCAGGCATAATGCAATAGTACATTTAGCTTTCTAATGTTTTTATAATTAAATTGATAAATTGTTTAGTGATCTACTGTTTCCTCGTGGCTGTTCCTCTTTCGCTTGATTTCGTTTCTCTCTTTATCCGCTGCTGATGTCTTGTTTTCCCCGCATCGACATAACATTAATTTCTCCAACTGTGCTGATGACTTTGACTCGGCTGGAAATGTGTGCAAGTGTCACGTGTCGTTGATGCTCGATATAATGCCATGAAATGGCAATGGTCCATATATTGTATCGAGATAGCGTTTCTAGGAACTGTTTGTGACATATGATATGTCTGTCTCAGATGTGAACAAATACACATATTAATGCTTGCATGAATGCATTCATGCATTCATTGCATTCATGCATTGATCCATCAGATCATAAATCTACTGTACATGTATGACGCGTACTCCTCTCATAAAACTATGCTAATGTTGATATGTATGCTTGTATGTCTCTATAACGGCCTGCATCCGCCGAGGATTATCCATAAATATATTATGTAGTCTATTGCACGCATGTAGCAGACCGGTGCAAGTGGGGTCGAAGGAATGCAAATGAGGTTTCTGACAGACTGGTTTGTTCCTTCAGCGCAGCGTTGAGGGAGGTATCTTCAAAGATAGATGGACGTACAGAAAGGCAGAAGTACAGAGAGACGTACATCAGGAGGTAGTTAGTGAGGCAGCGAGAGAGACAGAAGTGAGAAATTTATGCAATTAAACCTCATCTCGCATCGCCACCCCGTCCGGACGGAACACGAAATATTTTTTAATATTGGGCGGCACCATGGCTGAGCAGCTGCGTGGCCGACCAAATACTCCACGACCGTGGCCAAAGCCAAAACATCGACATCCGGTGAATCAGCGACGGTGGCGGCGGAGAGACGTATGATGTAGGGCCACGCTTCGCTCTGACGTTTATGTGCCGTCCATTCTGCGGCAATAAAACCAATATCGCAGAAGCGAAAGAAGACGTCATTGCTATTCGTCTACTATGTATGTCTATACACAACCGCATGGCCTTCGTTTCAATCAGCACGCTTCACAGTTCGAATATCTCTCATCTGTTTCCTCTTTCGCTGCTTTCGTTGCTCCTTCGTTGCTCTCTACTGCTGCTTTGAATTCACTATCTTACATAGGTATAAATCTATTTGACTCCCTCTGTCTAGCATAGCATCTCTCGCTGGGGAAAGACGCCAGCTCTTTTTTCTCGAATAACTACATCATAAGGTCTGCTAATGTTATTAGGAGATAATCTCAAAATGTTATCTCAATATGTCTGCAAAGACCTATCAAACAATAAGTCAAGGGATGACCATCTAGCGTATAGACTGCATTTCAGCTATAACCGGTTTAAGAAATTGCACATATTCACAAACTTACAGCTCAACACGAGATGCTTATAATATACAGATGGCAGTGTATGTTGTTCCTGTTTTTAACAGGTTCTATGAAGAACGTTCATCAGTATCAGCCAAGAATTGATTTTTGACACATCGTGGTGATGATCGAACTGTTAGAACTAAAAGACAATATCATGACTAGAATTTGCAAGAGATTTTCAATAGCTGAAAGGCTTGTGCTGGAAATTGGTTCAGAATGAGATTCGAAAAACCCTGATTCTGGTTATATTTCGTTTGTGCGCTTCGTGTTCCTCTATTCTAGTAATAATATTGTCTTTTCGTGAAACTCACCGGTCACACAAATGCAGCCATAGTTTAGAGAAGTGAAAGTGATTTGAAATGTTTCCTTAGAATGATTAAATAATCATCATCTTTCTTCACGATCATTGAGTCAATCTTTGCAGAAATAATCCATCAGGATAATATCAGAGATATATGTGATATTCAGTCAAAAATGGGTCGCGTTTTGTACAATTTGGTGCAGTTTGGACTTGATTTCAGACTCTGTAATCTACATGTAAAATAGGCAGAAGCGCTTTAATCACACTTTCAAATTAATTGAAAGGTTGTCAAGGTTCAGCTGTAGCTTTGGTCACATCATCAAAACCAAACGTTGCTCTGTAAAATGAGAAAGAACCGTAAAATATAAATCTGCCCAAGCTATTTAAATATTAGCACTAATCTGAAAACAATCTGATTGTTAAAAATTCAGACTATTTTAGACATTGTTGGCGTTACATGCTGACCAAATGAAGTTTAAAATTGACAGATGACTCTGTTAGGTCCCAATTATCTCATAAAGCATGCATCACAATTATCATACCAGCATTTACCCACGTACAAATAACGTATCAGCATTTACCCATTATCAACGCCGTTGATCCTTTCAAAATTCAACTACGTTAAAGCTTTACATTTGAGTGTCAAACTGTATAAACTGCAAACGCCGAAGTGCTTTAGATACACATGCAGTCTAATGTAACTATGATGTGGAATCAGAAAAAAGGTCAGAAATATACGGATAAAGGCAGAGACATAGGCGGACATGGAAATGAAAGGAACGACAGAAGGGTACATCTGGATGCACAGCGTCTGATACAAGGCTTCGTGGCATTCAGAATGCTTAAACCACAGTGATGAAAAAATAAATGACACAATCATAGGGCGGAAACAGAGGTATACGCGGAGAGTCAAATAGTGATAGATACAGAAACGGACAAAGAGAGATGGAGAGAAATTAGCATTAACAGATGTATGTGTAGGCATGAACAGTTGAAGAAACATTTCAAATCTTCCATTAATACAGCACATTTTCGGCCATCTTTTAGCTGAAAAATGAATGTTCATGATATTCACATATGCACTAAATTGAATCAAATTGCCGCTGGTCGTCTCTGTAACGACGTGAAATAGATGATGGCAACGACGATGACAGTGATGATGACAGATGTGACAATGTGATATTGGTAGTAGGCCCTATCTTGCAGGGAGTTCAAATGAAACGGTAACAGCCTGCTTTAACTTGACAATTTCGTTTTCTTGCCAATATTATGCGACTGAATATTAAATATTATGAGCTTTGGATAATCCCTGTCGGGGTTTTGAGAATAGAAAGACACATGGCTTCATTGATCAGAACTGGACGCTTTAAGAAAGAGGATAGAGTGACGATGATCAGCTTGAGTCCGTTTCACCAGTCATCAATCACTAGTCAGCCGCATCGTCACAACAACGGTAAGCCTCCTGAGATGTCTTCAGATGGATTGACTAAGACGTACACATCCTATGAAACCCACATTATGATCGCCATATGTACTTACACGTCCACTCATCCCTGCTTGAAGTGTCTCTCTCGCCTCATTTGACAGAGTTACACCAAGACTCCTCGTTTTTCCGACAGCCGCAAAAGAGTATCACAGGCATAATCGTAACGCGAAAAACTCATCACAAATGAAGTCGCAGGAACCAGCTTATTCACAGGCGCTTAATTTAATCAAAGCAAACCCGACATCAATATTATATCTACTATATAAATACATAAATGATGTGGCTATATACGTAGTTTTGTTTCAGTTTTAGTGGACGTTTTAAGCAGATTAAACTGTCGTGTATATAACATTCTATCATTCCACGCGACATATCGGCAGATAAACTTTGGAATAGACTGTGATATCACAATCCAAACTAAACCTAATAAATATCAACATGCTTATCAGCAATGGACCTATACTGGCTCTATATCATTCAGGTAATTATCTAGGTCTATCTTATTGCATTTTTAATGCTGCAGTTTAATTAACTGACCTATTCATAGTCATTACGCAACCATCAGATATGGATAATTCGCTCAATTAGTGGACACTGATTCTCGCTCTGCCAGTGTTGGGTCTGAGGACTCGTGAGGACGTCACCTGACCATTTAATTCTGTTTAAAAATGTCTATACGTGTTTTGTGTATAATTATATTATCATTTTGTGACATGACGATCTAAATTCAAGCCCTGTCTGCGTTAAACTGCTTACTCACCGCATCCTAGCTATCTATCGGTCATTCCGATCTATTGGATTTCGATTAGACATCTTCAACGGACCGTGTGCTTCTAGCTGTTGTTTCGCTTCAAAGGGACCATCGTTTGAGTCTCTACGAAAGCAGCGGCTCTATCGATTTCACGGCAACTTCCCTCGTGCCCAAAGACCTTGCCGTTAGACAGTCAACGTTAGCCTTATCTCCCGTCTGCCACGCAATGCAAGTGACTCTTAGTGAACTACGCAGATATATATATATATATAATATATGTATATATAGTGTCAAATGCTACTCAACAATGCGGTGAGCCGACGCAAAGACGCTGACGTGGGGCTGTCTAACAGATCAAAGTGGTTGTGTGTAAGAAACAGCTGGAAAGTTATTTGTGCTAACTATGGCAGTAAAGTGCAAATCTTGTATGGAAGATTGTTGCACTTGGATGGTTAAACGAAAAAGAAAATTGTTATACGTGCATCCATATAGCAATAATATGCTGATGCCACCAGCTATAGCAGCCTCTTCTTTCTCTTCAGAAAGAGGTGCTCTCTCTCCCCACTGTTGCCTTCGGGAGGCGCCTGCAGACTTCTCTATTCTCCGTTTAGCCATGGGCTGATTCAAGTGGCGCTATATAAGTGCTCCATTACATTACATTGCATTACATTATATTACATTACAACGTAGGACTAAGCCTCTATGCACAAGACTCGAATAACGCATGCTACGCATTACTCTACAGACTTTTGATATTCCATAACTAAAACTCTCCTATACAATTTGTCCTAGAAAGAATCAGCTGCGTAAGTCTTTTCATTGTAGGAAGAATCAACAGCCACATTCAATTTGTCCTAGCATGAACGAACAGACGTGTTTTAGTCCTAGTAACCATACACTCAACGGATCTATTATTCATAGCAAGAATTAACTTCATCAAAGCTGTAAATATTTCCTGGAATAAATAGAATCAATTGACCCTGAAGTATTGAAAAGTGATTTTATTCTGCCCAATAGGCCTATCTGCTGACTGCTCCTTATTTTAGTGAGGTTGGCTCTACGTGACACTGCGACGATATTCATGAACAAATTCTAGACATTTGTAGGCTCTTTCATACGGACGATTGTTACGGAATTGAAAGTTAGGAAAGTTGCCTCGTCTAAATTTTCAATTAATCAATCACTCAATGAAACTTAATACTTACGGTTATACAGAACAGTTTTCAGTAATGAGTAGAAAGCAGATGACGAGGTTTTGGACAAAAGGTGAAGCAAAGGCCCGGTTCCGCATCATAGACGTGCGGGTGAAGGGGACAGTCAATATCCCCAAAGCAGCGTATTGGAGATACTGTCGACCGATATTGGCACTGACAGATCGACACAGCTCCTGAAGGTGGTGAAATTAATAGGGGCAGTGCCACAGAGGCAGCCTGTACGTAACCAGTTATGGAAGAGGTAGCCAGCGAAGGACGTCACGTATAGATACACGGGAAGTTCTTGGGATGCCACCTATGTGTCGTGCAGCTGAACGAAGGACTCTAAGGAACGAAGGACATGCTAAAGCCTCCCAATTCGTACCCATGGAATTCCAGCATAAATGGAAGTCCATAGCAGAGGTCCAAGCGATTAGTGACGAAAGCGTGTGATAAAGTAACTGCGAAGTTGACTACTCTAGTAGAAGCAGCTATACCGACAATAATGTTTATTTGCTGAGCGAAGGTTAGTTCCTGGTTAAGAATGACATCTAGATCCCGGACAGAGTCCGAATGAGAAATTGGTGAAGCCGTTTGAGAGAGCATCCAGGTCAATTTTAGCTAGTTGCT
The DNA here is from genome assembly GCA_959347315.1 of Bimastos eiseni. Taxonomy (NCBI): domain Eukaryota; kingdom Metazoa; phylum Annelida; class Clitellata; order Crassiclitellata; family Lumbricidae; genus Bimastos; species Bimastos eiseni. The sequence continues at coordinate 44,138,087 of OY365808.1, read as the reverse complement.
GTCTAGTATCAAACCAGATAAACTCTGCTTTTGCAGGATTTAGACGGAGCCTATTAGAGGAAATCCAGGACCTAGGTGAATTAACAGCCACTTGCATCGTTTGGACGGCAGATACCGCACCCATCGCTCGGCATTATGGATATATGCCTGAGTATCATCACCATAGATTTGATTACGGATGCCATAAGAGAAGTAAAAGTGTTCCTACTTCAGCAACGTACATGGCACATAGCAGTGGGAACAACACGTGCTTCTGGGGTAGCCCATAAGGTATGTGGTCCATTGAGATCTATTTGGGGCAATGATAAAACAGGAGTTACGATCATTTAGGAAAGAGCGACGCCAGTCAATGGACCAACAAGTGAAGCCAAAAGAAGTAATTGAATATTATGATTACTATTCATCAGGGTCTTCCGTTGAAACAGGTTCTTCAGTTTCTGGTTTTGCGAAAGTTCATTATTAAAATTACGTTCTGTATCTGGACGGAAGGCCCGTCAACTACATATAAGTTGACGGTTTTTTCTTGACCAAAGCGTCTTCGTATCGTATCTTACTGTACTACTTATTCAAAAGCGCTCTCAGCGTGAGAGCCTCGAAGAAATAAGAAAGTATGAGTTATTTAGAGTCTCAAGCAAGGAAGTAAGCCTTGCCTTTTATTCTTGACCTTTCTATTGAATTACACTTAAACGTAAGCCGCCCTAACTTAAGTTAAAATTACTAATTTATTACAACAGTGACCTGCGTGTTGGCGATCATTCATATCCATAGTCATTGGTATAACTGTGAAAGATGCATGTGAATGTCTTGAGCGTCGCATATTTGAGATAGCCTTTCGCAATGAACCAGTAGCGCACGGCTTTGGTCTTTTAAAGTGAGTCTTTGCTTGGTATAATGTGCGTCGCCCATTTATCACATAAACTCACAACGACAACGCATCGACAACCGACGAAAGTAGAAGCGCTTCAATGAGTCCCTCCTCAGTGGTTAAGACAAGGACCGGCAAATACAAACACACCCATAGAGAAGGACGATCAAAGGGACATTCATTAGGCAGACAAAACGTTGTCATTAGGGCATGGCACTGTTGAACGAATTAATGGGTCGTATCTGAAACGCAGATAAAGCTGGAAGCATCAAATGGGTTTCTCCTCATCCGTCGGAAAGCTTCATTGTTTGGTTGAAAGACGTATTAATGATACTCCCACACGTCTGCATCTATACACATCACCATTTGATCGTTCATATTGCGCTATATCTGAAAGTTTGATTTAGGCCTACAACAAACTAAAATTTGCACCCGACTTCACCCTGGCTTCTCCGTGACTGCAAAGAGTGCTTGCTTACTTATTTGCCCTATATATCGTTCCCATAAAAATTACGTACTCGCTTCGCCTACAGACGGGCTGAAAATAACGTCCACAGATGTGTGAAGCTAAACGATTAGGGTAAACATCTTTCGTTTAACCCGTGTGTTTTTAATTATATGACCTCTTGATACTCCGCTTCACGGTTTAATTAAATTTATTAACGCTTGATTTATCACGAATTGTTTTTTTGATAAAATGACGACTTCTGATTGGTTATTACAGATTTCATAGGCTTTAAAGAGTCTGAAAAATTACTATTTGAAAACTAAAAATGTTCATATATAGACCTATATATCGAAATAAAAAATATTTTGTGAGCTGAAACTAGTTTCGTTGACCCAAAAATTTTATTATAGAACGTTTCATCACCGGGCGATTCTTCACGGATTATTCACCATAGGACTCTTCGTCAAGTGAAATCTTTATCTCAGGAAGTTTCATCACGAATAATAAATGCTTTCTTGCTTCACCATTTTGTAGCAAATTAGTTTATCTAGAAATGTAAAACAACGGACACGTGTTAAGCGTATACTAACTTACACTGATAGCAGGATTGATGGACTGTGGTGCAATTCCAATAACGTGGTCAGCGGAATGAAACTGTAAACGTCTTTATATAGCGACCGTATAATTTTATGGCCTCGACCCTACACATTTATAATGAGAGTCTGATCGAGTGAGACCCTTTACCACAGCTCATCCGTTTTGAATGGCTGCCGCTCCATTTAAAGTCCCCGTGCAAGGACCATACTCACCTGTTATTTAAATCTCTAAGATAATGTAAAAGACCTACGTCCAAAAATTGTGACCCATACATAGACCACTTTGTACCAGGTACATACATGTATGTGCCGAGTTTGACGTTGATCATCTGGGTATGAAAGCGTCGTAACAAAAACTTATATCAGTCAGTAAGCCACCGTCGGGAGCGAACCGCAGCCCGCGCGCTCTTTTTGCATAGGCAGGTGAGACGCGATCTACATGTGCGCTCTTATCGATGTAGCTAACAGGGTCAGTTTGGATAAGTTTTATTATCGCTGTGACACGATTGAATTTTCATGTCTTGAATTAAGAGGATTTTCTTGAGAAACCTCCTCCAAAGGCCCTGTAATGTCGACAGCTGTGAGCAAATTGGGTGGATTGTTTATTAAGTCTTCCGGATTTAGGCCTACTGTTTGCTCATAATTATCGTCTACACACGCTGCTACAACTGAACTTACGTGATTTGGAAACGTTGAAGTTGTCGGTGAATTGTGCCGTGCTATTAATAACATCCAGTTTGAATGCAGATGACGGACCGTTGTTGTATTTCTCTAGCTCATATTGGAAAGCTGCATTTGCCAAAGTTGATGAATTGCTGAATAGAGAACCTACACAAACCAAGAACAAAGAGTTTAATTTCAATTGTAGGTTTAGTAATGATTTCATGGATTAATAAAGTTTAATTATGATAGCATTAGACTTTGATTTTTAGGTAAACCCAGGCTAGCTGATTTTATCATATTTTAACCATAATCAAAACTAACAATGCGGAAGTTGCCATTGTCTGCGGAAGATCGTTGAAAGGTTCCTTCTGTAAGTCCAGAATATAAATAGGAACGCGTAGAACACATTTATGCCGAAAATAGTCATTGCAAAGTGAATTCATAGACTGAAGCACAATTCTTTGAAACAATTAGGTCTATAGGCCGACAGCCAAAGGCACTAAGGCACAACAAATAAATAAAATCGTTATCCATTTTAAAAAACCATTCGATTCTTTGTCTAAAAATAAAAGTCAGTTATAGAAAGGTCTAGACCAGACTTCTGTTTGTGAGGCTCATTTATGACGAGATAAGTCGACGATTATGAGAATTAATCTATGTCGCTTCAACGAAAAAAGAGCATTCTCGGCAAAAGTTATATATACATTTGGAGTGCAGTATTCAGTACTGAATGCTTTTGATTGGCCAATATAACACATTACATGTATAAAGTTATCACTGTATTACTTTAATTAATTGAAGTGCTTCCGAGTTTCTGTATTCTCCAAGCCGATGTTAATTTTGAGCAACTTTAGATCTTGTGCTAATTAACTGGGACTTCAAGACCGTTAGTCTAAATATCTGAAACTAGTATCAGTCAACTCTCATGCATGTACATGTTTTATAGAGTAGAAAGGCGCTATATCAAATGCCGAGACGCAGTTATTGGTTGATAAGGATGAGACTTACTCACATGTATTCTGTGAATCATTGGAAAGGAAACAAGCATACTGGAAGGTAAGGACTTGGATAGAGAAGATGAAATTGAAAGGTCGGTTGTGCAATAAAGGTCATGCTGTCTTCGACAACCAATAGAAGAGTTTTGAATACGGCTTTTATGTGATCATTAATAAAGTATACACTTGCATAGGATTCGGTGGCGAAAAGGGTGAGATAAAGGCTAAAGCTGGGTAACGAAGAGTTTATGAGAGAGCAGTGAGTGAAGGCCGTGCTCTGGAGGTTGAAAGACGTGGACAAGAGGTCAAAGAAGATCAGTGAGTCGCGATATTGGCAAAATGGAAGAAATAAGAACGAACTGCCGCTATCGAAGCCGAGTAACATTGTTATTGCTATTATTATCATTCTTCTTCTCCTTCTTCTTCTTATTATTATTATCATTATTATTATTATTATTATTATTATTATTATTATTATTATTATTATTATCATTATTATTATTATTATTATTATTATTGCTATTATTATTTTTATTATTACTATTATTATTTTTATTAGCAACATTATTACTATCATTATTATTATTATTATTATTATTATTAATGTTATTATTATTATTATTATTATTATTATCATTATTATTATTATTATTATTATTATTATTATTACTATTATTATTTTTATTATCATCATTATTGCTATTATTATTATTATTATTATTATTACTATTATTATTATTATTATCATCATTATTATCATCATTATTACTATTATTATTATTATTATTACTATCATTATTATTGTTGTTATTATTATTTACGCTCTTATTGTCAGCATTTACATCAGCGTTGTTATAGTTAGGCCAAGATATTGGTAATTACATGTAGGTGCCTAGTGCTACATGTACGCCTAGCTACAGATAGGCCACATACAGGTAAGTAATAATAATTAGTAATGATGACGGGTTTCATTTTCCTGGTGAAGATTGATAATTATTTGCCAAACTGTGATATACACCTTTAAACTTCATAACATAGGCCTTCTATAATAATATTAGCATTTATAATATTCATTTCAATATTCGAGCTATTAATATCATATCTTCATGTTTGTAATTCAGTGAGCAACCATGTCACTATGAGTCTATGCATGTATAGGGCCTAGGCATTAGTGTTTGTATCGCAATGCTTAACGTGGCAACTCATAAGCAGAACAATCCACAGATACGAGCTGTCCAGTGGTTTACGATGCTTGCGGCATCTCTTGGCTTCGAGGTCACAACCATCTTATCAACTCGATGACTGCGTTATTACACAGCACTGCGTAAGAATGACATGCACAATTTCATCCGAATTGACGGCTTAGGCCGACTGTTATTCGGTCACATCGGTGTCCATGTTGTATAAGATTTATCCGTTTGCTACTAGTCGCCCAATATTGCCTGCATAATTGCATTTGCTGGAGTGGAGAGTGTAGAAAAGAGAGCAGCAAAAATGATTTGAGACTACACAGATTTAAGAAGATCTGAGCTGTGAAGAAAGGTTGGATAGGTGTGTACTAACAACATTGGAGAGAAGGAGGAAGAGAGGAGATCTAATCGAGGTGCATAGGATAATTAATCACTAGAAAGAAGAACGGAAGAGGTTCTTTGAATTAGCTTCAAACAGAACAACTCGATCACGTTAACTGGTTTAAGTTTTACTTAATTAAGATACAGGAACGGACATTTTGACAGACATTCTTCAATGCAGAACTGCAAGACTCATAGACTCATGATGTAATGGTTTGGATGATAGTACGCTCGTTTTCAGTGGACACTGTCACAGCTTTTAAGAGGAAGCTCGATAAATTGTGCTATTAAGTATGTTTCAGGTTAATTTTCAGTGGTTTTAACCTTGACAACTTAAGCTCTGTTATGTTGTGCTATGCTGTGTCACGTCATGTTAATTGATTGCGGTCAGTCGAGACAAATTAAGCATTGGAATGTACGGTCAGTTATGGCGAAGGGTTATTGGGCTGACCAGAAGCGGAAGCTATTAGGACTGACTGAGAGGCAGGCGAGAATTTCACGACCTGTACGACGCCGAGACAGTCATTTGTACTATAAATGGGAACCTTAAATGACGCGGTGCCTATCAAACAGGTAGCGATGGTAATGTGTCTCGTTAAAACAATGAACATTGTCGAAGCCTTACTGTTGCTATGGAAACGTATGCATTTTACAATTACATAGGCGTAGTCCTGTCAAGATTGGCTTATGGCGTCAAAAATTGCTATGACGTATCCCACGCCAAAGTGTCAATACGCTCCCATCGCATGAAAGCTTGCGCGTTCAGAGACTTGGACACCGTCGACCTTGGGCAGTTGTTGTGGGTTACTATTGAATTTAGGGCATCTGTCTTGTTTTCTGGTTGTTTATGTTTAACTTAGGCTCATTTTAAAATTTAGGCTTATTTTCATATAAAGATATCTAATTTTATTTTTTCATATCTGAAAATTTACCTAAATTTTAAAATTAGCCTAAATTAGACTGAATATAGGCCTACCAAGGCTATTAATTCTCGTTTTGTAATTATTACCATTGTTTTTTCTATCATAGTTTGCTGGAGACGAAGATTTTTGCATTTAGTCTAAGAAGGCTTCTTTATTTCCAGCTGTTTCTTAATAAAATTATATGCGGTCAATATACTGTCAAATATTTCTTATAATAGGCCTAGGTCTGCTGTGGTAGTTCATGCAAGAGTCTCCATTTATGTTATAACTTAAACAAGAAGCAAGCTACAGTGGAGATTCAATGCAACAGAGGCATACATGTAGATGACTGTTTACGAGAACATGACTCTTATCAGAGTGCTTCATTGATCCGTTCAGAGTATTTAAAATACTATCCAACCGGGAGTACTTTCACGTAGACCACAGCGTATTTAGGCTTCCATGAGCAGAGATATCAGCGGTTTTGAGTGGGATGCACAGCAGACAATTTGCATATCTTAAGTCAGTTGACCGTGAAGTGTCAACCTCAGCTTTCGTCTCCAGGCGACGATCCGTTCGTTGTCATGGCTACTGTTCGACAGAGAGAACCAACGATCCTTGTATATATATATATATATATATATATATAATCTTTGGATTCAACATCAAGTAGACATCTTCAATTTATCTCACTGTGTAACATTTTTGTTTCGAAGTTTCTTCATTTGTGCAGATCACATCACTTATTGCATGAACGACAACCTTGAAGCGTCTGCATGTATCAACTCTTTAGAATCACAATGCTTCACAAGATTAATGCATTTCCAGATTGTCGAATGAGCTCCTATTCAACTGGTGAAATTTTAGAGCAGGCATCTCCAATATTAGGACAACGCGATCCGTAATTATAATTGCTCTAAAGGTATACACGTGGTCTTTTCAACAGCGGTGCTTGGCCCAACAACAATTGATATTCAAAACCTTTGAATAGACACATGTCTGAATTCCGGACATGTTTTTGTACGAAATTGATTCTGTCACCACTAAGGAGAAATAGCAAGCAGAGCGATACATGTTTACTGATTCAGTACAGTTTAAAGACTGGCGGTAGCGACGACACAGCCGGGATTAAACAAGCAAAACAGTTCAATGAAATTCGGATTGCCTGCAACTTTCTCACTGAATATGCCACTGCGTCAATAAATTATGACTTTTAACAATATCACTGTATGACAGTAAATATAAGAAGTAGCTTATCCAAATAAACCCTTTTGGGCTCAAACGACGATATAAAACTGCGTCGTTTAAAATCTGTTTTTGTTTTCGTTTGCAAGTACTCTTTTCAACACGAATGGCAGCTTTGGACAATTGTTGGAAAGTTATCGTAATAGCAGTAAAACGATGAAACGCACTAGGTTTTAAATTACACTAATTTTAAAAGCCAGCTGACGCGAGGAAACAAACCAAGCGAGTCTATCAATTGCTAAATTTAAGACCCAAACAGTGTCGTCATTTGGTAACTGATTTGCAGATCCTGTTGAGCAATTTGGTTTTTATGTTATTTGTAACTTGTTTTTTTTACGCTGTGAACATAAGAATACTATTACAAAGAAGAACAAGTGCACACTGAGAGGAAATGACTGTGATAAATTGGACAGAAACGTTAGCATATAAATTATAAAAGGATAAGAACAGCGATGACGTGCAAAAAAATAGATCACAGTTTAAAAACGAGAAGCAATGTCATATAAAAGACAAGGACGAAATCAATACTATACAAAGGCTGAAGTAGTACACCTTCACCCACGTGGAAAAAGACATGAAAAACATAAGAAAAGACACAAACAAGACATAAGAAAACTTAAACAATATTCAGCGCCACTGCAAGAAGGACTAAGGGAACCAAAGGCACAGCCGTAATAACTATAGTAGGTTGTTAAATCGATTTGGGGATAGACATATATATATTTACCCATATTAATTATACAACATTGTATAAGCAGTATCATAGGGTTAAACTTGTTTCGCGACGAATTCCTAATCTCTCAATAGTCGACGTTTCAGCAGCTACACACCGAGTCCTTTCACCTATACGCACATGCACAACTCGGTCATACGAAAGCGTACAATCACTGATGAACAGAATCCGTAAAACTGTTTCATTCAGCTTTCCAGACGCCATCAAGGAACGAATCCAGAGCAAAAGGGCGGCATAAAAGCAGTTTCAGGAGATGCATTCACGACCCAATAGAAACGAGGAAACTGGATTAGCCACGCAGCTGTTCTCAATCAGTTTACAGTCTAATAAATCACAAGACCGCAGAAGAAAGTTTAACGTCCAGAAGAATAACATTGAATCGTTGTTATAAGAGATCGTATGCATGTTACGGTGGACGATGTATTGTCGGTTCTACTGTTCCTATTGTTTCATTATCATCTTATTGCATATTATTACACGCAGAAGGTTTGTAAATTCGACAACGAGACACAAAGCAGTGAGTGAATTACCTGCTCAAGATCCATGGAATCGCTACACAGTAACATTCGCAGGGTAGAAGACTCGGACCGTACACTCTGCGTCAACATTTATTAAAATATACACTCATTCTCGTGTTTGTCTTTCTGCGAAACATGCCAGAGACACAGCTGAGACTATCAAAGCCTATGAAAATGACGGGACATCATGGCCCCATGACAGTGCATGCAGGTACTGGCTGATATTTTAGAATACAAAGACAAGGCGCCTAAATGACTTAACCCGCCGTCGTTCGTTTGCAAACGATGCACGCAATCAAACGCTCTCCTGATGATTAACGATGTACAATTTAAAACTAAGCTCTTCAGCGTGACTCAAAATAAAAACAACATGTACTTGCATTGCCTTTGAACTCACGACGCGTAGACCCATTTTTAAATCGCCTTAGTTGTATTACCACGACCACGCTGAGACATAATCTTGTGCATTTTAAAACGGAATCAGTCGTTATAAAATCTAGGAAAGTCAACGAGAAGCTTCTAGATTTTAGTTATGCCAACACTCTATGGTTCTGACTATGAGATATGGGTTGAAGATCGTTCATGAACTTCGAAATACCTTAAACAATAACGGTCATAAAATCTGCATTAATTATTGTAACTATTTAATTCCGTGTTAGCATTTACGCGGGCTCTCTACCTCACTCATTCATGTTATTATTGAACTATAATAACTAGTCATACAGCCCAGCGTTTCCTGGCAATGAATTTTGAACTTAGCGGGTGAGCCACTTTACCTTTGAAATTTATTTCGTTAGGTATATTCGATCGCGAGTATACCATGTGGATTTGTATAGGGCCTATCAAGATAACCATGACCTTCAGGTGATGTGAATGCAAATGAGGATTGTTATTTTATCAAATGTCGGCAAATTGTACAAGTCGAAACTAAAAATGCCCAAATACCTTAGTTTAATTAAAGTAAATTGGAAAATAAAAATACTCACGTTGACTTACAACGTTTTGCAAAATTTTCATATTGGCGTAAGCATTCCATTCCCGAGCCTTTCTTAGAACACAATTTTACACATTTTTGTTTTAAAGATATGATCAGAAATCGCATAACGCCGAGTAGACTGAATATGTACTGCAGTGGAAGAGAAAATGATGCAAGAATTTGTATCTGTTGGTTGTATATACCATTATATAAACAATTATGTTTTCGTTTTCCTCAATCAAATGGATCCTACTTCCTAATGGGTGTTATCTATAGACCCCCTACCCTTGACCTGGAGCTATTTAATGAGGATTGGAATCAGGTACTTTCAGGTTTCCAGGGCAGGGACAGAGACAAATATATTCTAGGGGATTTCAATATAGACCTATTAAAATTCCAGGACCATAAGCCCACTAGCAACTTTATAGACATCACCTCATCTAACTACTTTTTGCCTGTCATAACTCGTCCTACTCGAATTACTACCTCTACTGCTACTCTAACAGATAACCTGGTCACTAACAGACTAACTAAAGTTGTTGAAACCACAATAATGGTAGAAGACATATCAAATCATCTTCCTATTGTTATCTGGATAGATATCACCTTGAAACCTCCAGGTCAACCTGCCACTGTGTCTATAAGTCGCAATATTGATGACAGCTCTAAACAACTATTCAAACACTCACTTGAGCAAGCTGACTGGACCAGTGTCGAGGAATATTGTAGAAATAATGATCCTTCTACCGTATATGATATATTCAGTCATAAGATAAAATCATTATATGAGATAGCATTTCCTTTGAGAAACAAGAAAGTAACTTCATCTAAGTCTTTTAAGCAACCATGGATGACCTCTGGGCTATTGAAGTCTTGTAAAACTAAATCCAAGCTTCATTATATCTTTGTAAAGAACCCCACCCCTGCCAATAAAAGTAAGTACACTGCCTATAGAAATAAATTCAAGACACTAAGAAATAAAACAGAAAAAAACTACTACAAACTAGAATTTATTAAATATAACAATGACTTAAAACGCACATGGCAAACCATTAAAGCAGTTCTAAAAACCAAAACCACTGACTCACTAATTAAAAGTATTATTGAAAACGGGGTTGAGTATACTGATGGAAGTTGGATTGCTGAAAGATTTAACAATTTCTTTACAGGTATTGCGCAGGATTTAGTTGACAAAATACCAGTCTCATCTAAGCCAATCACTTCTTTTCTAAATCCGCCTTGTCTGCACTCCTTTGCCATTTTTCCAACTACTGCTGAAGAGGTTCTCCTACTAAGCCACTCCCTGAAACCCACTCACAGCGCCGGTGTTGATGACCTAAATCCCAGTTTAATAACTCCTATTCTTGACCTTGTTGTAGCTCCTTTTACCTCCGTAATAAATTGTAGCTTAGCAACAGGCACTATTCCTGTGGCTTTCAAAACTGCTAGAGTGGTGCCCATACATAAACAAGGGGATAAAGATGATATTAGAAATTATAGGCCCATTTCCATACTACCTTATTTCTCCAAGCTCCTAGAGAAGGTGATGTACACACGGCTTTATGACTTTGTCAGGAAACAAAGCATACTTTTCCCTCTCCAACATGGGTTCCAGCCGGGTCACTCAACTTGTATGTCCCAAATTAATTTGCATGACAATATTTCTGCTGCTTTTGATAGAAATGAATATTCACTGGGTGTCTTTATCGATATTAGTAAAGCTTTTGATACGGTGGATCATCGGTTGCTTTTACTTAAACTTGAAAACTTGGGCGTGCGTGGAGTGGCTCTTGAATGGTTCCGTAGTTATCTACAAAACAGGTACCAACAAGTGCAATGTAATGGTTTCTTGTCCACGTTAAAACTTGTTAGGTATGGAGTCCCACAGGGGTCAATCCTTGGCCCCTTGTTATTCCTCCTTTTTATAATTGATCTGCCCAATGCCTCCTCTTTACTAAATTTCTTCCTCTTTGCAGATGATGACACCAATAGTTTTGCCTCACATGAATCTTATGAAAAATTATTCCAGCTCATGAATCAAAAATTGTCCCATGTGAATGACTGGTTTATTTCGAATAAGTTATCACTAAATATTTCTAAAACCAACTATATACTCTTTTGCTCACATCGCAAACGTTTACCCAATATAACTGAAGATGATTATTAACAACATCCCCATACCCAAAGTTAAATCTGCTAAATTTCTTGGTATATATATTGATCAATCTCTCACATGGAATGACCATATTCACTAAAAATAGCAAAAAATATAGGAATCTTGTCAAGAATTGCCTATTTGTTACCTGCAAACATCCGAACTAACTTATACTTCACTATGATTCATCCATACTTAACATACTGCAATCTAATTTGGGCATCTAACTACCAATCTAGACTAAATAGACTACATACTCTGCAAAGGAAGGCAATGCGCGTGATCACTGGACTGTCTTACCTCCACAACATAGACCACATTTTCAGTCAGCTTCTAATACCTAGGCTTGACCAAATAACACTTCTGCAATTAAACGAGTTCATGTATAGATACACCAACAATCAGTTGCCCCCTGTTTTTAAGAACTACTTTACCCTACGCTCTTCTCAAAATTATAGACCTGTTTTTGGTAGGACCAACACAAAAAGATTTTCCATAAAATGTGCTGGCCCAATTGCCTGGAATCAAACCCCTGTTGAAATACGTGGTGTTAGCAGCTACTATCTTTTCAAATCTAAACTTAAAGATTACCTGTTTTCTAATTTTGTGTGATAACATTTTCTGCACTCTCTGTATGTCACTCTTGTTCTTTTAGTTAACTAGTTAAGTTAGTTTACTTTATGTTATCTTATGTTTATTTAACCTGCTGCCGTGAACTTTTAGTAAGGGTGGCCCTGCTAGCGGGACCAGTTAGTCCCTTTAGGGTTTATATTGCATCCCGATTGTACCCTTTCAATCTTGTTCTTCTGTTCTAAAATGATAATTGTTTATGTTTATGTTTGGTACAGTAAAACACATGGTTATGGTTATTATGTAAAACAAGCTACTCCATCATGGCTTTCAATTAATTAAGTGTTTCCAAATAAGATTTGCAAATACATGGTTTTAAATATCTATCAAGACTTCGATAATTCGATGGCCGTTATATTATTCGTATAAAATGCTGACCACAGCGCAGACGAATTTATTTCTAAGAGGTTTCATAACTGCGATGGCTACTTTGTACAGTGTTATATTTGTAGATTTATTTAGCGCCATTTTGAGTGCACACCAATCGGAGACTCTTCCAGTGCGATACACCCATAAAAAGAAGTTTGTCCTGAGACAGTTAAAAGAGGTACCTGGCTCATCGGCTTCTACAATATCGCAATTCACCAATTTGTGATTAATATTGACGTACATTATTTGCTTTCTTCTCACGGCATAGAATGCCCTACGCGAAGCAGAGTCTGTGTTCCTGTAATCAGATGACATTCATAGCCTAGATATGCGACTGTCATGCAGAAAGTCTAAGATCTGTAACTTTCATCAGGAAAAACGAGCATATAATGCCTGAAATAAGCAAGAGGAACAAAGGGTGGAGCCATAATAACGTAGCAAATACGCTGAAGACCCGTTCGTCTTTTATACGTCTGTGGAAAGAGAAGATAACCAGATCCTAAATTCCTTCGTGTGAAATGATTTGATGCCCCATTTCCAGTTTCCCTAAGATTTGAGGTCGACACTCGAATGCCGCAAAGTCTGAACGTGAAAAAATACCGACCGGGTCTCTTATAAGGTCAGCAATTGTATCATTTTTAAGTAGACAGAAATCTATAAAGAACCCAGTTGCGAATAAAAGAGTCCAAGCAGCCATAGACACAGAGGAAAGAAGAGCTGTAAATTCGCTGTTAAAGCCTCGTTCTGTCCAGCAAAGTCTGCTTGAACCCGATCGACCAAAACGAAGACGTTAATGCTATGCATTCAAAAGCAAATAACAATCATCGTCTAAACGGCGCATTTTTATGCAGCTTTCCATAATATTAGGCGTCGAATAGAGTCAATAGACGACGTTTCGCCTCTATTTCGTTCATCTTCCGTCGTCGACTGAATGTGTAAGACTGAATGCCTCAAACTGAATTGCTAAGACTGAATGACAGAGACTGAATGCCTACATGTAACCTAAAACTGAATGTCAACTCTCTCTCTCTCTCTGTCTGTCTGATTAGCTGGTGAACCGATCCGTTGCTCGAAGTGTTACGCTAACATCACTTTAGACCAGTCTTCGATCCATCAATCCACAATTCATATTCTTATTGAACTTCGCTTTCACTGCTAGTAATCAGTCAAGAGTTATGATTATGAGTAGCGTCTGACAATATCTTTCTACTGAACTGCAAAAGCAGTCGATCAATATAATTCTTGTTGACAGTGTGCAATGATAGCCTACCAACTAGAAGATGATAATTTTACGTAGGTGGACATATTTGGGGGTAACTTCATAATTTCGCGGTTAACTTTAATTTAATCAGAGATGTCATAGTTTATGCGAAATCTAAACGGATTGCTTTGTGGCTCTTACTCAAGACAATTCAAAGCAAAATATTGAACCAAATGACAAAAACATCTGGACATCATCTCAGTCACCAGATTTCGGTCGTAATCGAACATTTTTCAGGAACTTCTCACAGCAGTGTATGGGAACACAAACGTATAGCGCGCAACTTTAAAAATAACACGATGGCTGATAAAAATTGTTTATTATGGCCTCTTCATTGATCAGACAAGAACCAGAAACATTAAGCACGCTGTCACATGCCATGACTGGACAATGTTGAGTTTATTGGGTTTTACGGGTATGAGAACCCTGCCAAATGAAGCGTGTGCAGTTGTTTGAAAAGAAATGATAAGCCAAAGATCACGATGGTAACAGCGATGATGAATTATAGGCCAATGACAATCGGGCTTTACTACGATAATAAGAATGATAATCACATTGGTGGTCACAAAGTGCCATAATAATTATTAGTTACGGTACTGACGTAAAGGGAGAGTTGATCGACTCAGGATACTTCAAACGTACAGGATAATATTGATATGTTAATCCTCTTTTATGAGATGACATAAGTCGGTCATGTTTCGTCGATGTCGAATGTTCCTGGCGGCTTAGTATATTGAATCCAGAAGCCTGACGAGAAGGTAAAACATCAAGCAGCGCTAATCTCACTACCAGTCATTTGCATCTTTGCGGCAACCTTATTACTTCGTGCGATAAAACACATAATTTATTTGTTAGAGGACAATTACATCGCGACCTACACCAATGCTTGGCAAGATCACTTATGATATTATGTTCTTATTACCGTCCGTCTTTGATACACAGCAATTGCCAATTTCCACAGGATGATGTGCGTATTAGCCAGCGTGCTACATGTATGCACTCGACAACGAAGCCATCAGGTATTGTGCATAAGCATATTGTGAGCGTGGCTTCTCGTAAACCAAATATAGATTTTGCTGTGGCTAAGAAGTCTCGTTAAGCTTTGGCCCTTCAGGGACCCATTCTCCTGGTCGGTCACATGCTTTCTAGGGCACTCAAAGTGTCGACACCAGACCTCGTAAAGATAACTTATAAAACCACTGAATCAATTGCAGCACAGATACTTATCTGCCCCGTTCTCTGTATATTTCATGCTGTCTGCTAAGTGTTTGCAGACCAACAAACCGTTCTGACTGGCGAGGTGTGTCAGATCCACCCAGATAAACATTGAAGACCATCAGGTGTTTGAAAACGTTGTGAACCATTAATAAACTCACTGGCGTTGATTGAGCTGACGCTCCTCATAAGACTAAAGTCAGAAGCTTCTGGATTTAGACGTTATTTGATGAGAGCAGCTCAACAGTTAGAGAGCGAGCCAAACGAAATTGAATCAGATACATAGAACGAATCGGATTTGACCGTTTGACACTCTCGTCAGTTCAATATTTGATCAGAATTGGCTAACGAACATTAAGATTATATAAAGTCAAAATGAGATGGCAATAAGTAGAGAAGACGAAAACTGCATTAAAAGAATTATGTAAGCGGATGTAAGCAGAAGAAGAGAAAGATATGACACAAAAGGACCTGAAAACTCTAAAATTGAATAATAAAGACATTTGTGAAAAAGTCAAGTGAAGAAGAAGGATCCGTATGGCTGACCCATCCATTGTGAGGGATTAATTCAAGCCCGAAGGAGATATAAAATATATATCGGCCTATATACGATAAGACGAAGTTCATTAACTCTATCAAAGCTATGAATAGCATTTTTACGCAATTCCTATTGCCTACGAAGTCTTGTCCTTAGTTGTCGGCAGACATCATTGTTCCTCAACAACGAGTAATCTGCTAATTTCCTCATGTCACAATGCAACATTAAATCATGCAATTTCTAGATTTGCTATTAGTTGTCGAAAAATGAAGCAACTCCATAGCATTTGCAGGTTGATCCATACGATTTGAAAACAGCTGCTAAAGATAGGCGAAAACTCAGTAGATGTACCGTAATCTAACGTGATCTAATGAAATACATTGTGATTGTAGCTGTAATGGTAACTGTTAATTTGCATGGCGCATCTTCAAGAAAATCCGACATAATTATGTGCTCCCAATCTGCATAGCGCATTGCACGGGATCCGTTCCAGGATGAGGGATCGACTGCTGCAGTGGCGAGCTGGAGGCACGCCATGGGAGAAAGAGATTACCACGTGTTGAAGGGCGACGAGAGTTACGACCAATCAATGGTGACACTAGGATGCATGGCTCTTTGATGTAGGATGGAGCGTAATTAACCGAGGAACTGCGTTTAAAGCATAAGGATTCTAAACACAGTGAATCTTTGCATGGGCAACCAGTTAAATAATACCCTTGGATGCCACCATTTAACCCATTGCTGCAGAGTTAAAAACAGACTGACTTTGATTAACGAGAGAGAGAGAGAAATGAGACAGAGAAAGAGAGATGGTATAGTGAGAGAGAGAGAGTGAGAGAGAGTGAGTGAGAGTGAGAGAGAGAGAAAGAGCAATGCAATTTCATGCCCTGTAAAACAATAGTACAGTAGTAAGACTAACTAAATTGTATTGATGATAATCCTACAATAGTGCCATATTTAGAGCGCTGACCTTAAATTCAATTGCTGTTTATGTCGCTACTGGTGTCTGGATCCATTGACGCTCTCTCGATATATCAATGCCAAAATGTTTAGAATATTTGTATGAACGTGCAGTTCTGGTGTGTGAAATGGTTTTGCATTAGCTCAAGTCGAAAATCATGGCCGCAAAGTGTCCTCATTGAACATCAAAAGCATTTTAAAAAATTATGTTACAAGCTGTATTACACTCCATTTCTGCAACCGGGTAGTTGCAGGTTCGAATACAACTCAAGGCACTGTGTAGCGACCCTGGTCACGTTGTTCGCCTTGGTTACCCATAATTGTCTGTGAGGAAGGCAACGGGAAACTAACTCAATCATCTCATTCCCGGGTGACCTATAAAGTCAATGGATCGGCCTTCGGGTAGAGAACTCATCATTATCTTCAGCATCATCGTCATCAACATCTTTATCGTCGTCTTCATCATCATCAATATCGTCATCAGCAACAACAACATCACCGTTATCACCACCATTACCACCACCACCACATCAGCATCATATAGAGTGGCGATACGGTTCTACCGATAACATTCTTGTTCTAAAATGATATAGCAACGAAGTATAAAAGTCGGTTTAGAATCAAAACTGTCTAATTAATATATTACTGGAGTTAATTGGTTTATGTTTCGCATATCAATAGAAGAACTTCAATTCCTAAGCTTAACGCATCTCAATTTACGGCATTAAAGGCATTTGCTCTAATGTTGAACTCGACAATGAACTTAAATTAACATGATACTTAACTAAACCAAATCAGATACCGGTCAATATAATCATATCATAGAAATTTTACTATGATCAACCTGACAGACACATGCATTGATAGAACTGTGAACTAAATGCTAACTAAAAAAATGCCTTGTCTATTTAGAAGTTGAAGAGTTGCGAATTAGTAATTAATGCTGTACTGTATTAAGCCTACAATCTATAATAGGTGCTCGGTGCAAAGACAAGCCTAAAAAATTTCATGAATTTTTGTCTGAGAATTGTTGAGAGAAACAACAAACAGCGTGTGAAATGAAAGTTCTTGTTATGAACCTCGTTAGTTGGGTGTCTCATCCATCAACATCTCAATGTAGAAGCAGACTGGGAGCCACCAATATCTGATAGGCTAAGGCAGCGTCCTCTATGCTAGATGCCTGGGTTCCGGACTTCGAGCTAATACTGCAGCAGTCTGGCTCCGGCGGAATTGATTAAATTACGTTTAGTGATTTATGGTCTACCTGATGTTGTACGAGATTTCAATAAATTACTACGAGAAGCTTTCTGGGAATTAAATCCAGATGTCTATTCCAGTAATTAATCAAATCTTACACTGTGCCGTACTAAAATCATGTCTAGTAAAAAATTGCTAATAAATTATGCATAGACTAAGTTGTCGGGTTTGAATGTTTAAGTCGTAATAATGTGTAAGAGCTAGGAATCTTTTAATAATAGTAAAATTTAATAACATTCAAGCGTTTTCCAATAGGTATTCATCATCGTGCAAATTATTGACACAGTTTAAGAGCGACTGTAACCTCACCCTACAACCTAGTACGTATACCGGTTTCAGGTCTCACTTTGATGCTTAAGGCAATAATTTTATATTCCGTCATACAAGTATGCATGCACGTATGCAACCGATATTTTTTCAAATAAATATGTAATGTATCCTAAGGTTGGTAGGCCTACATATATTATAACAATATATCAGAAAAATGCTATTCACGCATAGCCTACATTTAAGTACACATCAGATAACCATTTACCACCAGCCTTCAATACTAGCTTTTTTGTCCTTGACAGGTCTTAGTTCTCATAACGAGCATTATTTTCCCTGTGATCATAAAACGAATTTGATGTTAAAACACAACTTAATTCAACGTGTCTCACTTTGATGCCTAAGGCAAATGTTGAATCAAAAATAATTTGAAGAATAGGTTATCATTCAGGTTTGTACTGCTCATTTAATTTATAGTTTACTGGTGAACAACCAACAATCTTAATCCAACGTGTCTCAATTTGATGCTTAAGACAGTACAATTGTCGCCTGCAAGCTAAGAGACACATTATATTATTGGCCGCATAACATGTAAAGTTAGGTCTCTAGTATTAGCAAAAAGTAAGGCTCTTATTTCCTTTAAGACTAGATTCTTACTCTCTTCTCCTATGACCTCAGGTTCAAAATAGTTGAATCCTAAAGTGCCATCCAGTACATCGGAATCTTAACTGTCCAGTAATACAAATACATTCTACCACTTCAGACACTAGTGTAAATCGGAGATGTGTTTGACTAGTATTCACTCGTTTTGCTGTCTAAATTACTTGCTTTGATTCCTTTTCAATTAAAAGATAGCAGTTTAAATTATAATAAATGTTCATTCGTTTTGCTATCTAAATTTAATTGCACTATTTAAATAGTTAGGCTGGGTCACAGTGGGGGTTTCGAGGGAATTGTCCGGGGAAAATGTCCGGGGGAGATGTCCCCTAGACCCAAAGCGTTTAGCATTGATTATTTGTTTACTTAACTCTTTGATATCTTAACTCTTAGATATCTAGTCAAACTTTGGTACGCTCAGATCATGATTGCAGCCTTAAAGCTTAAACAGTTGTAAAGACTTTGTTTAGTGAAAAGCTACCCTGCTACCGGAACAAATCTTTCTTTTGGGCACTTCCGTTACATTTTAATCTTGAAAAATGATTCTCCAATATGATCGTATTTTAATATTGTATGTGCATTGAGAACAATAAAAAAATGCCATCTCATTTCCAGTTATTGCTATAAAACAAACTTTATAGTGTTTCACAGCCTGTGTTCAATGTGTCCACCATACTAGTCACACGTGTTCTTAGTCCTATTAAAGAAATTTGTGGGGGCCATTGCGTCGGTGGTAATCTGCCTAGATACACGACGAAAAGCGGTGAAATTCAGATCTCCTTTGGCAATTCTTCTGCTAGACGTGCGGCTGATGTTCAACTCTGCTGAAATTCGATAAATACTTAAGTGATTTCTGATGTTGTTTTTCTGTAAGCAAATAAGTTTGTCAAAACGCTCGATATTTGTCAGATTTTGGTCTTCCACTACCCTTACGACGTTCCACGTTGCCATGTCCGCTGTATAGGCCTATGGCATAACATTTCATTAACGTGGTGGCATATTTGCAACGGTGCTCAGCTTCCAGTGTTTATCAGGTTAAGCTTTGTTTATATATCCTTATATAGCTACAAGACCATGCTCATGAAGTGTCTACGTACGCATTTTATCTGCCATTGACACCTTGTCCATTTGTATTTTGTTACAACCTTTGTCGTTAAATGATTAATCGGGAAATTGTTTATTTAGTTGCGTGCTCTACTGCTCGCAAGATGACGTCAAACTGACGTCCATAGGCTATGCGCTGATTTTTCGTTTCTTTTCTCAATAATAATAATTATAAAGTTTGTTTTATGATATTTACTTGAGATGTGACTTCATAAAATCGCTTCTTGTAACTTTTCTTGCGCTAAATGTATATTGACCTTCAAAATATACTGGCTGCACTCATTAAAAGTGATATAACTTTTGTTCTCTTTGAAATATTTCAGTGACGTTTGGCCACTATAATGCAAACTGAATAGTTTTGCGCCTGTATAATTTCACTGGATAACTTCTACTTTTGGCCGAAAAAAGCTCAAAATATTAGCAGAAACATGAGGAATTGATGGGGTTACTTTTTTGACCCCCTGTTTTCTCAGCCTTACTGGTCCCTAACTTTTATAGACAATAATCTGGTGAAAACATTTATGGAAAACATGTTGTATTCTCTGCCCATACTAATTTTGTATGATTTGCGTCCTAGACGAGAGTGCAACTCTTCTGCAACCGACTAAATATAGAATTTACATACTTACTTGGAACGTGCGAGTAATTCGAAACTAATGTGGAGAGCAGCGTATCTTCATTGACAGTCAGCTACCGTTAACGATGGTCATTAGTCGGTCTGTTCCTCTGGTCCTGCTGCTTGCCAGTTAGCATGCAGCCAGAATGAAAGGCAGCGTAACGAGGAACGTGATCGGAAGGACGAAGACTGTTGCCAATGTTATTGCGTCGATTCTGATGAAAATGGCGTCGAATTACTGACGAAACAATGTGGGTCATGGCGCAACGCAAAATCACTCTCGCTGTAAATATCATGCATCATCGCTAACGATGCGACGTCAGAAGCACTATTATGCGGCACAAGGGTAACCACTGCACTCCATCTGACCATCTGACTCTGCCAATGACTGGCCTGATTTGAAACTCAATCCTTAGTCTGACTCTACCAATCAACAATAAATCTCTTTCTGCTACATATGTATCTCTCGTGAACGCGCATCTTGCTTCCGCCTTTAGCCTCTTTTGTCACTACTCCACTCAGCTTACTCATTCGAACTTCCTCATTTGAGCAACACACATGTGCTGATGACAACAAGTTCTTCACCCTGTTCTTTTCAAACAGCTTATCCGACAGCTCAATAGACCATCTAACTATCCTCGGTCAATGACTCGCCTGATTTAGCATTTTATTTATTTATTTATTACCGAAATTTGATACCACTCTTCTTCCAACATTTTTTGCTCAGAAGTGCATACACACGCCTCGACGGCGCAATTGCAGTTGTACTGAAGAGCATGCAGTGGTGCGCGAAGGACTTGCTCGGTGTCCCTTCAAAATGACTCCCCAGACGAGGGTCGAACCGCTCGCTCAGCACACACTGAACGTTACGGGCTGACCGCTCTAACCGATCGGCCACTGTGCCACACCAAGCATTTGTCTCGTTCTCTCACGTTGTTACCATAAGCTCCTCCTGTATACACACCGCAACTATGGAGTGAGGCAGATGAGAATCATATATGAAGCTGCACTGAAGCCTTCTGAAGTTGCACTGACACATTCCTTCGTCCTCTTTCATTTTGATCACCTCATCACCGTTTTCACTGCCTCTATCTCTTTCACATTCAACAGCTACAATCGGATCTCAACTCAGCTGCTCGGGTGCAGGCCAATCTACCTCGTATCGCATATTGTATGAGATTACATGTAGGTCTTTAATACAACATAACCTACATTGGTCGCCACAAGATCCTCATGATTGTGCTATGTTCCATGACTGATATAGCTTCATTATACACAAGCGAGATTGCATTCCGGTCTCTACGTACCGTAGCTGTTCACCGGATACTGCGTTCTGCAATGCGCAATAACCTGACTCTTAACGCTCTCACACCCCGACAAGTTCACGTCGGTTTTTTCTATCGTTTGAGCATCCTTATAGAACAAATTCTTCATTTAAATTTCCATTTATTGCCGATGACGTTGCATCTTCTCGAACATTAAAGACACACCTCTTTTCATCCGATTGATAGTTAAGAGAAAGTGTTTCTAAGAGACTCAAATGATACGCTATATGAATATTCTGTCGCATTAAATGACGAATAAACCGCCTTCAAACTATCTAGAATGCGCTCGATCGGCACGTTTCCTACACTTTTTACAGCTATATAAATTCCCACTTAAGATAACTAATTGCAAGTGCAAGAAACCTACGTCTCAAAAAATTTTAACACGTAAGCAATTGATGTAGAAGATTTCTAAGATTTGAAGCTGAAACTTTCTTACCAATTGGCATTTTCTTTGGGAAGAAATGCGGCTGATTAGAAGCAACGAGAAGAATGAGACGGAGGACGGTGCATGATATCGCTGCCAATCTACTCCACCTCATTCGCCGATTGTCGTTCCTCATATTTAATATTATCAGTGGATTAATCCCAGCCTAAACTAAGTGCAACTCGAAGACCGAACTGAGTCAGATGATAAGACGGCGGCAGTTGAGCCAGTAGTGACTTCGATGGAAGCATCGCAATGCGTCGTCGTGTGACTCCCTTTAACTCCGTTCATGCATTGAGCGAACGATACAGTCTCTAAGATGTGGCAACGACGGCAGCGTCGGCTGCTTCGAGCTATGCCCTGTTGTTATAACCTCCTCAGCATCTTCGTTCGCCGTCACCACCACGTACGACAGCGTGCTCCGGCTTCGGTGGCAGCATCGACATGTTGAGGGCCTTGTGCGGCAGGCCACGAGTCTACACTGGCGATCCGACAGAAAGCCGGTGAGCGGGTGAACAACAGCAGCGTGGCTGTGTTCCTCCGTTGGATGTTGTCGTCTGTTGTCCATAGTAATCGACGCATTTGATCCGGACAAGTGACGTCGACCGAAAAAACGGTTACTGCACGCGGCCACCAATGGCACGATTCATGACATTGTTGCTATCGTAAAAGCCACTGGCTGGAAGAAATGACTGCAATAACCATAACATATCGCGCAACGACGATGTACATGATTGTGTATTATTTAATAATGCTCCATTCGTTACAGAAGATACGGTCATCTATATTACATCGAAGAAAAGACGACGATAGTCGTGGCCTGCTTGATGGCGACGCCTTTCAAAGTTCGGTATCATAGAGAAATAGACAAAGGCCAACAGCGTACAAGACGATGGGTGTTATTCTGCGACATAGGTTAAAGAGACGTCAGATGACTACTACATACACTGGACATAATTTTATTTAGGTTACATGTGTGCTAAGTAAGAGTATGAAGCCGATTACAGCTTTGTACAACTGCGCCAGATTTAACCGCATACTTGTAGCGTCGGCATGTATGCCAAACCTCTGATTTAACCCACGTCGCCGCCTAGAAAAATGGAGGGCCATGGTAACTCTGGGCAATAAAGCCTGGTTGGAAGTAAGGATCTCCTGGCTAGACTTGAAATATCTCTGAATCTACTCGTTAGATGTCTCTATAATTTGATTCTGTTAATCGGCTTTCACCTTTGAACTGGTTTAGCTGCGCGTGCGTTTTCATTCGGAGTCATCATTGCATTATGCAGATTAGATTTTGTGATAATTTATTTGGTACATATCTTATTTTCGTATGTACTAATACCTTAATTTATCATAATAATATTCAATTTAGCAACGTTTATTAGATCTGTCGTCTGGGTTAATCTTTTCTGATATATAACGTGTCACTTATCTGAGTACCTAACCAATCTATAGGTGTAAGGAATTACCTTACAGACAATTAGCTAAGCCACGATATCAGCCAGACAAAGTATCTACCTACTCAAAATTATGGGTGAACTTAGCAACTCGCACGAGAGGTATAAAATGTAACGAAATAAATTGTTTTATTAATACGTAAACGATAACTCTAATAATAATCAAAAGACTTTAGAAACTAACATTAACCTTAATCTGCGCCGCGTACCTAGACGTCTTAGCCTACAAGCTTTCAGAGTTCTTTCGCTTATACACGATCACGCTGATAATGAGTTCCCCTATATAAAGTTCATAATTAATTACTACTCATTTTGAGAACTCAGAATAATAACAATAAATATATGAATAATTTTATCTAGATAATGACACAGTTACCGTCTACGTTCAATAGCGGAGTTCACCAATGCATCACTAGCGGCAGTCTTCCCAAGATCCCAATCTACTTGACTCTACCTAAACGAACCGACGGACAACGAGCGATTCCAACCAGACAGACCCTTTGTCTACAGTGCGCTGTTATTTTATACCGAATCTCGTAGTCAGACAGAGCGGCAGTGCGGTCAGACCGAGCAGTGGGGTCAGCCGAATCTGAGGGACCTGATCTAAGAATACTGCTCCTCTAGTAAGCCTGACCTGTGAAACAGACTGCCAGGTCACCCAGTTCTGACCAACCAGATATAAGAACACCACCGACAATGTATCCAACGAGCCACTAGTTCTGACCTCTGAAGTCGGCCGAATACCTTTACTAAAAATACAGGCCGTCAGACCAACTAATATCATCACTAGTGCACAAGCAATAACCACCTATAGTGACCCAGATCTAGTCTTAAGCAATGCCTCCCTGAAGTGGTCTGTCTAACTATAACGTAGCATTATATTGACCCTATGATAGATCAGGCGGCAGTGGCTTTTATTATCTAAAGCCAAGATCTAAAATGTTTAAGATTCCCTTCTAAATTACACAGGAAATGTTTTGCCAAACTGACTATTCAATGCTAAAAAAGACTTGAAAGAAAAGACGAAGAGGAGTGGTACACAGCTGCAAGATCTCGAAACAATAAAATCAAGAATTAATTAGAACATACGAAGTCAGCAAAAAATTAGGAGAGTGGCGTAGATAAAATATTTAAGGGGAAAGAAATGCAGAGGCAGTAAGTTTTTTAAGCTTATCTGCCGATAGCAACAAATAAAGTTAGGCGCACATTTAGGTTCATGAAGATATAATGTCAGCAAGATCATGAATTATTGATCCACAAGGATTTGTTTTATTCATTTGGAAATTCAAGTAGCCCCATTAAAGGAAACTGTCTAGAGGCGCTCCCGCCTCTAACGCGCTCCAAAAGAGGAAGTTTAAGTGTGCCGATGAGTAAGATTTCAGACATAGGGCTATGGCGTAAGCATTGCTGTAAGGGAAAACCTTTCCTTATCAATGGGCCTGCCACAAAAAAAATAGTCGATTCGTCATATTTGCATTAAGAGCGAATGGAACCAAGAGAACTCTCTTTTCGATGTAACTTAGGAGACGACGTTCTTGGATTGCCGAAGTTATAAAGCAGAGGTAAATTTGGGTGAGGCCCTCGTGACATCGCCATACCCTGTACTCATTGCGCTGCCTTCAGTTGGGTGAACCATTGAGAAGTGCAACCTGTGGATGTCGCGGATTTTACTCTCGCCAACTCCTTCTTCTAGATGACGAGAGTACCGCCAGTTCTTTCCTCAATCACCAAGCTCAGCAACACGACACACTTGACGAGGTTCAAACCCGCGCGCTCAGCACACACTGAACGCCACAGGCTGACCAGTCTAACCGATCGGCCACTGTGCCACAGCAAATATATATATACACACCACACATCCTATCTACAGTTACTGGAGTTATTAGTGTCCTTTAGAAATGTTTCCCTGGTTTACGTTGGAGAAGGGATTCCCAACTACGGTGATTACCCTTATCGTCAGAACGACCAAGCGCCTCCCCCAGTTCCGAAACAAGTCCCTGTTCCTTTGCTTGCTACGCTATATGAACCCTTTTACAGGCGATTTCCTTCGCCATCCAAAAAGCAAAACTCGTATCTCTATTGGACGAAAGATCACCTGCTGCAACTATTACTAAACCTGATTGGTCGGGTCTTGGCGTCTCTAGCATCACGTCGTATCCCTAGAGGCGTCCAGATAATGTTTGACTAGCGGCTGTTATGGCTGGGCCTTGTTAGTGTCATTGAATTCCATTACTACAGTTATACCGCCAAACAGATTGCGCCGTTCGTATCGACATTGTCCCCTATTCATGATCCGTGTAAACCAGCCGGTTCAGACCAGATCTTCAGCTGGTTCATGAAATTCTTGTTCATGGGTCGCAGAGGAGGAGGGGCAGGCGGTGTCGGGTTTCGTTGCTTGACACTCCGTTGATCTTGCCTACTCCTCGCCGTCTGTATTGAGGCCGTCTGCCCCCGGCGAAACACATTGATGTCTTCCTTCTCATGTTTCAGGTAGACAACTTCATCCGTAGTCCTCCCACGCTTCCGCTCTCGTTCGATGACTTTTATATAGCGCCATCGTCCAGAGTTTCGCGCGTGACAGTTGATAAAACAGGTATTGAGAGAAGGAAGGAGAAAGAGAGACTGCCCGATAGAATTGCGGATCGAATAGAAAACGCAAATTCACGTTTCAATAAATGCAAAATACGCACATTCCAGAGAGATGCGCATGTGTGTAATACTCAACATGAAAATGCATGCATGCCTTGATGTATGCACACATTGTGTATACGGAAATGCATGTATAGTTACATGTAGAATCATACAGATTCATGCAAATACATGCATCCATACACACATGCATATTAGACACATCAATGCATAGTGCATACACAGACATACATGTACTAACAAACATAGTAGATGCCATGCGCCTCCAGAAGAGTCACGTGACAAACAGTAAAGAGTAATATCGTTATTACCATAGATCTGCTAATACTCGTTGTCGTTGATATTACCGTAGAATACACGAGGATGGATATCATCTGTACAAAAATGGCGAAGTTCAGAAGCAAAGCGATGCTAGGACAGAACCTTTCAAAACGATCCCTCCCATGAATGAAAATATTCTATTTGAGTTATGCGTATAGGCTCACTTCGAACGTTACTGTATCAACGACCAAATTACTTATGTAGCGCGCTGTAACTGCATTAAAACACAGAAGTAATAAACTCTCCATCCAATTCGTCCCACTAAGAATCGCCTCCATCAGTCAGTTGGTCCAATCCCAAATTAAGACACTTCGGCGGCGTTTGATTGTCCTAAAATCGATTAACTTCTCAATCATCATAATTTCTATGCAAGGATAAAAGCATTTCTGGAGTCTTCGTGTACGTGGTTGTATTCGGCCCACTTAGCCCGCGCGATAAAAGTTATAAACAGCAATTTGAATTACAAGAATACTGTTACGTCATAGGTCTGCTGGATATATAGAGCAGTGTGTGGATGGGAGGGATTAGGATCAGTGGCGTCTCTGGGTTTTTCCTTTAGGGCGGACCAACGGGGTCCGAGTTCCGGGATGGGGGCCAATTGGATACCCGAATTTGTCGAAACTGAGAGTGCTAGGTATAGCTCCACACTGAATGACATCGACCAGATACATGTATATGCATTATAGAGCAACATGAATTCTTTACATCAACAAACTAGATATTTTTGAATAGAATGACTTTATTTAAAAGTAAAGCATAAACTATGCACGATAACTAGTATATTTAAGATGTAGAGTGCCTATGGTTGCGTAATATATATATATATATATATATATATATATATATATATATATATATATATGGAGAGAGAGAGAGAGAGAAACTCTGTTATTAGCAATCATTTTAAACTTTGTGAATGAACGTGTAACTTCACTGTTACGTCATTTTAATTATGTAACAAGGCCATTGCTAGAACTTAAATATAGATGTCATGTCATGTCATGTCACATCGTCATCGTCGCTTCGCGACGATTGACTACACGAATGGGAAAGTGATGGCCAATGCTTTCTGTCTCTTACGATGTTCATTAAGCTTGTGCCTTATAAAACAGTTCACGCCATGACATTGTCAAACCAGCAGATTCTGGGTCTTCCACGATTTCGGTTTCCTTCCACTATACCCAACATCACACTGTTCTCAATACTGTCTTTAGGCTGTCTCACGATGTGCCCGAAGTACCGCAGTTTTCTGGATTTGATGTGGCCCAACAGTTTGCAGTCAACTTTCGCCATTTGATACACTTGTTCGGTTGTCACCATTGCTTTCCATGGAATTCTGAGCAGTTTCCTCATGCACTTGTTCTCAAATGCTTGTATACGTTTCTCTTCTTCTTTCTTTCTTTGTTCACGCCACACAACCATACGTTGCTACTGGCCACGCCAATGCCTTCATGAGTCGCAGTTTGGTTTTAGTACTGACTGATTTATTCTTCCAGATGCTTACCAACTTAAACATGACTGACATTTCCATAGCTAATCTTGATTTTACCTCACTCGCGCAGTCCCCGTCCTTCGTTACTCTGTTCCCCAAGTATGTAAATGAGTCCACTTGTTCCAGTTTGTATCCGTCCACCTTGATCAAAAGTGCATCATTGTTATTTGTCATTACTTTTGTCTTTGCTAAATTAATCAGCATACTGTATTCTTTTGCTGATATCTCAACACGTTGCACCAACTCCTGTAAATCCTCTGGTGAAGTGGCCAGTAGCACGATGTCATCAGCATATCTAAGGTTATTAATAGTCTTCCCTCCAATCCTGAATCCCTTGTTGTAGCCTAGTAGTGCTTTTCGCATTACCTGTTTTTCCAGAATGTTAAACAGGCTTTGTGATAAATAACATCCTTGTCGGACTCCTTTCTTGATACTAAACCATGTCGACATAATTTCGTCTGTCTTTACAGTAGCTCGTTGTTGTTTGTATAGATTTCGCAATAGCTGAATGAGGTGGGGTGGGAAACACATCTCCATCACGGTTATCCATAGTTGATCGTGTTGAATCATGTCAAAAGATTTTGTAAATCTAGATAGTAAAGACATATCGTTATCGTTACTTTACTTCATTTATCAAACACGTTTATTATTAGCGATTTTAAATTGAAATAATGCAAGCCTATCAATTAACTATGCACGATACATACACTTAAAGAAAAGCAAGTTTATGATTGTCATGTCAAGAGTCAAACTGATACACAGGGGATCAATTTGTAATGGACTCTGCACGAACAGATTTAATCGACAACATTTTAAGACTACATGGACTAATATCAGACACAGTGCTTTGTAGATATGTTTTAATTAATTTCAGAGCAGAAAATTTTTCTCACAGGATGTTGATGTTACTGGTAAAACAATGGCTATGTTCGACAGTCTGTAGCCTACATTTCATGAAAAGAAAGTTTGCATTGTTCCAGAAAAGGAGCCAGAGCTATCATTGTGGTCATATTGCATGGTTGCACATAGACATGAACGCCTTAACAGGAACCCAACTTGGGGAATTTCATCGTTGAGGTCTTCAATATTACTGTCATACAAAGTGCAAAGGACACAATGTTATCATAATTAATTCAAGAAAGACTTATATTTTGGCATAAATGACTGTTATAGCAGTAAGTGAATAGCCAGAGAATGGTCATTCTATAGGTCTATCTATAGTTCAGAAATGTTCTGCCTAAATGTGGTTTATGTGTTTACTTGAGAACGCTGTCCCTCAGTTTCATCAACTGCTGAGCTGAAAAAACGGATGGGCATTAAACGGACAACCGGACACGTTGTTTAGTTAATACTGGGTCAATTTATCAATTCTTACTTTTCTCTTCTGCCTTTGCAAAGACCCCTGTTTCATTTCTATTTGCTTTGAAAGAGGCAGTTTCATGTCTGACATAGATGTATTAACTGAAATTACGTTCAATTAAAGTGCGTGGCAATGGAAATAAATGGTCAGTGCCTTCCAACTGCCCTCCAACTGCTGGACACTCTTATTAGCATTGCTCATTACACTAGTACCATCATAACCTTGACCAACTAAACCTGAACCTATGTTTGCCCCAAATGACTTAAGACCATCTAAAATAAGCCATGACAATGAGGCTACATCTAATCCGATTGCAGATTCCAAATCTATAAAATATTCACTTTCTTGTTGGCAAAATCGTATTACAAAGAATAGCTGTTTCTGCGACTATAGTATCCGTTGTTCTAACAACATGGATTGAAAACTATATAGACTCCTTGAACTATTCTATTACCTGATCTCTGATTATATCACCCACCAAAAATTCTAAGCAAGTAAGTAAGTGATCCTGTAAGATTGTTCATAAAAATTTCAGATTTCGTTATGCAAGAAAGTACTTCGTGCCTTTGAGAACACCCTGGAAAAATAATTCTGAATTTCATTATACATCATACCTGAGTAAGTAAATTTACAATCTAAATGACACCCCATTTCACAGCACATCGGCCTAAAATCTGAGGGCCAGTGGGTGGGCAGAGGCTCAGCTGGGTGGGCCATGGCTCCCATTATCCCCCTGTGGAGCCGCCACTGATTAGGATGGACAGAGAACATGGAGCAGACGACGACTACCGTAAACAATATTGTATGATGCCATCCACACTGTGTACTGACACTAATGGAGCTGACAGACGCAGCCGGTCGCTCCACTGGAACGCACGATCATGAGTCGTCGTGTATTTTCAAACCGCATTCATTTGCATCTGCAGCTGACGATTGTGAATGCGAACACACAGTATATCATCTTTATCAGACGCCCAACATGACAGAATGGAGCGACCAATAAAAATATCTTCAAGAGAGGCATCGAACCATCTCCTTCAACTAAGGATGCAGGCATGCAAGATGCGGAAGATGTATTTGCGCTCTGTCGCTTCGTCAGGATGCATATACACCAAACTACAGAGTAGTCCGCTGCAGCCTTTGTTATTGTCCTCCATAAAGCGCCTCCAGTCTGTCTAAGCAGTACTTGAGCGGGCACGAATCTCCAACGCTCTGCTGCACAAGTGCTTTCAAAACACGAGTCTAGATTATATATTGTCTGTCATAGAATGGGATGGTCAGATGCGTTGACCCGTTCGTTCTACACATTATTTCTATCGTCGATATTTTTTCTTTAAGCGTGTAAATTCAGCCAAAACAACATGATATTTTAAGCAGTGATCATAAAGCAATCGCCATTGCTCCAACTGGGGCGTGCTGGCTAGTTGCATTGGGAACTGTATATGTATGTGGCACGAAAGAGGACAAATTATCAAGCGAGGTTTCAACATATGTATAAGATATCCTGAAATGAATACATCCAATGTTATATTATAATAGCAAAAAACCTGAAGGAGGAATGGGCTACCAGGTTGTCCGGCGGTCAGCCCTAAGTGATTTTTTATGCTCACCTCTTTGTGTACAAAAAGCCATTGATTTTATGCAATTTCTTATTTTAGTCACTATGTACTTGTGATGTGTTACATTTCTTTAACACTTACCATCTATATTAGATGACAAGCATTGGTTATGCGCCAGTCAATTGTCATTCGATTCTTGCAATCATTGCTCACTTATTTAGGTTAAGCAAATTATGCCGACACATCAGATGATGCATTGTCAGCTCTTATCAGTGCGTGTACATAATTAAACACAGTTTCTGCCTTCCTAGGCTGAAGAAGTTCGTGCATCCAATGTCGCCGTCTGTTACGTTTCCCGGCGCTCTCCTTCAACTTGTCCAACGACATCTTTCTCGGTCTTTCTCTTGTCTTTTTCCCTCCATTCTTCCTACCCCCGAATTATAATTCTTAGGAGGGAGTCTTCCCTCATTTTGTTAACCAACCATTTTCGCTGTCGACTTGTGACTAATCCTATCATGGATCTTTCGTCCACTATCTGTGGTATATTTTCAATTGTCCTACTATCTCCACCTTTCGCCATATCCACATCTCAAAGACCTAAGTACTAGCGAGGAGCCAGTCATATAGTGGAGGCAGCTGATGACTGCCTCCTGAGGGCTGTTATCTGGAATGGGATCCGTGCCCTTCGTAGCATCTTTTTTCCATCGGTCATCAAACGCAGATATAAACCCAAGCACCGTAAGCACCGTGCCATTCCCCATGAATTTGACATAATAATCAACTACAGACCCTTGCAATTTCATTTCGCTTCCCAGGCCGCTAACAAACGAAACCAGAGCAAAATTGAACACTTGCAGTTAAATTGCTTCAAACCATAATTAACTCCACTTTATTTTTCAAGTAACTGTCTACACGATATCAGTGAGTTGCAAGTTTCGTAAACTCAGCACTTCTTAAGCGCCCAATTGGTGTGGCAGGGCAGCCATCTGTATTCGCAAGCATGGAATCAAAAGAAAATCTATTTAAACAGCCGTGCACGATGCATCAAGAACCAAAAGTTGACATGTGTTTAGATGTGTTTAGATGTGTTTAGGACAGGTGAGCAAGACAAGCAACACGGGAGTCACAAAGAAAATAGCTTCAAGTTATCGGTTCATATTTTGAATGTAAGGCCTAAACATAACTCTAGCCAAAATGATGAGCTAAAACATGAGTAACAAACATATGGCTTGCTAATTGACGTTAAGTAAAAAAAGGTTCATTCCGTCATGCATATTTCACAAATGGTAATCAGGGTAGAAGATCAACCTAATTCATGTTGTTATTCCAATTGTTGTTTAAATTTCTTGAAAGAAACAACTCCTATGCCATTAAATAATGTTCTACTCTATTTAGTATGTAATCCAGCAAAATTATTGAAAGGGCGATATATAAATTACTGAGACAGGTAGATAGATAGAAAGACAGAAATAAAAATTTAAAATACTTATATGCTCATTTGTCGCATCGTTTGAACGACGTAACAATAGGCCTTCTTATCTCAATTTAAAATTAATAGGCTTTCATAATCTCAATTTCAAATTAATTGGCTTTTATAATCTCAATTTAAATTAATAAGCTTTCATAATTTCAATTTAAATTAATTTAATAGGCGTTCATAATCTCAATTTAAAATTAATAGCCTTTCATTATCTCAATTTAAAATCGCTAATAATAAACGTGTTTGATAAATGAAGTGACGTAACGATAATGATATGTCTTTATCATCTAGATTTAAGTTCTAGCAATGGCCTTGTTAAAAAATTAAAATGACGTAACAGTGAAGTTTCATTCACAAAGTTTAAAAAGATGGCTAATAACAGAGTTTCTCTATATAATTAATATGACGCAACCATAGGCACTCTACATCTTAAATATGCCAGTTTCGTTATTGTTGTGACGTAATAATATGCATTTATTCTTTAAATGCAATTACTTATAGTCCAATAAATTTCTTCCACAGTTACGGTGACGTAACATTGGACATTAATTTTGGTTTCAAAACTGAAATTATTGTAGTGACGCAAGAATTGGCAATTGTTCTCTACATTTTAATTAGGCCTGTTTCATAATTATTGTAGTGACATAATAATATGCCTTTATTCCTTATATGCACTTTACTGTTAGCCTAAATAATGTGTTCCCCAAACTAGAATAATTTTAAGTGATGTAGGAATTGGACATTGTTCTCTCAAGTTTTCCATATTAAACTAATATTTTAATATTCGATGTGACGTAACAATATATCTTTATTCCCAAAATTTGACTTAGTGAGTACTGAGTATTCCCTAGAAGAAACAAAGCTATAATTTCATAAAAAGTCAACAAATTCATCATAACTTGCATAGACTAATTGGGTTGACGGTTCGCATACAACAATATTATTGTCCCTAATAGCGTCATATGGTTTTAGACAGCTCGGTCAGGTGTCTTCTACTTTTTAAAATTCCAGGTAGGCCTACATGTACCTAAGACAGACAAACGGTTTCCAATTTGATGATAGGTGATACATGTACTGTAGTTAGATGCATCTATCGGAGCTTAGGACATGCGACACTAAATGAATTATTAATTAAATGGACTGAAACCTAAAGGATTGGCAGAGTTGTTTTTCGGATTGCGAGAATTGCACCATAAGAATGGCATGGTACATGGACACGAACCGAGGATACTCCTTGCTCTGGTTTCCACATAGCACCCATAGTGGGACCGTTCAGGCTACCGCCGTCAAAGTCTGCTTCAGCTCCCGATCGAACCCACCCTGACGGACACCCATAGACTAGACCAACAATGCAATGAATTGAATACTTAATAGAATACTTAATAGAACAATCATGATGTGTATAATGAAAACACTCCAAACAGGCGTCTTATGCCTATCCCCCTTGTGCATATCCCGGGAAAGTGATGGAAAAATAGAAAGGGGCGACATTTTGGACCTTCGCCTCGCAACGCCACTGGACCAATTGCAGCGTGAAAAGTTGTAGAAACAGAAAACTGTGTGGGTCATAATAGTTGCAATAAGCAGTACGAGAGCTAGACTAATCGTTGAATAATTATCAGCATCGTAGGCATCCCGGCATTATTCCTTGGGTGTAAGCTTACAGTGCAGTAAATTGCCAGTAATTAAGGCTGTCAAAAATAGTGTTGAACTCACGACCCGGTTACCCATCGATCCGCACGGTCGGGTACCCGGGTATTTACCGCGCGAATATTTTTTAGGAAATGTAGGGAATTGTGCATTATTTACAGAATGTCGGAAACTAGAGAATCAATTTCACTGCCCGGGTAGTCAACCAATATGACCAACGGAATATTTCTGGCATATGTTCAGGTAAAATCGCGCATTTTTACGGAATTTCGGGTACCCGAAAACCGATTTCATTACCCGGGTAGTCAGCCTCGTTAAGGTATCCCGGGTACCCAGATATCCGTTGACAGCCTTACCAGTAATTGACATTTCATGACTTTATCAGCTACTGGCCCTAATTTGTAGTGGCTAATCTTGTCAGGAGAGTCGTGGATGTATATCCATAAGGCATGATCAGTGTGACTGGCCTAAGG
Organism: Bimastos eiseni; assembly: GCA_959347315.1. NCBI lineage: Eukaryota > Metazoa > Annelida > Clitellata > Crassiclitellata > Lumbricidae > Bimastos > Bimastos eiseni. Next base: position 44,103,353 of record OY365808.1, on the reverse strand, counting down.
CAACTCTTTGGTGTGAAGAGCGGCACATCAAACTGGAAACGGTATCGATGCGCGCAACCCAATGAGGTAATTTGGTTCATGTCACTGTCAATGCGTGTTATCGTAGTGCGGTTTGTCAGTTGGAATTAATAATCACGAATGTTAGGCTTATCATTAATGAATGAGGTAATTTTAAGTTGATAAATTATGGCTGTTTTAGAGTTACATTGAAGCCAGGAGATGCATTCTGGTGCTTCTGTCTTATAAATAAGCAAACACGATGATAATGTTGATATAGACAGATATGTGCCTGTCCAAAGCCTGGGAAAAGAGGAGAAAACACTCTTCAGTTTTGCATGGAATCTAGTGTCACCGTTTGGCCCGATGGGTCTGTTCCCATGCTGTAGATATGTTGGAGATCAGTTTGATCTAAATTTTGGTGTTAAACTCACGTTCTTGTTTTTTAATTACTTGGGGATGAGGTTGGATTAATGATCGTCTTATGACGATTATTATTTATTTTGTTCTATATGGTCTTCAAATTATGTTAAAATTTATAAAATTGCCTCAAATGATTCAGACTTTAAGCCCACGTGTTTGAAACTGTGCAATTCACAATTATTAGATGATAACGAAACAGAATAAGAGCGAATTTGAGAGAGAAATATTTATGCCACATAAATTGCCTATCTCTGGTTAGAACTGATCTGAACTGGAAGATACAAGATGTCAATTTGCTTTTCTTTACCCTGATCCTATGATGGGGAGAATCCAAAAACCGCAAACTAGACATCCAGCGACTGACTTTTGCAGTCAGCAAATACCTGGCAAGTATGCTGTAATGCCTAAATGTTTATCTTGTCAACTCTGGAATGCTTTTTTCAAGGCTAATAGAAGACTTAAGTTCGTCACAATAATTTATGATATTCAATTAATTCTACATTCATAATGCAACAGGTCTAAAAATCACTAGCGTGGTCTAACCACACGAGTTACAGACCGCAGAGAAACGGATAGTAGGCCTACACTGGCGTGAAGATCAATGCTCGCTACCAGCAAAAAGTGACTAAGACTTATTTGCGGAAACCAGAAACTTAAACAGCAGAAAATTCTTTATTAGGGTTTACCTTTTGAAACAGTATCTATCAGGCAATAATTGTTCTTGTTGGTTTTACGAAACTGGTAAGCGAAAGGTTAAATATAATCAGACGTTGTATCGAACTGCGGTGACCAATGACTAGACGGAGTAAGTCTAGAAAATGTGATGAAGTCATATGTACATGTCTTGAGCTAGAGTTCAGATGGTGCGAAAGTTATTGTCTTAATATTGTCTACGACACTTTCATTTTCCTTCTGAACTTCTTCTGGTTTGTTCGAATAAGCCTAAGATACATCGGGAAATATCTGTCAATAGGTCTATGTAGGCATCGCTAGCTTAACTCGACTCACATCGGCAGATCCAAGGGGATTTTTCTTATCCGATTTAGTCTTTTCATCAGATTTTGGATCCACTTCCGGTGGACCCTCAGGAGTCAGAGAAGCAATCGGCAGTCGATTAATTATTCTGCAAACGAAGCAATCAGTAGAAATGTATTAACTACGTCTCATTGTCTTACATCGCCTGCAGTAAAAATTAAACCAAGTGAAATTATCGTTCAGAATAATGCAGACTTCGCGCAACATCAAAGTGAAACACACCAATATCGGATATTTTAAGTATATTTTAAATATAACAGATATATTTAGAAGTTTTAATCAAACCACGTGACTCAATGCACCAATCCGGTAACACTTTACAGACGAATTGCATTAGTTTCCCAGCTGCGTGCGTGTTGAACACTTTAATCGTCAAGGTATTAAACCATGTCAAATTTAGTTCATCTGGTCAATAAATTCAGAGAATGCCAGATCAGCAGCGACCATTCAAACATGGATGACGTTTTACCCTCTTATTTTTACCTCAAAAAAAACTGATAATGGCACCCGTACGGTACATATTAAGATGGTAATTTCACGGAATTTAAATTAATAGAGAAAGCTTAGAGATGTAGAGATCAAAGGAAGCAGCACGAGAGGCATAGAACCGGTTTCTGGCACAGACAATTAAGCTTTACTTTCGATAAAAGTTTGCTTATAGATTTTTACGCTTTATATCCAGTATTTTGATAATTATTTTGAGTCGTCCTGACTTAAAAGAACGGTGCCAAGTATCAGAAATTTCCGACTTCCCGTCTCTAGTAGTTCTAGTGGTTCTGTGGTTCTAGGGATTTTGTGGCTCTAGTGGTTATATGGTTCAAGTGGTTCTGTGGTTATAGTAGATCTAGTGGCTCTGTGGTTCCTTTGTTCTTGTGGGTTTAGTGGTTCTGGTGGTGGTTCTATGGTTGCTGCGTCTTAACTTTTATGACACTGATAATTTGATACTTTCATTCCAAACGAATCACCTGAGATTTAATCCATCTGGAAATTGGACACGAAGGTCATTCTATTGTATAAAGAAAAGTACTGCAAAAGGAACCTCGGCCTCCATTGTGTTCTAGTTGAGATCAGTGCCAATAGTCTGTTCTGAAATATTATCAAACTAACAAAATTTTAAATAGGCATGTAGTGTATCTCTCGTACAACAGTTTGGCCCCAATTTAGTGGACAATGAATGATAAAAAATAACTGTAGTCGAATAAATGTTTACTCGAAATGCTGAAGTAAAAATACGACGGTTGCGATGACCACCAATGCAGTATAACCGGTGATAGTAAAGACAAGGATAGTCCTTTTCTTCACATATACTCCACTTGTATCAGGTATCTCTGCACAAGGAATCAAAAACAATTAATGCCAGTCACTATAATATGCTCGTTAAAAAAGCTAAGAAAACTGTCAAAATTGAAAGGTCTGGCCCCTAGAGACCTAGAGCCCCTAGAGGAAAAAGTGAAGACCTCCGTGTAAATGGCGAGGGTAATCGTGAAGATCTTCACTGTTAGATCTGTAAGAACGCTGAGAATCACGGTTACAGATCTCTGTAGAGATGCTGCATCTTCTGACGCAGAGTTTGGTTGCTTTGCTTGTTGAGGACATCCAACATAACGATCGGGTGCGAGAACTTCGTGAGTTATATTGCAGCAGAGATAATCGGGTGCAGATTGTACCCTCCACAGGGGAATGGAATGATAGCGAGTGCTGATTGGAACCCATTATAACCTCTACACGCCCTGGCAAACATACGCATCAGGCGGAAAGATAGAGATTTGTTATAGTTTACAAGATTTCTGTTCTCTGAATTACACGAACGATTAATGTCTCTGACGAAGGGTGGATGCTCCAAATACACGAGGATGATGGCAAATGAAAACTGCATGAGGAAGAAATGCTAGGCCATCGGATACCGTCTAGCTGTTCTCCTCAATCTAGAAGTTTTGTGGAAGACGGTTCTAACGCTGAAACCATTTTTCCGCTGGAATTGTGGCTTGGGATCACCCTCCTCCTGCCTCCTCCTCCCTCTTTCCGTAACACTTGAATGCCAATGGTTGTTGGACTTGGATCGAGAACGTCTCTAATTAATAGAGTGGCGTTTAAAAAATATTTCAATAAAGTTACGATGAAAGTGATTCAAAACTATAAATACTTTTAAATGTCAATGTAAATTCGACAGATGGAAGTGCTCATTATATTAAGCATATTCTTCTAATGAGAACTTCCATTTGTCGTTAAAGGACACGCTTGCAGTTTAATGTATTAAACTACACTGCAAGCACACCCTTTAACGACCAGCGCGTAGTAAACTGCAAGGCATAATCAATAACACTTGTCGCATAAGGGTTAAACATAGCCTTTTTAGCTACTCTTTAAACCTGTCAGTGAATTGCGTTTGCTCGTTCCATTATGATGCAACGTCGGGCCTTATAAGCGGTCGGCTCGACAATCTGGAATGGCCTCTTGCCTAGAAATTCCTCGCCTGCATTTTACTCTTAATTGGAAACCGTATTATTCAGCTGTAGTCAAACGGGGAGCGCCTCTTAGATAGATATCTTGAAGGGGGCTATATTAAATTCACACTGATTGATTGAGTCCAGCCTGGTGGAACAACGGTAAGCTTCAGAGAACAACCGCCAAGCATGGCGCAATCCGTTCAACCAATCATCAATGTGAATTTGATATAGCGCCCCTTCAAGGTATCTACACAGAGGCGCTCCAAAATCCGTTGATATCTTTTTAGTTGAGCTGTGTTTTTACATATAGCTATCTAAGGGTTAAATGGTATGATCGATTTGGAGGAAGAACTGCTTGTGAAACATGTGTGTGTGTCTGAGCAGTCATGTGAATTTTAAACTTCAGTTATAATCTGGCGCGGTTATATTTTGTCATATGCAAGACGATCAAAGTGAATCTTACCAGTGTTGCATTGCTCTCCGGCAAATCCGACTTTACAGATTTGGTCAGGACAATCTCCAGTCTTCAAATCACACGGATAATACAAACAGTTACAGATTCCTTTGCAATCAGGTTTGAAGCGTCCGACGGGACATACTAATCACAAAAGACAATCATATACTGATGACGCGTACAATACGACACATTTTGCTTAAGAAGTGAGTAGTAAGCTCTTAATAACCGACGAAACAAACAGTGATACCATTTTTGATCAGGCAGCGCCTGTGTGAAGTACAAAATGGCACAAAATTGGCACATAATTTGTCTAGAGTTTAGAGTGTCCAGGTGACCATATGATTTTAACATTGAAACATGACATACATTATGTTTATCTGACAGATAGGCATTTACCTGCATAGACGCTATTGGCATTTCTATCCCCGCAAGTCTGCTTCATGTTATCGCTGCACGGATGATGGCAATCGCTTTCTGGTATAGCTCCGTACAAGCCCACAGTGTTCGAGCACCAACACTGGTTACCGACCTGGATGCCAACGAGAATGCCATTTTATTCTATGATGGGTGCAAGAACAATGTAACTATTCAAATGGTTGCTAAAGTCTCAGAAACACAGTAAAGCAGTGAGTGTGTAACGCAACAAAGTTACTTTATTTATCGCCTCAAAATCAAGCATACGATGTATAGGGGCCTGCTTGGTCATAAGTGTCAAAGATTGGCGGCCATTGAATAGCTCAAGCAAGTCTGATGAATAGAATTCGACAACGTGTCGCTAAGTCTTATTACCTGTAGCCCTGCATATGTGTAGGACGAGGCGCGACACTGCCTCGCACATGCTGAAGGCTTCATACTAGCAATTTTTAGAATCTGCTTTCGAAATTCTCGTTTTTCCTCAACCTCTCTGAAACAGCCGACATAGACATGCCCTTCCGGTACCGTACGAATATCTGTCAAAAGAATAGCAGAAATATGTAGCTGTAATTGCTACAGTAACTACTATCGCGCGTTTTAATGCACTAGCCACCAGCCAATTGCACAAAACGAATACGCAACGACGAAAAGGTCCGAAAGTTCGGGCCATTTATAGACAATAAAAATATTCAGTAACAGACACTAATACAATTTTAAAAATATATGATTAAGGAAAGTCATATGCTGTCATAAGAGAGAGAGAGAGAGAGAGAGAGAGAGAGAGAGAGAGAGAGAGAGAGAGAGAAGCAACAGAGAAAGAGAGAGAGAGAGAGAGAGAAGCAACAGAGAAAGAGAGAGAGAGAGAAAGCGTCAGAGTCAGAGACAGACAGAGACTGATTGATTTCGTTGGTTGATTGATTGAGAGAATGAGTTGGCTGGTTGATTGTTTAACTGTTTAACTAATTGAGTGATTTATCGATTGATTGATTGTTCGTATTGGTGTATATCATGCTCCTGTCTCTGTATACGCTGGATCTGCTGCGTACCAATTTACAGTGTTGTATGCAAAATTTCAAACTTCAAGACCAAGACGAGACCGAGACAGTGAGGTGCCGAGACCAAGGCCGAGACAGTGAGGTACCAACACCGAGACCGAGACACTAGGTTCAAGACAGTACGAGACAGTAAAAGACAAGAGATCTTATATAAAAGACTATAAAATACTAATGTATCAGTTTTCGGCAATAATGCTCATCTGTTATTTCAATTTGAAACTCATAATGCATGTAGTACCAATTCGCGAGAACAGTTTTTATATTGCCGCGTTTTATATATTTTTCGATATCTCTTCTTCGGCTTCTCTACTGATAATAGTATAAAGAAAGCCTTTTTAAACACGTCTGAAATATTATAGATGATTTTAAACAAGCAAACTCGATGCCAAATACCAAACGAAATTATGAATTTGCGCATTCACCCTGAGAAACTCGAAGTTGTTCCGATCGTTTCAGTTATGGTGGTTTTACAACAATGACAAACGGCACGCCACAGCTATTGTTTTGTCAGTAACTTCAAATTGCGTAAACGCAAACTTCACAATTTCAGGTTCTCTCTAAGACATTTTTCCACTTTAGGATAACTGAATTGACTTCAGTAGGCCTGTCAATGTGACTCGCGCGTTAACCAGAATTACCGTTTCTCGTAGATTCCGGTTTCAGTTTCTAGCGCAAGATTCTAAGACAGTTAACGCGAAACTTATCGAGATCGCTTGTTCGATTGTTCGAGACAGAACAAGACTTTCACTTCAAGACAGTTTCTAAAATTTGAGACGCTGCCGCGAGCCCAAAACCGAGGCAATAGGCTTCCGTGACCGAGACACTAAAAAACTGTCTCAAGACGTCTCGATACCGAGACACTGTCTCGAGACCACACAACTCTGCCAATTTATAAAGGAAGTCCAGGTAAAAGTCAAATTAATATTTCAAAAATTTATATAAAACATTTACTAGAAGAACGACACAAATACCATGACGTACAACTCATCCAATTAAAGACCAGCGAAGAACAAGAGGGAAGTCTACGCTAAAGCAAAGTTTCTGGGGTCATAATATCGTCCAGATTGTTTTAATTGATGAAACTTTATCCTTACCGTTTTCGCACCTGTCGCCATAGTACCCTTCCTTACATTCACAGTCTAAGTGTGTATCCGTGGATGTGCAAATTCCATTGTTCAAACACGGACTCTTAAGACACGGATCCACTGTGTTGTAAACGAATACACTCACTTTCTTAATCATCAATTGGAAATAACTGAGTCGTCAAACAGCGAAATCAGCAAAATATTTTGCAAAATCTATACATGACATTATATATGAGCTCAAAATGGTCGTGCTGACTCGGCACCTGCTTCATAGATTAACAGGCTTAGCAGGTTCTTAAATTGAAAGCCTCAATTAGAAACATGGAAACAACTCGATTAGCTCGATAAAAGCAATGCATTCTAACGGTTTTCTAATAATTCATTCATTCATTGCGAAAATTTATATAGCACCCCTTTAAGATTACTCCTCAGGAGCGCTCCCCGGCTGATAAGAAACGTTTTAAGGCTGTAAAATGCATCTGAATGAACCCTATAGGCATACGACACAACGATAATGGTAGCATATTCCATGGCATTAGGCCAACAACAGAGAAAGCGCAATGCTATGGCATTGCTATCTAATTGTAGTTCGTGTGCGGGGAACAAGGAGTTCAACCTGCGTAGAAGAACGGAGAGCACGTCGTCCCTGCACGCCCATGGTAGAGCAACAGAGCTCTTGTAAATACGTAGGGGCAGCACCTAATAGGCAACGCCACACCAAAGCAGAAACGCGGTACACAATTCGCTGCTGGATAGGTAGCCAATGCAGGACACCCAACATAATTATAATCAGTGACATGACCGAACGTTGGATACGGCCAATGAGGCGCGCGGCCTTGCGCAGGACTCGCTACAAGCACCTCAGCCGCCCACCCGGGATGCCAGCGTATAGCACACAGCAATAGTCAAGGCGAGTGACAATAAAAGAATGGAGCAGGGTAGTGGTCGCGTTGATGGTTAGAGAGCGGGAGGCAACTCTCAGTTTGCGCAGCTGATAGTAACAGCTGCGACAGAGCTGATGAATGTGTGCTGTGAATTTGAGTTCCTGGTCTAGGATGACACCTAGATCGAGTAGGCTACAGTTGTAGAGAATGTAAACTGCGGAAACTCAAGGGCAAGGTCTGCAAGATTGAGCTTTGCGAGCTGCTGGCACGTGCCTATCCAGATGAATTGGGTCTTGGATGGGTTGAGACGCAGGCGGTTCGACGACATCCATGCCCCAAGAATATCCAGCCCTAAGCTCATGGCTCGGACTATGGTAGCCGCATCAGATGCCAGGCACTGCACATATGCCAGGACATCATGTGGCATGTTGGCCGAGCGGTTAGAACGGTCGGCCCGTAACGTTAGTGTGTGCTGAGCGCGCGGGTTCGAGCCTCGTCCGAGGCGTCAGTCGCTGTGTAGGGACTTTTAGCAAGTCCTTCGCACGCAATTGCTCTGCATTTCAACTGCAGTTGCGCCGTCGAGGCGTGTGTGCACTTCTGAACTTAAGTGTAAGAAGGGCAAAATCAAATAATAGTTGTATTGTATTGCATTGTATCATCAGCATAAGACTGGCTTAGAGCAGAGTTAGCTGCGAGAAGGAGGCCTAGGTCGGCCATGTACATGATATAAAGAAGGGGACCCAATACCGATCCCTGGGGCAATCCAAAAGGGGCAGATACCCAAGGAGATCTACTGGGCCCGTAAACAACTGAGAGGGAACGATCATGCAAGAAAGATCCTAGCCAATCAAGGAAGTTACCAGAAAAGCCAAATGAGACAGAAAGGCGCCCAAGAAGAATATCGTGGTCCTCGCTATCAAGTATATACACATGTAGGTTAGTATTATATACATTCACACCTTGTCACCTTGTGCTGTCATTTCTTGGAAATCTATCGACCGCCATGACCAATCCTCTCCATTTTTTTCTTTCCGAAGTTGCATCCCTTAATTCATCCAGGCTCATTTCAGTTTTTCATGTATCACATCATTCATTTTTTTCCTGGGCGCCCTCTTTTCTTCCTTTCTCCTTCACATGCCAGTATCATTTCCTTTTCCATTCCAGTTGATCGTATAACATAACATACATTCAGGTTAATAATAAATTAAAGAAACAGCTCAGACAAAGTCAGTCCTCTTGTCGTATGTATAAAACAACATTTCTACACGCAAGAATCAATCATTCACAATTGTGAGCAAAGTAATCAACGACATTTTTAACTCAGACAATAGTCTAATTTAATTAAAACGACGCCCAACATTGTTAACGCAGTTAGCGTTATTCTCCAGTATATAGGCCTACATGTAGGTTAATAATATTTTATACACATGCAGGTTAATAGTATGTATTTGTTGGCTAAAAATATAAACATTCAGGTTAGTAATATATACATAATAGGCCAATAATAATTATATACATGTAGGTTAATATATGCCATGCCACGATGGTTTATTTCAACGAAGCTTAAACCTGTACATACAATTATGACAAGCTTCTGTAGACTCGCGCTGACATACCACAAATGTTCACGTTATCAATTGCTCACCTTGCACTGAACGTACCCATAAAAAGTTCCTGGCCGATATCCGCTAAAGCCAAGATGTCAAATCTATCTGATACAAACTCCAGAAAACTCAACCATCTGATGAATCGGTGCTAGCGAATAAGATGGTGCCATGGGCTTAGCTTTCGAGGGCGCTTTAGAAGTCTGAAGAAATCAACTCATGCGAAGTTCTAAACAACACGCGATTGAAACATGACAACACATCGACGGAAAGTTTCGCTCACAAAAAAAAGACTGAACAAAATTTTACATTACTGACAACAACGCCCTTGTAGCGGTATGGCCTTCTTACGGCGCCATATAAATCGTCTTTATTATTATTATTAATTAAGGGGGCGGCTGAGAGCCATTGTGGCCTCGTCCGATATTCACGGGTGTCTATTTAATCTACCGACGAACACACGTGACACCTTTTCTACGTCTTCCTTGTATCCGGGCGTGCGTGATCTTCCACCAATGAGAGACTACTTGTCGACACCATCCCGTATCTGCGGTTGACAGTCTCCGCTCTACCCTTTCGACGCAGCCTGGCTCAGATACTTCTACCATCCACGCCATCTGTTCTGCCATCGACAGGAAGCCGTTGACTCGTTCTACTCTTTTGCGTGTACCTATCGATGGTGATGACTCTCTTAGCTTGGTGTGCACTGTTTTGCTAATTGTTGTGACACTGTTATAGGCCGACGTGAAAATGACGCTTAACAAAATAACAGGCTTTCGAAAACAGCGCAGAATAGTTACTTTGTGGAGGAGCTACGAAAAATCTATAAATATAATACACGACAAAACGGATGAAAGAAGATGGAAAAATTAATAAGCGAAAGAATCAGACATGGACCTATCCTTGTAACAACAGCAGAACAGAAAAACTAACTGAAACATTTCAAACCAAGACGATATCGTGCCCTGTATAGAATTATTATTTCTTACCTGTTTCACAGTTAACGCCGCTGTATGGCGAAACGCATTTACAATTGATTTTCAAGCCATCGAGTACACACTGACCGTTGTTCAAGCATGGACTGTTTAAACACGAGTTAGCTGCAACAAGCGCCAACAAAGGGATAATGAGCTACTGTCGATTAATATTCTGCTGAATTGGCTTACAGATTATTATGTAGGCCTACAGTTCATTTCAAATTAATTGTAACAGCCATGATGAGTAAAATTTAGCAAAAACTATCATCGTAAAATGTGAAGCATGTCGAACTACATTTAGAAGGTCATTCACGGGGGCCAAAATGTACCAGGCTATGTACTAACGTTCGCATGTTAGGATTTATTAACTTTTATAAATTAACGTTTCTTGCAAAACAATTAAGCGTCTATTAGTCAACGAATAACTGCATTTACACATAACTATGTAGCTAATGCTTAGTTTCTGCATGTCGTTCTTTGCACACGCGGTGGATGTCTTGTACAAGACGGTTAATTACCCTACAACAGATCCCAATCTACAGCTGATAAATGACAGCGGTTCAGCATAAATAACGAAACGTCGGATGATAAAACGTCGGAACTTGTAATAGATAACTGTCGCTACGAAAAGAGCCAATCCAGGAAACAGAAGTATTCGCCATCAATCGGTTTAAAGAACTGTGTCATTGCTTTTGCTGCATCCCCCGTGACGCTAAGACGGCTCCATTACACCACAGTGCAACACGAACGACATTTCTGGGCTATTTTATTATCAATAATATAATTAATATCACCGTTACCCTTCCACCTCCTTTTCCGCATCCTCCTCTTCCTCCATTTTCACCTCGCTGTGTATGACTTACATTAAACATCAGATTTTCCACCACTATAGGCAATGTCCTCAGTTGAACTTGAACATAATCATTAGGGTGTAGTAAAATTCTTTTCTTCTGAACAGCAACTATTAATAGTGAAATAAAGTTGTGTTTTGCATCCCAAATGCACATTTTTAAAAATAATTTAAGAAATATTATGTCTTGAGGATTCTCATCGGCTTGTAAAAATCGCATTTTTCAAAAAACTTGAAGCAGAAATGCATGACGAAATTTTACCAAGTTTACTAAAAATGAACATCATAGAAATTATGACAATCTAATATACATATTATACAGTAATGCACATTAGAAATATGAAACTAAATGATATTAGTGGAACTGGATCTGAATATTCAGTTAAACATGTTTACGTTTGACAGGACAATTTTGAGAATTTGTTACATTTTCCTTTTTTGCCATTATTCCCAGTTTCCATCATACTAGTACTCAGTTTGCTCTCATTTATTATATTTCAGCATTAGCTGTTACAATTTTGTAAGCCTGCATTATATTTTGAATTGTAACAAACGATTGGGTGATGGAAATTTGTTTCTTCCTATTATAAATTGTCTAACTTCATTTTGACTGTTTAAAATTTGAACTACAGGAAATAGTATATGTCAACGTTTTTGAAAACGATAAAAATTACTCAGTGTCCGGTCTTTGGCAGTTGTAAGACACTATCAGACATTGTTCTACCCACCTACGAAGATATTATAAGATACTGTTTACTTGTGAAGCATGAAATAAAGCCGACAGTTAATAGGCGTACATATGAGCCTAGCATTGGAGAATGGAGATATAATCTCAAGTACATGTAGTTGCCGTTAACATTGATGCAATTTCAACTGGACACTGTTCTCTGGCGCTCTCGACTAGAAATCCAGGAACAATATCTCATTCTCGCTGGTTGACAACAGATAATAGACTACTACGCTTATATATTATTTTTTTACTAACCTACCCTCTCAAAATCTTGTAACTTTAGCAACATACATGATGAGAGTTTATGCTCCGTCATGGTTTAGAATTAAAATGAAACCATCTTGCAAAGATGGTTCAAAACACCTCTTTCAAACAATATAGTCATCACGTTATCTATTGAAAGAGTTGCGAGACATTGTCAAGCCGGTGATACTCATTCTTTGCCCATTCTGAGAATTTATTGCTCTCAATGACGAACACAAACACATTCGTGAACTTGGATTGCATCGAATCCTCGAAGCTAGGATGGCAAAGCGTGCATCTATTCTTGAATTTGTTGTTCCCCAACTCAATTTCAATGCTCAAGTGTATACTATGACATGATGGATTGGATAAAAGTTCAAGTCATTGAACCACCACTGACAGCAGACGTTTCAGATGCTGACATACCAAAATATGTAAATATCGGTGGGATTTCCAAGATTGCCATGTCATACCCAGGCAGTCGAGGGGTGCGTGAAGGTTGTTACCGACGCATCAATGTCAGTATGTGGACCTGAGTCGCGTGATCAGTTTATTAGATCGCGCTTAGAATCTCGTCGTGCAATGCCGGTGTTTGATACCAAATCACAATATCGAGCGGCATAAATTTAATTTTTATAAAATATTTTAGTGTTCGTTTGTACCTGTGACTGACTGAAAAGCATGAATGTATAAAATAACATCCTTTGGTAGAACAGTGAGATATATAAAAATGGCTTTCAATTGATTATAGATAATGATTACTGGACAATATTGTAGTGGTTGTAATTCAACTAATGGAATTTGCAATGCTATAATAACTTCAAAATATGACATTTTGGGGAATTGTACCTTTGTCATTGCTTAACACAAAGCTTTCAGACAAAACATGTTTGAATCTGCCAGTCACATGCTATCACTATCTGAAAATTCTATTTGCCTAGCACAAATAGTTTGCTAGATATTTGACTCCAAACGTGGCACAGAACGCAAAAATACGGAATCTACATTTTGAAACCCCCTCACTTAAATCTCGTTGAGGATCCTCAAGATAAATTCCAGTTAGGCTGAAAATTTACCACATAACTCCTGATATGTAGTAACAACTTTGCCTCACTATTAAATGTTTCAACGAAAATAAAATAAAAATCACCATTACCATCACTACACCCTAATAATCATAGCCATCCGCGCGTCATATTAGTTTCACAATCGCCTCTTGAAACAGTTTGTGCTATAGTCAAACTTTCAAGAAGTTACAGCACAGTGTAATTGCTTAAAGTTTAGTTGCCATTACGTCAGACAAAACAAGGAAGGCGTTACTATGCATGCATACACAATATGCATCCAAAAGGACAGTCAAGACTGAAATCCAAATTTCGATTGACGGCCATGAGTCAAATTCTGATGACGCGCATTTCGCCACCTTTCTGAGCATGTCTATATATGTTGATCTGAATATATTGCAAGAAGGTGACTTACGTTTGTCGCATCTTCTGCCAAGCCAACCAGGAGCGCAGTTGCTCGTTGCACAACAACCCGTCACTCGATCGCAACTAATCCCAGGCGCACAATAACATTTACTGGTACACGTGATTCCGTATAGACCAGGTATACACATATGTGCTGAAATATACATAATAGAAGCAGAGTATACAATACATAGTGGGACCTCGTGTTTTTGCATCATTGACCATCGACCATAGCTAATTATCTAACATTCTCAAAAACTTTGACATCCTACACAATGATATCATAATTATTTTTTAGCATAACAATAATATCATCATCATCCTGCAATATAATAATAGTAGGGCTGGTATTGATTATAAATAATAATATAGGTTTATTAATCTCCAGAATTGAACTTCGATTAAAAGATAAGTTTCGACTGATTTCGCAATGCATGGTAAAATGTAAAAAATGCAGCCATTGAGTCAGTTACTGTTTATTATCTGAAGAAATCTTCAATTATTCCACATGCTGAAGCTAATAACTTGGGTGGAGCAGAACTCTACTGCAACCCAGCGCTTTCACAGTTGGCAGATAGTGGAATGATTACCGTCAATATGACGGATAGATGCGACATAAGTGGGAGTTGTACCTGACGAATAACCGAACAGCGGAGACTCCACCCGGGTGTAGTGTGATGGCGAGTGGCGACACCACCTAATTGAAAAACTGCATATGCCTATTGACGAAGCTGTGACAATGTGAGAGCAGGTCGCAACCACAATAAACCTTGCCCCCACCCCACTGCTCAGTGGGTACATCAGGAGAGGAGCAGAGGTAGGAAAAGAAAAACTATTCAAGTTCCACTCTTAAACTTATTCAAACACATCGTGCAGCAGAACAAGAATAACCAATGCACACCAGTTCCTAGCGATGTAGATTAGGATATTAACTAGATACTACATAGTAGCAATCCTTATCTGCCTATGCGCATGATTTATGATTTCTAGCTTTAAGAAGTACTCTATGAAGTTGCTCAAATCTAATTTGCATTGTCGTTGCTGGGTAGGGATCGCCTCTGAGTCGGTTTCTCGAAGGGACGTTCACCAAAATTTCTGGAACTCAACTTCTCCAATACTCCATGACTTCGCTTCATCGTACTTTCCTACGACCTGCATATTCATACGTCGCTGCCTCAAAAACTTTTCAGGAAGCATATCTTCGTTGTCCAGTAATATAAATTATGTACCATTTAGCAACATATCTGCATATGTGATGCGTTTTCTGACCATAAGGGACCATGAATCTCTCCACGGCTACTGAGAAAACTGGCGTCAAAGCGAGCTTAGGCGAATTTGGGTCAAAAAGAATCCTAAACAATTTTGTATGCATTGATTTAGCTGGCAAATAGTGATTAATGACAATTTTAAAAAATCTTACTTTGTCTTTATAAAATTTTAATTGTGACTTAAATTTCCTATACCTATATAACACAGTAAAAGAATGTGCGGAAACTTCGAACAGAAATATCCGAAATCTGTCATTTGCGCATATTCTGTTCTGTTCTCAGCAATGATTTCAAAATACCTTGGTAAATGATATCAAGTACGTTTTTTCAGCATTTTAATCAGACAATACTTAGGATTATGAATCAGCACTTAACTCCATTTGAGACTTATGGTCCCTTTTCTCAAAACGCATCACACATTATTACAAAAGAACGAAGCTGTATAAATGTAGCACCTACAAGGTTATTATAATATTTATGTAATATTATATGTTGTTGAATCTGTTGATGAATCTGTTGAGCAGAAACCAGTTTCATTGTTTTGTAATATGTAGATATTATTACGTGCGTGTGTATGCGTGCAGGACCTGATATGTGTGTATAATATAGCGAAGTTAATAACGATTTTCATAACGAGAGACAAAAGGTGAACTCAACGGATATCCTTTTCAAGTACAAAGACGTCTTTGATATTTTTCCACACTGCCTGCAGCATCTTTACGACGTGGTCAACCATTTTCCAAAAGGGAGCATGCACCGCTGAAATATACAATGGAATAATATGTTTATTGATAAACACGAATTTGCCCTCGATTGTCAAAACGGTTGATACAGAGAGCATACGCTGAGCACATTAGGCCAAGATGATAACTGCGATGATTAAATGGTTGTCATGGGTCGTGGCTTTTCTAGCAGCGATTGTGAAATTCTTGGTTGGCTGTGATAGAGAAGATGGTGAATGGCACTGTGGTTATCGAGTGAGAGAGAAAACCCAGGTGATGTACGAGAACGGCACCTGCGGCACTGTGGGCATGTTTGCGATGCGTATTTGTATTCGCTCATGCTTATAGGCCTATGTATTATACGTATGCAACTATGCATAGGCCTACTATTTGTATGTGTGCGTGCATGTATTAATTCATTCAGGACGAGCTTTTTTTAAATATAGCACCTCCAAGGTTATTACTCAGCAGCGATCTCGATCCAATTCCAGCTGAAAAGAACGGTCTTAAGGCAACCATAACCTGAGTACACCCTATAGGCATAAAGCGTAATGCTTATGGGAGTCAATTCCATGGTCCAATGGGCGCCAACTCCACCGGGGCAACAGGAACATCCGCCCCAGTACTCAACCGATGTCCTGTAGCAAGCGTATAGCCTCACCCCAGTACTTTTTTGGTACATTCATATTTTTCCCAATTGCCATTGGATCAGAAGACTTTATTGGCTGTTGCCATTGTTTTATAACCACTACATATTAACTTGGAACGCTTACTAGCCAAATTTTCATACTAAGATTCCTCCTCTCTATGCAAGCAGTGACTATGTCAATTGAGATATTAGTAGGCTTACTGTCATCCAAAACATTTAACCAGTCTACAACTCTTGCACTGAATAATGTAGGCCTACATGCATGCCCTAATGCTTTTTTGGTTCCTCAAATAATTTATACCTGTGTCATCGAATTGCCTTGTTAATTTTTGTGGTCTAAACCTAACTCAAAGAAACCATGATCGAACGAAACATCTTCAAGCACAATTGGACATGTCTTTGTATGATTACCATTGAAACACTCTTCATTTAGGGTGCAGCCCATGTCCTCAACATGTTTCACAGAATAAGATTAGAATTGAGTTAGACTTGTCTCATATAACTTTAGGCCTAATTGTATGAGCAGTGTTAACCTAGTGTGTAGGGTAGGCTAATTGCACAGTTTAGTAAGCGTGGTGTTTTTAATTTTAAAAAAATCTTTCACATTGGACATTATCTCACAGCCTCACTCACTATTGGCATTTCAACATGGGCGTCCATAGGTGGGGCAAAGGGGCACCTCCCTCGGAAAATGCCTAACTATGGTCTTCTATTAAGCAGCATGATGCGATTTACTAGCATATTTTACAATTTTCCTGCTACATAAATTGCACTGATTGATTGATAATCAATGGTGTACCCTAGTTGGACTTTCTGGCGCCCGTGCTATGGTTGGCTATGGGCTAGTAAATGAGCTTTAATCAGCAGCATTTAGTTGTTTTTTTTATTAAAGGGGCACTCAATTTGAAGATGGAATGATGGTTAAGTTTATTCACAATTTTGGGAACAATTAAACGTTAGGACTAAGAAAGAGTTTACAATAAACGGTCAACTGGCTATATTAGACTGCATTTGCTCCGGATGCTGTTACTAGCATGGCGACAAAGGAGAGTGTAGCCTACAGCCACAAGGTTTGTGAGGAAAGTGAAACATGGTTTGATGTTTGGCATGAGTGGTGTTGTGATGAGTGTAAACAGGAATAGAGGCATTTGAGCGAAGTAAAAGACCTATGGCAAAAGTAACGAATTCTATCCATCCACCAGAGTAGCTCAGATGACTGTGTTGGCTCATACTGTAACAACCTGCACAATCACGTGGTCTTTCAGTACCTTATTAAATAGAATTAAATTAAAACCCGGCTCGGTTCAACAACTATTAGCGAACGTTTAGCAACGTCTACCACATTTACTGCGTAATCCCAAAGGTAGGCCTTACAAGCCCTGCGCAGCTACCGACCATACAAAGATCAATGACAACAAAGAGTAGTTCATCGACACTGTGATAGCTTGCTTCGGGCTAGAACCAAAAATAGTGCAATTGTTATCAGGGAAAGGAATTAAGCCTACATTATAAAGCTAAATCTCCTTATTAACCGCCTATAACCTGCGAATCATAGTCTATGATATAGTTTGAAATATGTGATTTGCAGTTGTTATGCTTTAAACATTAACACTTACCACTCCTGAGGCCGCTAGGAGCGGTAAAATTTAAAGCATTTGATATAATAATTGGAGGGTAAGGGTTAATTTAACAAGTTATTTATGGATCGTGTGCATAGCGCTGCAGAATAACGTCATTACGGATAAAATCGAAATTGGCAGCCTAAAGTGATCATTCCTAATGCCCCCACCTGGAAAGTTTCCTATGGACCCATGCATTGCATATTGTGTTATTAAACACTATTGCAGTATTGAGCTGTCACCGAGCGTAGGCTACATCGAAACAGTGAACATCAAAGCATTTCTAGGCGAATTCATAAGTAAATCTACATTCGCCATGAAGCTGAATTAGGACTGCAACTAAAGTCGCTGCTATACGCCATCAGATTTGTTAGTGAGGTTAGTTAAGTACTAATTAATGGTTAAAGAAAACTGAAATGTTTAATTATGTTATTGTTGTGTACTTGTTTATATCATCGAGCAGCGAGGATGCATTGTTGCATAGTATTATAGTTGGTATGTTGCCAGTTGAAAGGGCTAGGGGACCTCGAGGAGCGGGAAGACATGATTATGGTTTGATGAAAACAATTTTTCTTTAAATAGAAGTTTAATCGATGAAAGTGTTTGGCTATTACATCACTAGAAGTTGAAGTGATTAAAATATTCATATTTCAATAGAAGCTGGGTCGATCAATGTGTTAGGCCTATTCCAGAGCAAGAAGCTGGACAGGTTAAAGGAGTTGTTCTTTAAATAGAAGTTGGATCGATGAAAGAAATAAAAATAGAAACTTAATTGATGAAAACAATTCATATTTAAATAGAAGTAGGATTGATTAAAAAAACATTCTTATTTCAATCGAAGTTGTATCTATGGAAGTGTTTTTGCATCACTAGAATCTGCATGGATTAAAAACATTTGTATTTCAATAGAAATTGGATCGATGAAAGAGACATTACATAAACAGAAGCTGGACAGATTATGATGGTTGTTCTTTAATTAGAACGTGAATCGATGAAAAACATATTGGATAAATAGAAACTAGATTGATGAAAACAATTCTCCTTAATTATAGAAGTTGGATCGATGAAAGTGGTGGTACTGCACAAATATAAGTTGGATTAATGAAAGTTCGTCTTGGACGGAGCATTTGCTCCAAGGCTTACATGGTGTAGACGCCCCTGTATATGCGACATTTTGACTGGCGATATTATCATCGTGCGACCTTCTTAATTGCGCCATTTAATTGTGACATTTGATGTTCGGTTTTATTATCGTGCGATTTTATTAATGTGCAACTTTTTAATTATGCCATTTTGATGTACGATATTATTATCGTGCGACTTTATTAACGTGCGACTTTTTTAATTACGCCATTTTGATGTTCGGTATTATTATCGTGCGACTTTATTAACGTGCAATATTTTTAATCGCGATATTTTGATTGCGACATATTCATAGTAAGCCTGCTAGATAGGTCATAGCAAGTTGTTGGTGTTGTCCCATCCAGATGAATTGAGTCTTGGACAGTTTGAGCCGCAAGAGATTTGACAACATTGTAAGTTCCAAAGGACATTCACCGCCTGGTTCATGGCCCTGATTTTTGGAGTAGCATCGGAAGCAAGGCAGTGCATGGGCTTTATTATTATGCCGGAATATCGTCAGCATGATAAATTAGTAATAGTTATGATGAAGTAAATTCTGTAATCAAACGTATTAGTCACGGAAACCTCAGGGAAATATAAATCGTTTCCTCTGTGTTATATAATACTCTACGAACCCTTCAGAGTCATGTGGATAACCAAGCGAATAACCGATTGAATTGACTAATGAATGAATGTACAAACGAACGAGCGAGTGTCTCGTTTGATTAAGATTAACTTTCACTTATAAGTTAGTGTAGCATAGTATTACCTACGTCGCATCTTTCACCGCTGTAATTGAAATCACACTTGTTGTTTAGACACTGGCCCGTCATGAAGTTGCATGGCGATTTCGCATCGCAGTAACATGTATATTCACAATTCTTGTAGTAGTGAGTTCGATCGCAAACTTGTAAAAGCAAAACATATAATTACAGGTTGTAAGATCATCACAATGTAATCGAAACTAATGTGGCTGAGGAAGGACGAGTTCTGGCACGGTCCTTGTTGATGATTCTATCGAAAAGAGAGAGGGGTATATATGAACATGTACATATATATAACTTATATATTATATATATACATAGATAAAGAGACAGACAGACAGAAACAGAGGCAGTCAGGCAGACAGACAGAGAGAGACAAAGAGACATAGATTATAGGGTGACACAATAGTTCGTTCACCGTTTTCAAACTTGAATATCTCGGACAAAATGATTCGGATCTCTTAAATATTTTTCAAGCGTATGCAGCACTCATATATAATATACGGCCAAACATCCTAATTCGAGCGTGCGTTAAATGACGCGACAGCGTACAATGCGGCGCGCGAGGTGCTTTCTGGCTCGTGCCTGAATATGACGTCAATATCATTCACACCGCTTAAATGAGTAAAAATAGGAGCATCGACACTGGACTGTGAAAGACTGGTCTAATGTTTTGTTTACCAATGAATCGCTGTTCAATGAGTTTTATATGCCAAATGAAAACGCAACAGTTTGGGGTTCTCAGGAGGAGAGCGTTCCGTCAGTTTCACATGAACACATAGATCTATGAAATTTAGTCCGTCCGTGATGATGTGGGGTAGGATGTTGTCCGGGGGTCTCATTGGCCTTATCTTTGTGCCTAATGGTACCATACTGAACTCGCAGTACGTACTACATTACAAATATTCTTAAGCAATACGTGTCAACCAGACAACATCAGTGTCGGCAACGAAAGTTATTTGTTGACAATAATCTTGGAGTATTTCAGCAGGATGGCGCACCCTATCATATATGTACATTGTGCATCAGCTGTGAGTAGTTATATTCGTTGCTACCTGGTGCATTTAATATATATATACACCTATAATCATATCAAATCAACCAATAATTTGGTTATAGTCGCCTCGTACTTAGGTTATAATATTAACCTAACTCATAAACAGGCACAAAAAACCCTGGCCACATGTGGATGTTTTGACCTGGGGCAAGATGGTATCAAATAAACTAACGATCTAGCGTTGCAAAAGCCACCTACCATGCACATGGCTAGGCTTTGGTTAGAAGATCCACCTATAGGTCAAATGTCACGGGAATTTCCTAAAGTTTCGATGACTCATCAGTTTCGATGATGAGTCATTATTACACAAAAAAGGAAAAAAATATTTTCTTGCGTATATAAAATGAATGAAAATATTTTCTCGTCACAGCTTAAAGAAATGCCACCACAATATAAAATGGAATACTCGAAGAAAACTGCTATTGAATTAAGAAAAATTGGCAAACAGAGCGGTTTGGTTGGTTATAAACGACTACGAGAAGCGGATTTGATTAGTAAAATTGAAGCCGACAGCGTACCCTCAATCTCAACCAATGCTAGTTTGCTTGATGCACCCGTTCCCGACATTGAAATTCCAACACTCGAACCCGTACAAGCCACGACAGTACGAAAAATATTCGTTAAGACTAAATCAGCGATTAATAAATTCGCAAGATGGATTGAAAATAATATACCTAAAGAACCAAAGAAAATAGTGAATGAGAAGTTAGAAGCACTGAAAGCCAAAGTGAATTCTATATTCGCTAAAATTCCTATGAAAACACGCGAAATAAAAGAGACGGCTACAGCTATCAAGGACTTCACGAAACAATACACGGTCGAAGGCGCACGCGGAATTGACGCCACATCTTTTCTCAAAGCAGCTCAACCACAACTGGTTGACCTTTTGTCTAGAAATTGCCAGACTAAGGTCAATTTTGTCCTTACCTGCACAATGGAGCGTGTAGATATTAAATCCGGACAAGTAGATACCAAGGATTTTCCATTTGTCTCTATGACCGAAGTTGTTTTAAACTCTACCAACCCGAGCGAAATATTTAATAATGCGAAAGATAAAATCCTAGAGTCTATGGCAGCCTTCCAGATGCAAGGCAGTAACTGGAGACTTAGAGCGGTTCAAAAATTAGACATCAACACAGTTGTTTATAAACCGCTGAAAGGCAGTTCTTACATTCCACTACCGAAATGTTTAGCGAGAAAAAAGGGTATTATTAATATGAAGAACGAAGTCGAAGAATGCTTCAAGTGGTGTGTAACGAGAGCCTTAAATCCGGTTGACGGCAATCCAGAAAGAATTACGAAAGAATTAATCAAGCAGTCTGAAGAACTTGATTGGTCTGGCATCGAATTCCCAGTAGCAGCGGATGCTAATGTGATAAGTAAGTTTGAGAGAAATAATAAAATTAGTATTAATATCTTCTTGTTGGATAAAGAACTTTAACAGATTGATGGCGGTTCATAGAGAAAACTCATACACTTCGATGCACTATTGTAAAACATGTTTGATTGGATTCAGTAGAATAGATTCGCTACACAAGCACATCGGGTACTGCTCCCAAGACACCGCTCAAAAGATAGAACTTCCAGAACCAGAAACTATGTTGAGTTTCAAAAATTATTACAGAAAGATGAGAGTCCCATTTGTCGTGCACGCCAATTTTGACTCATTAATAAAACCTATAGACACTTGTCAACCAGATCTCAGCATGTCCTACACCAACAAATACCAAAAACACGTCCCAAGTTCTTTCTGCTATTATATAAAATGTTTTGATGATGATATATTCGCAAGCTCCCGTAACGTTCACAGCGAAGAGCGAAGACGATGATGTAGCCCAGATATTTATAGACACTCTTATAGATAATATAACAGATATTTATAATCGATTTAAATTTCCAAAGAAAATGATATTCGGAAAGAAAGATCAGGCGCTTTACGACTCGGCTACAGTTTGTCACATATGCGAACTGGGTGATGATCGAGTTAGAGACCATTGTGATTTAACCGGTAAATTTAGAGGTGCCGCGCATAAAAACTGTAATTTAAACTATAAAGTCCCAAAGTTTTCCCAGTATTGTTCCGTAATCTATCCAGTTATGACAGTCATCTATTCATAAAGAAATTACGAGGTGATGATAATGAATAGATTAATTGTATTCATACCTACGAAGAAAAAAAATCTTTTAGCAGAGAGGTTGTGGTTGATAAGTTTGTAAATAAAGAAAATAAGGAAGTAGAGGTTAAACGAGAATTACGTTTCATCGATAGTTTTAGATTCATGGCATCGAGTCTCGACGCTTTATCGAGGAACCTGAGCAAAGACCAGTGTAAGAATATAAGCAAACACTATACTGGTAATCAGCTCGATCTCTTGCTTAGAAAAGGTTTATAACCTTATGATTTTATTAATTCCATCGATCCATTGAATGAAACAGAACTACCACCAAAGTCAGCATTCTATTCGAGACTTAACGACTCAGACATTAATGATGAAGACTACAACCACGCACAGATGGTATGAAATGAATTCGGATTTAAAACGTTTAGAGAATATCACGATTTATATAACGTAAGTGATGTTCTCCTGCTCGCTGACGTGTTTGAAAATTTTAGGCATGTGTGCTGTGAGAACTATGGTCTAGATCCCGCCTTGTATTATACTTCTACAGGTCTTGCTTGGGACGCCGTATTAAAGTTGACTGGAGTAGAGTTGGAGTTGTTGAACGATTATGATATGATACTAATGGTTAAGCATGGGATAA
This sequence comes from Bimastos eiseni, assembly GCA_959347315.1. Taxonomy (NCBI): domain Eukaryota; kingdom Metazoa; phylum Annelida; class Clitellata; order Crassiclitellata; family Lumbricidae; genus Bimastos; species Bimastos eiseni. The sequence goes on along the minus strand of OY365808.1, from coordinate 44,079,719 downwards.
GAGGCGGTGTTAGCACCATTTCACATTGTTATGGACAAGCAAACAATAAGTACATGCCAGCGTTTGACGATAGCAAGCCTTCAACATTTATAACCTATTTAGACGCGAACAGCCTGTACGGATGGGCAATGTGTAAGAATCTACCAACTCATAGGTTTCAGTGGATGGGTAATGATGAACTAAACGACTGGAGAGGAACACCATGTATATTAGAAGTGGACTTGGAATATTCTAGAGATTTACACGATCTCCACAACGACTATCCTCTTGCCCCTGAGAATATTACACCTGAATCTTCAACTGTACCTAAACTCATTACAAACCTGAATGATAAAGTAAAATACATAACACACTACGATAATTTAAAACTGTATGAGAGCCTAGGCTTGAAGATTACCAAAATTCATCGTGGAATTAAATTTGAAGAAAGTGCTTGGTTGAAAAAGTATATCGATCTAAATACCAATCTGAGGACCAGAGCAACCAACTATTTCGAGACAGACTTTTTCAAATTAATGAACAATAGTGTCTTTGCTAAGACATGTGAAAACATAGAGGCTCGGGTAGACATAAAACTGGTTTCCAGCGAGAAGCATACCCTAAAACTAGCAACAAGAACCAAATACGACACTCGAACTATTTTTGATGAAAACCTAATTGCCATTCAAATGAAACGAACGAAGCTATGTTACAACAAGTCTATATATCTCGGTATGTGTATTTTAGACTTGAGTAAAACTATAATGTACGATTTTCATTATAATTATATCAAGAAAAAGTTCGAAGATAGAGCAAAGTAACTTTTTACAGATACAGATTCTTTAGCCTATGAAATTAAGACCGAAGATTTCTACACCGATATAGCTCCCGACATTAGAAGTAAGTTCGACACTAGTGGCTATCCTAAAGACCACCCCTCTGGTATAGAAACTGGGATTAATAAAAAGGTCATTGGCATGTTCAAAAACGAAGCAGCTGGAAAACAGATTGAAGAGTTTGTAGGTTTAAGATCGAAACTGTATTCGTACAAGATGATCGGAGTAGACCACAAGAAATGTAAAGGCGTGACGAAGAATGTCGTCAAGAAATCTATCACTCACTCGGACTACAAAGACTGCTTATTCACCTAGAGAGAACAATCTAGAAAGATGAATGTCATTCGATCGCATCTTCACGATATCTACACCGAGGAAGTCAACAAGGTAGCTCTCTCTGCGGAAGATGACAAACGAGTAATTCAGCAAGATGGCATCCACACTTTAGCATATGGACATTATTCTCTAATATAAAATGAGTGTTAAACAAATCGATGTTGAAGGTGTAACGCTACATAAAATTGCTTTATCGAATGTGGATCTAATCGAAGCGGCGAAGAAACTAAACATAAAAAATGTCAGAGGAGTTTTTCTAAGAGATGAACTGCCGAAGAAGCCAAGAGCGAACGAGTGCGGAATTCTCAATTTGGACGATTCTGATGGTAAAGGAACGCATTGAACGTGTTGGATCAAGCGCACTAATGATAACATTTATTTCGACAGCTATGGGCTACCTCCTCCTACGGAATTGATAAAATATCTACAAAGACCGCTGTTTTATACCAGTGAGCGAATACAACCAGACGACCAAGTGTTTTGTGGTCATTTATGTCTGTATGTATTGAAGAAGACGATCAACGATGGATGTAAATTTCAAGAAGTCATAAGCGAATTACATTAAATAATATCACCTATTTAAAAACATGCCTGTCGATAAATTTGGAGGAACTGATACTGAATCAACTCAAAGAATAGTTTCTGGAGGCGTTACTCTATCCCAAGCGAGTAATACATTTTTAAAAAGAGATGGAACGAACGAAATGGATGGTGATTTGAATATGAATGGTAATATGATAAAAAGTCTACCGACTGACATTCATCCACCAGTCTTAGCTAGCCAGGCCGCGAGTTTTGGTCAAGTCGAAACCTTAGTCAACCAAGCGATATCAAATAATACTACCACTGATAACTCGAGACTACACGTGACTGCAGCACCTATCATGACTTCTGATGTGACGATAATAATCAGTTTAACTTATGAAGCTAGTGCTAGCGATTATCGCAGTGTGCCTGGTCATGAATCCAACCCATGGAGGGCTTTCCAAAATGCTTATCACTACCCCCGCATGTGGGTCACTGAAAGGACATGTAATGTTTGGATACAGATGAAGTACCCCATTCCTTTGTCAATGTCGGGATTTTACATCGTCGCTGGCCTAGAGCAGAGCGACCGTATAACTGGTTGGGTGGTTCGAGCTAGTAACGATGGAACAGCCTTAACTGAAATGTTAGTTTCATGGGAATTCCTCGATTTTGAATTTTTGAAGAAGATTACATTTCCCGCTTCGTCTAATTACAGATATTGGAGATTTCGTATTACATCTATGAGTCCTAGTGTTGAAACAGCTGCCGTCTCCATACTATAATGGAATCCAACGCTACCTGATTACACGCTTGGAAGAAAATGTCAAATCGGTTACGTACCGAGACTATCTTTCGATACTAGTAATTATGGTTTTCAAGCGAATGCCAGTTCAGCACTTCTAACTAACAAAGCCTTTTGGGCATTCAAAGGCGACTGGGAATGGGTGTCTGATGGTAACGTCCACACTGAATCGTGGATATCTATCACATGCCCAACCGCAGTGAGAATCTGGAAGATCGGTTTGAAAGAAAGGAAAAATAACCAGGGAAGGATATCACGCTGGAGTATAATCGCATACAACTTTGAAGGACAAAGGGTTACTATTTACACCGCGCCTAATAACACTTATTTAGGAAATACTTACCAAGAATTTTTAATCGATTCCGTAGTAAAATATACGACCTATAGGCTAATCTGCTTCCACACTGAACCGGGCAAGCTTGGATTAAACATGATGCAGTTATTCGTGTACGATGATTAAATAAAAAATTATTTTCATATTTTAGCTTAAAGAAAATATTTTTTATATATAAAAGGAAACAATGATTGTCACACACGAAACGTTTAATTCAGATAAAATGATCTTTAGAGTCGCGAAGACGAACAACTTTGGCCGCTTGTTTGTTGAGCAGTTAAATATTGATTGTTAATTTTCAATGATTATTACCATTGAAAATTTAAACCTCAGGTTCAACAACATCGTTATCTCCAGATACTACGATCAACGACTGGATCCATCCCGGCTCCGTTTCTATCTTTATTTTAGTAAAAGTAAATGTCTTGCTCGTTTGCAACCTGCTCAGCAGGGGCTCCCTGTATACGGTCATGTAGTGCTCTGTCTCATCCAGCGCCACTACAGTTATCAGGTAAAAATATCTTTCTGTGCCATATAAATATTGCTTCGTTTTAACAGTAAAAACTACGTCTTCTTCCAAAGTTTCAAAATCTAAAAATTTAGGAGTTTCCATTTTAAGTAGCTGGATAAAACTTTATGTTAGTATGTTAATCTCATATCGATTTCTCCAGACTTTACTATTATAAGCATTCAGCGTGTTCATACTAGTTTTTAAAGTCATACACGCCTTATACAACGATGAGTACGTGACGGCTTCGCTAGTGTCTTTGTCTAGGATTTCAACGCTCATAGGATTATTTCTAATAGTTTTTAAATACTCGTACTTGGGTAATGCTTGCCTTTTCTCCTTCACTGGTTCAGGCAATTCTGATTCCGGTCAAACACCCTTCTCAACGAGTATTCTTAACATTTCTGGTTTGTTTATATAACTAGACTTTATTCCATATTCCTTCATTAACGATTTGAGTTGTGAGAGTTTCATGTTCTTTTTATAATAGAAAATATTTTCTTTAATATACTACATTCATCTTCAGACCGTCTGATTGGAAGTTTAACAATTTATCTGAAATGATGACTGCATAAGCTTCCGTTCCAGCAGGGATCGCAGCATTGAAAGTAGCCTTGATCTGGATATCGACAACTGATGACTTTAGCCGTTCAGATTGCTTACTCACATCGAAAACGAAAAGCGGGCATAAGTCTTTGTAGTCGGCCGGTGTGATGTTGCTCTGAGTTACCAACTGGTCCATTCCGTAACATTTTTCGCTAAAGGTCGCCGCGTCTCTGTAAGCTCTAGAAAATTGGTGATTCTGAAATGAGAGGTTATTGTCGACCGCTGGATATATTTCCTGGTTCATCATCACATACATGTTCTTGATATCGCAATGATCGAAAATTGACGGATTAACCTCTTGATTACCGCTTCGATTCGTTTGAAATCTAACTATGATGTACCTCGGTTTTTCCGGCGCTGTCTTTACGCTAAGTCGCCAACTAAATGTTCTTGATACAGGAACCGATATGGTATCGCAAAGATGAGCTCGATAGGCAACAGGTGACGTTGCCGTGGTTCGATCGTTTTATGCAGCTGCACACTTTCCATGTCAGACGGATTTACGTGAGGCATAAACCATGAAATTTTACTGAGGTTGACTTTACCGGCCGCTACTGCATTTGCCCTAAAAATAGCATCGCTGTCAGGTTTGCGAACGAGAGTTAAAGTCTGCTTCATACCGTAGACTACCTTATCATAATCCTCACAGAATCCAAAAATGTGCTTCAGAGGCACGATGAAGCTAAATGTACCACTTGCAATTGGTTTCGAATGAGATACGCTTGTCTTATCGCAAATCCCGTGTTATCGTTTATAACAGCAGTCGCGGCTGTGTCTTTAGTCCATAATTGGTTAAGTCCCTGAGCAAGATCAAAGTCGTTGGGAGATTTCAATAGACCTAGCATAGTTGTGACTTGTCCAGGATGAAACACGCTTTCTATTTCTTGATTAGACAAGGAAACGACATTTGACTGAAGAGATGCATCAGCCAGTTGTTAACTAAAGCTGCAGCGTCAGCATCGACGTAGAAGGTTCCCTCCGCTTTAGTCAGTCTGCCTTCGAAAAATAGGTATGACTCGGAGGGGTGGCTGAACAGATCTTGAAGCTCGATATTTATGCGAATTTCCTCAGTGTTAAGATTCGTCCCAGCCACTGGTTCATATTCATGAAGTTCATATCTCTCAATTCCCTCGTCTATAATAGTATTTTCAAGAAATCTTAGAATATCTGACTGCAGTTTTAATATAGCAAGATTTTATTTTAAGCCCACTTCATTCCAGATCCACGCACCAAATCTCGGATCGATACGGCGCCGCCGTTACCAGACAGTAAATTATTTATATTCGCCGAAGGGTGGGAAGATATTAAACCCTTTAACACATCCTCGCTCTTTTGGTTTCCGTTGGGGTATATTAAATTCTGTAACGTTTCCTTACTCTTTTGACTAAGTGGTGGTGATGTAAACATTTTTGCCGCTGCTTTATCAACCAACCACTTTCCAGCATTAATAGCAACGGTCTTACCTACGTCTATGGCCTTTTTCCCAATCTCCGTTGCAGCCTCTTTACCAGCACTTAATGCAATTGTTGCTACCTGCCTTGCAGCATTCGAGGATAACATTCTTTTGAAAAATCCTGATATCGTGTCAAATATTCCAGCGCCTCCTACTATGTATCTTTTAACAAATCTTCTCTTAGTTATGACAATCATTTTATAATTGTATCATTAAATTTTTATAGTCTAACGTATTTATCTTATTTTGCCTAAGTAACTCGTCGCAGATACCTACTATCTCGTTTCTTAATCCCGTATTTCCCGCTCTGAAGCTAGTCATTCGTAGAGTCAACATTTCCACTAACGCATCAGGGTCTTGTGGGAGAACTACGACTCCTTCACCAGTTGAGACCCTCCCTTGTCGCGTCGAGAGCTTTCGTTCGAGCAATGGCTTAATGAATTTTTAATATTTTGCACCTCTCGACGATTTGGGTTTATTAGGATTTTTCGGCATATACAAGGCACCCGTCGATTCAAGAATTTCCCAGTATTGTTCCAGATCGTTTTGACTCTATATCGACTCGTTTGGTTCCTTCATCGTCATCAGTTCACCTAGCCACAGAGTTCCCTTGTAGGTGGTATTACCCACCGTTATGTCATCTCCTTCGATCGAGATTGGGCTGTCCCCGATGTGAAATCGACCATCTTTAGAGCATATTCCGAAGGTCGTATCCGTCAACTTCTTGTTCTAGGCATATTCTTTTAAATATTTTGTAGCGATATCACCTAATTCCAAAGTTCTAATATCTGAAACGGGATTATCCTCGAACACGTCTATCGATGGATACTGTGGGAATTTAATCGTTTTCAACGATGTTGATATCGATGCAAAAGCACGAAGCGCTTCAGCTGTTAACTTAGAGTTCTCTTTTATATAGGGTGACTCGATAGGTCGAGAACGATTTTGAATGCAGACAAATATATGTTATACACAATATAATATGGAAAGTTGTATACTGGAGGATAGTTGTTCAAATGAAAATGTTAGGGAAAAAAATTAGAGCACTAGCTCACTTATTAAAATTGTAACGCCAATATCCGTGACGTCATCAAATTATTGTGTATATATTGTGCATAACATATATTTGTCTGCATTCAAAATCGTTTTCGACCTATCGAGTCACTCTAGTACCTAATTCTTTTGATATTCCAGACTGCGAGTCGATTATGGGTTTGTACGCCTTTATTAGCTCCCGCTGAAGTCCAATGTCCCCTAATTTTTCTGATAACGAGTCTTGTCTAATATTTTGCTTCGTCTTGAGAAAATTCTCAACTATAAAATCACGTTTGGCTGGGTTTTGTATTTTTAGAAACGACATTTATAATTTAGAAACATAATATTTAAACGTAAAAATGTAAAACGTAAATAAACGTTTGTCTTGTATTCAATTCGTTTTGCCTAATTGCTTCGTCGCTTCATCTATGTTGACATTGGTTTTACTCCTGACCTCTTCCTTCATCTGATTAAATTTCACGAACTCACTTAGAATAACAGAATATTCCAAGTCTGAGATATTATTATCATCTAGGGCTTTTGAAACGAGGTCGCTGATCGAATTGAGTTACCCTTCGGCCATAGTCCTGATTTTTGCATGTTTTTCTTGCCGCAACGATAATATTCGGTGGACTTGGGTAGATAAAAAGATACCACGATGGTAGCGGCGGGTGCAGCTACGATTGAACTTAGAAAAGTTACACCTAATTTTACACGCCGAGCCCCGAAGATATAAGGGTTAACAAACCTCCCAACGCTTCGACTACTTTAACACTCTTTTGATATGTTTTTTACAGATTATTTATCTCTTTTCACGTTCTCGTAAGATTTCCTGTTGAATTTCAGATATTTTGTGAAGGCGATAGGTGTCTGCTTTGTTCACATCCATTTTATAATATTAGAGAATATTTCTTAAAATGGAATTCAAGTTTGCTCGTAATCGACATAACATAACGAGTCTCCTTCGTTTATGGGGACTGTCCCAAGATCTCTAAAATTCATAATATCGAGTAAAATTTCTTCCGCGAACTGAGTAACGGTATCGCTTAGCAGGCGACAACCCGCTTCTATAAATTCTGGATGGAGAGAAACTTTAGACGATCCTTTCGTCATTCGGACACCTAAGCCTAACGGTAAAACAACCGTCTCATGAAAATGATTAGTTATCGCTTTTTGGGCAAAAAACTCCCACCTTAGACCTCTCATTTGTCTTTGCGGTCTAAATTTTACATCCCACATGCCTTCAGACGCCTGCCACCTTACGGATCTCGGTTGAGTTCTTACTTCTGGAACAAATTTGGGTTTCGTCCACCCCATTTTATAAATTGGAAATAGACATTTTATATATATATATACAATATTTTTTAAAGTAACAATGCGAGAAGCGGAATGTTTTTAAATGGTGAATCTGGTCCTAGTATAAGTTCGTCCCCATTTACGAACCCATTACCTCTTTTCAGATACAGACCTTCTCCTACACCGTTTAATCCAGATCCTTGGTATGGCTTCACGTATAGACCCTGCTCTTGTAGTTTTTACCTCGACTATTTACATATATAGCCCCACCCGTTCCGGTGACTTTATCAATTACTTTAGAACCAGCCGCTGCACCTATTCCAGTTAATACACCCGTTGCTAAGCTCGGTAATACGCTAGATAGTAGGAATTTGCCAGCAGTTGCAAGAAACGGTAAAATGGCGCCGATAAAGCCACCTTTGACTTTAGCGTTATGTATTAATTGCGTTTTTCTCATTTTTATAGTCACGCCTTTCCCATCCTGATACGCTTTAGCTAGTTTATTGAGGTGTGCTTGGGTAAGAGCTAACACATGCTCTCCGTTTAAATCGCTGTGCTTTAATCCAATACCAACACCTGTTCACGCTTGTAGCGATCTTTTAATTTTATCTTTTTGTTCTTCTGAAATATTGACTTTGACGTTCGTGTATCGACTCATTTGATATAGAACTTAATAAATTTTTAAGCTTCTCTAATATGAAACCGTATCGATGATTCCTCACCTCACAGATTAATTAGCTTACCATTCTGATCTGTGAGAGTCGTTTCCATTGTCGAAATCGTGGATAAGGTAATTGGATGATAGGTCAAATTTCTCGGCGTTTCAATTATCTTATAGCCAGGCCCTACATTCGGGAAGAAGGAATAGACAATGTTATCTGTATTTCCGTTGCTATAGGATGCTCCAATGATATCGCTCGTAACCCTCAAATTGCTAGCACTCATTATTTCCACTATGTTTCTCGATTCGTGGTATCCCTCAAAAAATCGTTGGTTCGTGAAACCAAGGACTCTTCCGATAGAGTTATACGCATAAAAATCATACCCCGTATTTCTCCACTATATACACAACCGTCTTTAACGTATTGCTGTTAGCTTCTATCTTAATATTATATTCTCCGTTAGCCACATCATAATGCCCCATTTCTTTCATTATTCTTTGTACGTATTCGTTAATATCTGTAATTTCATAGCAGCCTTCGGGGATGGTTATAGTTTCCCACCTCGGTTCACCGTTCATATGAGTCATCGTCGAATATGAAAACTCGTTGTTAGTCGCGTCGATGTTTGGGAATGAATAATATGTTTCCAGATTGACAAGAGCCAGTTCGTACTTTTTATCTTTATCGAACTGTATCAGCGGATTGAACAGCGTCCTTATTCTCGAAGTCTTGGCACTTAATAATATCTAAAACGATGACTTTGGCTCCGTGTAACGAGCAGTCCTTTCGGTGTTATCTGCAATCTTTTGTATAATCGATTCCATTTTTTAATTAGCAAAGATTTATTTATAGTGGAATGAAGAATTCATCGAAACCGCATCTATGCTTTCCGTTATTCTTATTACTAGTCTGGTCTATTACTACAAATCCGTGAGGTTGCTTCCACGCTGTTTTGCATAGTTTTCTAAATTTCTCCTTAGGCATGTCTGTACTCACGTGGTCGTTGTAGATGTGATTAATATTTTTCTAGTCTTGAGGAAACAAGCAGATAAAGTTTGCATTCTCTCTGATCGTCTGTCTCGGTAATTTGAAATAATTCTGTGCGAGGTAAAAACAGTCGACGTTGCTATGCCTCCCTCGGATGTAATAAGTCTCGCATTTATTCTGCTTTTCTAACTGTAAATCGTCGAAAATCATCAAGTTCTTCTTATCACGATTCAATTCTCTCGAGTCTGGCACATCTTCTGCTGATTCAAAGAACTTGAAAGAAATATCAGATTTTCTAACCAAGTGTTTAGCCATTTGCTCAACTACAAATGCTGGTGAAAGATTTTGTCTCATGATCTCGTATTGGCAATCGAATAATCCAACGATGGATTCTTTAGGTATTTTTTCTTCAAATGCTTTTTTAAGAATTTCATGCTCTGGTTGAAAAAGAGACCTTCCGAATACTTGCAGATTGTCATAATCTAACCATCCGGGTCTTAGAAGTAGGTTCAACAATAAAGTCGTCTTACCACATCCAGACTTTCCTACGATTAACCCTCTTATACTTCTAGGTAAAAGAGGATTGTTGAATCTCTTCGATAATATGTCGTTCCACGAAAAATCTTTGACTTCCATTTTAAATATATCTAACTGTATTTAAAATGTATTGCGTAAAGTGTAAAACTCATACTGAAACTAAAAATGTACAGACTGTTATAACGAAGAATGAAGGTCAATGGTTAGAGGCACGTGTGATGTTTGTGGAAAAACAAAGACTCAATTCGTGAAAGCTGTAGAAGGTGGGGATCTTGTTGGGTCTCTAAATTCAGTAACTAGCGGTATTAAGTTACCATGGGCTAAATTTCCAGGTGAGAGGCACTTGCCGGGATATCAGTTTACAAGACCAAGAACTAGACTTGATTTGAGAATGAATCCCAATGGAACTCCAAAAGATTGGTCTAAACCCGTTGATAGAGTCGATAACGCTGCATATTATCATGATTTAGCTTACAACCAGCACACGGACACGGCTTCTAGGAATGTCGCCGATAGAGCAATGATTAATGAATTGAATAATATATCTAATCCTAGCTTGCGGGAGAGAATATAGAGAGCTATATAGTCAAATCTATATTATCCACTAAAGCGAGCCTGGGGTTAGGTTTAAAAAAGCCTAAAATTGCAACCCAATCTGAAATGGACTAATCAATTAGCGAATGAATTGCATAAACCTGTAGTAAGGCATTTTAGAAAGAGAAAGGTGTATGTTAGTGGGATAGATGAGATATGGGCTGCTGATTCAGTCGATATGCAGGCTTTCGTTAAAGATAACGGTGGTGGGAAATACTTACATACTGTGACAGATGTGTTTTCCAAGTACGGGTGGATCATACAATTGAATGATAAGAGTGGAAAATCTACAGCTAGTAGCTTCGTGAAAATATTCGAGAGCTGTAGAAGACCTGATAAACTATGGGTGGACAAAGGAAAAGAATTTTATAATAAAAATGTCCGGGAATTAGTTGAGTTATATTCTACTGAAAACGAGGAAAAATCCTGCGTGGTTGAGAGATGGAACCGGACAATGAGAGAGACAGCGTTTAAGTGCTTTACAGCTAATTCAACTATAAGATATATCGATGTGTTGGATGATATGGTTAGTAATTATAATGAGACTAGGCATTCTTCCATTAAAATGACGCCCTCCGAAGCTAGTTTGAAAATAAATGAAAAGACTGTATTTATAAATTTATACGGCGAAGAGGTCTTAGAGCCTATTGTGCCTAGGTTTTCAATCGGTGATAAAGTTAGAATATCTAAGAAAAAGAATATATTTGAAAAGGAATACACGCCTAGATGGACGGACGAGATTTTTACTATTACTCAAATTCAATACACAGATCCACCAACTTATAAGATTACTGATTATAATTGAGAGGAAATGTTGGGTTCAGTTTATGAACAGGAGCTACAAAAAAGTACTCAAGAGATATTTAGAATAGCAAAGATTATCAGGAAACGTGGGAAGAAATCGCTGGTAAAATGGCACGGTTACCCTGAATCACATAATTCGTGGGTAGATAATGAAGACTTGGTGATCATGTGATGATTAGTTATATCGAAACTTTAGAAATTCCTACCAGACTTGCGTCATAGTTCCTCCTACGACCTACGTTGTTCCATCTCGTGACGATGAGTCTTCTACCTGCGTTGGCGTGAAACAAGCGTTCTCATTATTTCGATAACTCGTGACGTCAGCATCAGTCAGAGGTATTTAACGTGACGGAAGTGACCGTGAATCCTGACACAAATAACGACGAAGCGTGACATAGTCTCTTTTCTAAACGTATGAGAACGAGGCGTGACAGATTTCTGTGAAGATAGTTGATGAGCTTCAAACTTTCCTACAGAGCCTGATGAAGGAAAGACCCACGAATATTGGGAGAAAAGAACACGAATTAGTGAAGATTCGCCAGAAGATTCGAAAGATAAAGGCGAAAGATCGTAAACAGAGAGAGCGAATGAGAGAAATGATGGCGGTTCTTCGCGCAACAGCTGACGAACTGGTTTTCCTAAAGAACGAAGCTGCACGGAATTGAACTGAGATTCAGGCGCTTGCTGACGACGCTGCTGAGTGAAACCGGCGATCACGAGGTGCCTTTTCCTGACGAACGAATGTCTATGAGTACGTCAGGAAGATTCGAACCCTTGTCGATGTTCTCCTGCTGACCGTACCTATCCGCAAAGACCGCTTATAGTGTATTTATTTAAAATAGCTCACTCTGTTTTACTAAAATAACATATGCGCGGCTGCTATGACAACGACGACGACACATGGACAGACGGGCACATAGGTAGGTAGGCGCCGTAGCCATTAAGGGATCCGCGATCGATCGAACTGAACGGAGAAGAACTATGCCAGACTATGGAGAAGAAGAAGTATAAGAAGGATTCAGTACTAACCAAATTGAATTTGAACGGTTCACTGGCGTTCCGTCGCTGACGACATTCATATAACGCCTATCGATTAGAATTAGAGTTCACGTGGGTTAGAGACGCTCGAAGAGGTAACGAATAAGCTGATTATGACATAAGTGCTCTTATTATAAAGAACCTACTCACTGTGTCACTTGGACTAACACTAAAAGCGGAACAATGATCTAACACAGTGGAAATCGCTTGTTCGTACCCATCGCCGTTAAACGGATGACAGCAACAACGAATACTTGCAGAGACATATGAAATAGACATAGACAGACATAGACAGACATACACAAACATACACAGACATAGACAGACGAACTGATAATATTCTTTTTGCTTGAGGCTAATATAGCGTCTTCGTAGAATGGATAAATGTGTCGATTGTCTGGCTTTTGCAACGCTAGATGGTTAGTTTATTTGATACTAGCTTGCTCCAGGGCAAAGCAGCCCCATGTGGCTAGAGTTTTTTGCCTGTTTATGAGTTAGGTTAATATTATAACCTAAGTACGAAGCGACTATAACCAAATTATTGGTTGATTTGATGTGATTATAGGTGTATATAGATTAAACGCGCCAGGTAGCAACGAATATAACTACTGCTGTGACTATACGAAATGGCTAAGCGACAATTGGCCACCTAATATTCCGGACCTCTCTCCTATTGAGGACTTGTGGCGTATTTGGTCTCTCAAAGTTTATAAAGATTCTGAGCCAAAGAACGTTGATCAGCTCAAAAGTTGGGACACTTCAGTCGCGGATTCAGTATATGCCAAATCATTAAACAGAACGAAAATATTGTACGTCAATGGCTTACGTCTGTAAGACCTAGGTAACAATATTGTGTTATGATATACTAGGACAGATATTTTGTTCAAAATGATATTTTAATAAACAAACTGCATCGCATGGCAGTTTTTTTCCGAAAAACTGGCTCACATCAACTGTTTTAATATATTATGGCAACCACAGACCCAATCTTTAAAAATGTATACCAATAGCTTTCATTTGACTTGTGTATGCACTGACAAAATATCAGAAAAAGATACGAAGCCCTTGCTAAGAAAACGCATTTTGAAAACCGTGAGCGAACTTTTGTGTCATCATATATATATATATATAGTGTTATATATATTCAGTGTTATGTATATATATACACAGAGAGAGACGTGTATACATTAGGGCATCATCAGGACATTACTGAACCAGTGTCTCTGCATATGTGACATTGAGCGCGATGCGTGAAAGAGTCGAAACAAGTGCAAAGGACAGCATATAGTGTAGCACGGTGGTCGATATGTTAGAGCGGTCAGCCTGTAACGCGGAGAGTACGGGTTCGATCCAAGGTCCAAGGAGTTATAGTGTATGGACCTTGCGCAAGTACTTCGAGGACAATTATCGCTCGATGGTGAGAACGCAGGTGAGAACTTGCTTTTCTGTTAAATGTATGTTAATAACAGTGTCGGCTATTATTCCTACATGTAGGCCTATATCAGTTGATTCACTACTATATTGAATTCTCAGGGAAATTATTAGTTAAGTGTTGCGGTATTTTTAACAAGGTCGGCATTCATCTTTTGAATACTTAAAATAATAAACGTTGGCACTAAACTGTTTAGTTACGTGACGTATGACATTTTAAGACATTATTTTGGTTAAAATGGGCAGCTGTACCTGAATAAATGGAGGCTGCCTTTGGTCCTCCACATGTCTCGCCGCTGTTCCCGGGACACTCTGTCTTGCAATTAAGATCATGCATTTCTGTAACGAATTTCATGCTCTCTGAACACGTACAGATATTGCCTTTCTGTCGCAGAAATACACAGACAATCTTTCAGTTCTTGTTCTATCAGAAGTCGCAATTATTTGGTGAGTTGGTCTATCCCTGCGTCAGTCCGTGCGTCGCATATCGTCGTCGCTTAAGCCAATTAGCATAGTATAATTAGCAGCGTATACTGTACATTCGAATAATAATAAGACAATTCATATACCGCCGTAGCACGACCGAGGCCAAAAGAAAGGGCGCTGTACACGAAAGAAAATGTTAATAATTTTTTAGAGTCGTATGATTGTTGGAAAAGATATATCTTAAGTCGCTATTTAAATGCTTCAAGCGATTACGCGATCTTCACATGTTCGGGAAGACCGTTCCATGCAGTTGGTCCTGAAACGGAGACGGAACAGTCCCCAAATTTTGTAGAGGAACGTGGGACATGCAGCAGTGGATGCATACTCACAGACAGTTGGGCCAAAGTCTTTTCGTTGGCTGCACAATGATCAACGCACTTCTCGACATTCATATCATCAGCTTCCAACTTGTTTGTTGACGCAGACGATGCAGACGATGCTGGCGCGCCTAGCAAGTAACATCCCAGGAAGGCAGGACCTGTGTTCTCGATGACTTTCGATTGAATCCCTGCATATGCACGATACGCATCGGATATAATGTCAACGACAAAGTGGATATATGAAATTGCGCAAATGCAAGTGACTGCAAAACAAAAGATGTGATGTTCCGTGTCCCTAGTTTGTTTAATGATATCTCAGGCCCTAACGGTCCATTAGCCGGCAGTGGCAACATTTCAAGGTCTTCGGCGTCACTGTAGGCCTACTTGCCATTCATGTAGCAGCTCATGCCCTTTCAAAGTTACAATGCCTGCGGATGATCACGATGGCACAATAGTCTGTGCATTGTTGTCACACAGAATCCTTAGTTGAGAAGAACCAACAAGAGGATTCGGATCACTGTTCTAGCAAGCTAACTGAATAAATCCGCATATAAGTCGGAATATGTGCAATTGCCCAGTTAAGCATGCAATTATAGCATTTGATTAAGTTCGATTTACTGTTTTGGTGGCTAAAGATTCTCCTTAAAATCAGAGAAGTCGAATGGCTTAATATGCCTCACCTTGAGGGAATCTTAATGTTACACAGACGATGGACATTAACATCAACAGCGTTCCGTCTTTCCTTATTCCTTGCGGCGCCAAAACAGACTTTGAACACATAATTGATATAGGAGATATCAGAGTTCACGACTAACATGAAAGATGTACGATTAATAAAACTTTACTGAAACAATAATAACAAGTATACGAAAACAACCCATAGTTCAAAAATTACTTCATTCAATAATGGTCATTCTATGACGTCATTCTATAACGTCATTCTATGACGTCATTGACGACGATCGTTTCTTGCGGGTTTTGCGCAGTCTTAGGTTAACCCTATCTATTGTCTGTTTGTACCTGCGCGTATTCGATGGATTGCAATTCGTCTGATGGCTGCTATGCCTACTGTCTAGTCCACCGGTCATGAGCTAGCTCCATCAGCAGGGGCGGCGATCCCATCCAGGGTGGTCGAGGGGGACAAGTCCCTCCACCTTTTACGGAGAGGGGACACATTATATGTGTGTCCCCCAAATTTCCTATCCCTCTTATTGGGTACCCTCCCACCTGTCAAACGAGATCGCCGCCTCTGTCTATCAGTAATACTGTCAACAACTCTTAATCTCATTGTTTAATCTTCTGACATGTAAGGATAAATTACTTCTTCTTATTACAAAGTGAACTGTTTAACCATAGTTGACTGTAATACTTTTGATCGTACTGAACATGCACGATGCCTAAGCGTAGCGCTTTGAACATGCTCGATCTACTTCCAAAGCAGTTCACTTTCATTATAACGGGATATATCCACAACGTCAGATCGCATAATTATGCCAATAAGCCTAATCTCATTGCTATTGCTCTGATTTGACTCCGACTTAGCCTACTGCTGCTACTCAATACTCACTGGTTTCGCTGAGAGCTGCATCACTCTATTAAAATAACGTATTTTCATTCTAGCATTTTATATTTTATTATATATTTAAAGTCACTTAAACTAAATGGCACTTCTAAAACTAATATTCTGCAACATGGTCAAGAATGCAAACACTCATATTTCCTGAAGCCAGACTGTGTCAGAGGAAGACCTACTTCTGGAGAGAAGGAAATGGAGAGAGAGAAGTTTTTAAAGGATGTAGGAAAGTAGTCAGAAAAGTAAGATGATAATTCTGCCGGTAATTCTGAAAAATTTTCGGACCTTGATTAGGCTTTTTAGAGTGGGAAACACAACGGATCATTTTTCCGAAGCCGGAAGGTGACCCTAAAAAATAATCAATTATATTGATAAGGAGTATCTGAATATTTAGATTTTGGTTTCTGCCTAAATGCAATATTGAATTGAGTAAGCTAGTGATTTTGCAAACTCGATCTAAAGATTGTTGTCTTGGCGAATACGAAACCTCTGCCTACCTTTGGAGCTTATGTAAATCTCCGTGACAGGAGAGTTATACAAACTCAGAAATTGGTCAAGGCCCTCTTAACAGAACCAAGTTAAAGCATCCAAGAGTGAGCACTCGATATGCCTCCCATTATGCAAAGAATCCATCAAATAAGGCTACAATAAATGCTAGCTCTTGCATACTCACCACCATAGCGCAATTACCAGGCAAGTATATTTATACACAATGATTATCATAACGCTGGAATTATACATGTATATAATAAATACCAAGACATTTCTATTGGCTAGGGATTCTTGCAATCAAGCATGGTCTGTCTGGCATCTTATGGGCTGTCATCGTGGAAATTGTTGTACCGGGATTGGTTTGAAATGCGTGCACTTGGGCCGTTCCAGCTCACTAGGCATAGTTAGTGTAACGTACTTTATTTACTATGTAGAAGAACTTATTGTTATGTAGTGTGTCTTACATAATACTATTATTATTATTATTTCTATTATGTTGACTTTCATTTTTGATGATTTGCAAACTGACCATCATGAGAATCATTATGAACTCCATTGTGGTTGCTTAGTTAATGATTATAATCACTGGCATTGTTAAGCTCAGATCGGGTTCATTATTTGTAGGTCCTATTTGCGAGTGAAAGTCATACGGAACATCTATGAAAATTTTTATAAGTATTTTACGATTCTGGAGTCTGTTAGTTCCTTCCCCGAACTCAGCTGTCTGTGAGGTTGATTGATTGCTGAAAGTGTATGTATATATATATATACATACATATACCTATCGTTTAATGAAGCCTATATATTCTAATTAATTCAGATGTTCACACAGATATTAGCTGCGGGATCTATATGTATATCATGTATATATAATAAATATAAAAGATATGCATGGACCTACATGTAAGACTTGACACAGCTCCATGAACCTACACATAACAGGCTAGCATGACAGGTTAATGTGCTCTATATTCTGGTTTAACTCCGACCTGAACAGTGTTTGGTACTCGATATTTTATTGTATTTACATATTTCTATAGTGGATACAAACTATGACAAATTCTCTGTAGAAGCCGCTAGATTATAATTAAATCTTCAGTTATATAATAATTATATGTATTCTAGTATCCAAAAGTAGCCAAGTACTCAGAGATTTTGGTTTAGCTCAAAATGTTCGTCAGTTTTATAGGACTGATTATTAATTAGAATGCAACGTTTCGATTGCGTTCAGCCAATGTCTCGCATTAGGCATTGCATTAGTTATTTAATTATATGTCATATACAACAGCAAATAAGTTTCAATTTTACAAAATTATTCGGAGGTACATACAAGCAAACGTTGTAAATGTAGATATAGTGCGGGTCAAACCCCGAATATTGAGGTGATATTGATTAAGGAAACGATGTTTTGGACAAGCCTAAGGCACACAGAATCATTCATTCATTCATTCTGAGCTTATCTATATGGTACCCCTTCAAAACCCTACTATTCAGAAGCGGTTCTTGCCCAGCCACGACTAAAGAAAAAGACTTGAACGACTTGTAAAATTCTACCGGTTGGACAACACCTAAAGAGCGAAGAGCGGAACCCGCGTGGGAGGTCATTTCAGATGGATTCGTATTACATCGGAAAATGAATCACAAACCTAGATGACCTGCTTGCAGGCTGTAGGAGGTAAGTTATTCTATGTATGTGTAAAAGAAGGCAAAATGTGACAGTAAATAAGTTAGGTGATAAGATAGATGGATATAAGACATTAAAGTAAGAAGAAATGGAAGAAGGAAAGAAATAAGAGGGTGAGAAGAATGACGACGTGTCTCTTGCATGTAGCTAGGACAACTCTCATGAGGATTATTAGCAGCGTTCATGCAATGCTAGTTGTTTCAGTTTCCAAATGTTATCATAGCAGAAAGCGAGTCTTCCTCACTGACAGGTGTAGTCCTAATATATATATATATATATATATCTAAATATATATATATAACGAATGTGTACAAATAAGAATGAGAAAATGTTTACAGCTTGTCCTTGAAGAATTAAGAAGTGCCTTCTGCTTGTCCTGAATGGATTTTAACCTTTTACCCTGGGATGACATTCATCTCCAAAAAGATAACATAATAAAGTCCATCATCAACGCATTACCCATGTAATAAATTACCCGTTTATCACTTATAATATTGTTCAACTACCATGAGGATTATTGAGGAAGCAAGGTTCAACACAATTATTTCATAATTGTAAGGCTACCTTCCATTTTTCTACTCGGGCAACGCCAGGTAATTCAGCTAGTAGTCTATAACCAAGGTTTCCAGAAGACACAAGTTTAATTAAACTTAGCTCGCGATAAATCAATAAGGCATGATCTGCACATGATTAATTTGCTAAATTTACACGTTACTATTTCTGAGTCAGAAAGAGATCACCCAATAAAGTTATCTGAGTAAGAAAAGCCTCAACTTCATTCTTCTCCGAAGGTCTTTGAAATACATAAAACGGAAGCGGTTCCTGAGCAGAACTTGGAGATCAACCCGTCGAAATCCATTAAAAAATAATTTTTACATAGCCTTTTAAAGAAACCTTACTTAGCAAATGTACAATGGTTTAACGATGATTCTTTAGTGTACGATTTATCTGCACCTAATACAATACTCTTGAGCAACCCTAGCTGCAAAACTACTGTACGTGGAACCTCGTGTGTAGAATCTGTCGCTGTGACAACCAATCGCAGCGTCGTCTCAACGAATTCTGGGCTCGATAGCTTTAGTACTCGAATTGTTTGTGAGAAGTCGCGTCTCGTTTAGACTGTTGCAGTGATGTGCACTTTTCGGTCACTTGCTGATGAAGAAGAAACACTACACAACGATGCAAATTTTGAGGCTGCTGTAGCTCACGGAGCGAGTTTGAGGGCAGATTTTCTCTTCTTTTCATATGTATTTTTCGTGAGCGGCAACGCGTCAGGCTTCTTCGTCTGACATTTTACATCAGTCGCTGCTTTTGTTCCCTCGCTTGTTTCTAATCAAAGAACAGCCATTATTGCTGAATATGTCTCTTTCTTTGAGTAGACTATAGACTGAGTATCATCTTAAGTAAATTTAACTTCCGGTAGGAATTTTACAGATTTCCTTCAGAGAGTCTTAGAATGGAAATCGTACTTTGGGTGTGGAAGCCTTTAAACTGCAAAGGTTGACCTCCAGATAGGGTAGTAGAACAGCTTTCGCTGTATATTGAACTGACTATTTTAAGACCTAGAATATCTCTGTAGCATATCTATTATGCATTCATGGATGCATGCATGAATGTGTGCATGTGTGTATGTATATACGCATGTAATGCATGCGTATATGTACTGTATGCATGTGATGATGCTGACGATTGAAGACCCGTAGATGTCTAATGAACTCGATAGCTAACAGTAGGCTTATTATAATTACACATTGGATTCTTAATAGCACCTTTATAAATAACATTATTCGCACATATTGACTAAAATTTAGTCTCTCTAAATATCTGCATCCTTGCCCTATTCTTATGGATCCTTTTATTTTTAGGATGCTACTTTGTCATGCTGATCGACGTCTACGTCATTTCAACGGATTAATTCGTATAAAACTGGAGAATAATTTACTCAGTAATACCCTGCATGTAGGTGTGACCTTACGATGTGTTTTATGCAGCTGTAGTAGGCTAAATTTATAAACTCTTTTACAAAAGACTCTACGAGTATATGCTGACTCCGGTGTTGATTGATGCTGTAGGACTGTCAGGACACAACACTCCTCCCTGCGAATTAACAGTCTTTTGTTTGAGAAAATGACTTGTTGGGGGTTTGACTCTCCTAAAACAAACTGAATGGAGGAGTCAATTTCTTAGTAGACTAACGGAAATCCGTTGGTTAGCTCCACGTATGCGTGGGCCATGTTTCTACTCTACTGCCATCTGGTGTAATAGTATGGTTATAATTAGCATTCGACGTCAGTAGGTTAGCGAAGAGAAATCACTTTGCGATATACCTAAATATTCGTTGTTTATTCCTCATAAACCTACATTTCGTTTCTGAAGGCTTAACTTAACATCTGACATTCAATGTCATAGCTTTAAAAAAAATTAACTACCATTAAGAAAAGTTACCCAACTCTTGAAATAATCATGGACACTTCGTTGCATTAGCGCTACGCACAAGAATAAAAACTCACTGTCGATAGCTAACAGTAGACTTATTATCATTATACACTGGATTCTTATCAGCATGGTCAGCACCGTTATAAATAATATCATTCGCACATATGGACTAAAATTTAGTCTCTCTAAATATTTGCCATCCTTGCCCTATTCTTATGGATCCTTTTATTTTTATGATGCTACTTTGTCATGCCACCCAGTCTTTCCAATTAAACGGCATGTACGGAGTACTCAGCTTGGGAACGTAATAACGTGAGAGGGTTCCAATCTTACCTGCGATATATATGCAAAGCTATTGCAGTTTGTAGAATAGTCATTCCTGTGAAGGCGCCAATGCCATACAGAATACCTTTACGCAATGACGTATACTCTTCAACGACATCGATCATCGCTGCATAAGTTGCATAAAACGAAATCATAAATGACGAAATCATAAATTGCATAAAGCGAAATAATAAATAATGAAATCATAAATTGCATAAAGCGAAGTAATAAATTACGAAATCATATATTGGCATTAGGATTAAATTAGCATTAACATTAGGACTAAACGAAATCATAAAATTACGAAATCATAAATTGCATTCCTAATCTAAAGATCAAATGACATCTAGTCACGTGGTCCTGTCAAGATGCTCTATGTTTGATTCGCTGTGGGAATTCCATGGATGATAGAAATTCTAACAGGCCGCTGAATCTATAGGCCTAAAATAAGATGGTTTTGGGATGTCTTCTTCTGTTCAGTTGGCTGCGTTGACAACCCTTCAGTAAGTAATCTGGCATGGAACGCTTCAATTATAATTTTTTTATTGTATTATTCTTGCGGCATCTTACATAGTGCCTATAACTATATTTATCACGTAGCAAAGCAGCTGGGGCCGTAGCAGAACTTGTTCCCATGCTAAGAGCCACACATACTGAGGATTGCCTGTGCATCTCTTTCTTCCATTGCTTTTTTAAAACGGCTCATTTTTTACTAGCTCTGTTGGAATTGATTCCACCCGACACTGGGTTAGGGTTAGGCAATAGTTGGAAGGCCATGTGAGTCAGTTACCTTTTACCAGCGTCCGTACAAACTGTATCCAGCACCATATCATTTCTAGGAATAATCTCTGATGTTGCGAAGGAGGAGGTCTGATTATCCAGATGCTGCTAACAGTCCATATGAGAGTTTTTCTTGATATTATTACAAATTTATGACAACCTCGGGCAGCAATTTTACACTATCTGATGGCTTAAGCTTGAATGAGTGGCACGTTCGATCGCTTAAAGAATGGAAGTAATTGATGACGTCAAGAGTAAACCGATGAATTCATTAGATACGAAGTGTTAAGTTGCCCTTTGAATAGTTAAATTGATCGAGCACAGCCTAAATAGATAAGAGGAGTTAATGAGCAAAAAATCGAAATGAAGTCTAGTTCTCTGCTTTCGACATTGAAACTATATACATGTATGCCGTGGGGTAAAAGTCTTTCTCAAACATGATGTCCCAACCAAATATTGACATCGAGAACATTGTCTTCTAAAGAGTCGTTGAAATTGGAATATTAGTGAAAAGAGTTTTTGTACGCACTCTGATCACATTTCTCTCCAGTGTACCCCACCTGGCAAAAATGACTCGGACATAGACCCGTGCTCAGATCACACTGTGCAGATAGGCAATGACAAAGTTCTGTACAGCTTGCGGTGTATGTTCCAATCTTGCATACTGTAGGCAAATATGACAGTAAAAGCTATGCAAACAAACAATCAGAATTCATATAAATGACTATTCTCTTTTATGTCCCACTGGGTTCGATGATAAAGACCTAGCCACTCCCATATTACAAGCCGTAACAGTTTTATTTTCAACAGTTTTATCGAATATAAAAACCTGGTTTCTGCCCGTCCTAGGATGGTAAACTTTAGTTTCCTTCACTTCCACTTCCCCGCCCTTTCATCCCCAGTCCTACTAACCTTCCGGCTCCATGCCTCTGCCCTTTCCAAGATGTCCTCCTCCTTCCATTTAACCTCCACGTCCACCCAATTCTCTGCTTCCACCTTTTTCTCAGCATTCGCTTCCTCCACCTGCTCCACCTCCTCTTCTTTCTCCACATCCTCTTATTCAGCATCCTCCTCTGCATGCACCTTACATCACCTCATCCTCATTCTCCGCCTCCTCCACTTCCCTCCTCTGTCTCCGCCTCTACCTCCACTTTCTCTTCCTCCTCCTACTCCATCTCTTTCACCACATTCTCCTCCTCCGCTTCCACCTCTTTCTCAACCGCCACTTGCTCTTCAAGTTGTCCCTATTTATACTTCTCCTCCTCCTCCATTTCCTCTTCTTAACCATCTTCCCTTTCTTCACCAACAACTTCTTATCTACTTAGTCTACCTCATTCCCTCTTTCCTCTTCTCCACAGCTTGCTCCTGTTTCTACCTTGCCTATTTCTCCACATCTACTCCGTTCTTCTCTAACCTTCAATCAATGAAACCAAATAATAGCGTCCCTTCAAGATATCTACTTAGAGACGCTCTCGGTCTGACTACGGCTAAACAGTGCAGTTTTCATTAACGAGGTTATAGGCAGAGGGTGAAGCTCTTATTGGGGTAGCCCATTGTACATGTATGTGGTTGGACCTACCACTGCACAGGATCGGTTCTGCGTCATCTACCACCTCTTCCTCCGTCACCTCATCCAAAGCCTTCTCTTCCTCGGCATCTGCCTTCTAAGCTAAATACTCTGACAGTCACAATGTCATTAGGGCGCATTTATTTTCTGTATTTTCTGTTGCCTAGTGCCAAAGAGTCGTCAGATCTTTGACTTGTGATTGTCTGACGAGTGTCTTGCGGTAAGGTAAACTTGTGTGATGTAATTCCACTCAGTGGTTGACGTGTTTGTAGGAGCATTCTGTGGTTTCCAACCTTTTTCGACTGAGGGCCACTTTTATTAAGTTGAAGGACATGATGGGCCATAGGGTTAGAAATAAGTCCTTTTAATTTTAACAGATTTTTATTTTAGAATATAATCAAATTATACATGGATACATTTCGGTTTAATTATTTTAGATTACATTTTATGTGACTTATAAACGCCAACAAAATATAATAATTTTAATTTAAAATGGATAATAATTATTCTGTCAAATATTCACGTTTTTGCACTTATATTTTTTATATCTTCGAAAGGTCGAGGCCCACTTTTTGAGTCCACTCTTGGCCCGCTGGCCAACAGGCTGGGAACCGCTGTTGTATTCATTCAGCGGCGACTCCCAAGCAAGCGCAGATGAGTCTTTCTGATAGTTCATGTTTTAGCCAATACAATGTAAAATCGATTGCTCTGTTTAAAATCAGTTGACTAACGTATAAAATGCTGACAAGAAAAAATTATTGTGGAGTCACACGTTTATAGATTTAATATATTGTTAGTGACAGAAATGCGGACGTATTTGAACCGTTAATTTAATTAAAATATACAATGTAAATTGAAAAACTCAGTTTTTCCGACGACCTCTAAGTAAGGAATTGAGCAAGGTTTTAAGTTTAATCGACTGGCAACTTTGAAAGGTCAGTGATACTTTTCAATTCAATTGATTAGCAGTTTAATAATATAGACAACATATGAAGGAATGAATGATATATCTTAACTGATAACAATTAGAACGAATGATTTATTTTAATCAGTATGAACACGTGAATTTTATATCGTATTACTAATTGATAAAATATGAATGAATTAGTTAATGTAGTCAAATATAAAATTCTAGCTGAAGTCACCTGAGTAGACACTATTCGCCATGTCTGCACCGCATTTCACCGTATTATCGCCAGAACAGGGCTGATAACATTTCGACTCCTTCAACGAACCGTATTTAGCGTAGGTATTGGAACACCAGCATTCGTCGCCGCGCTTGTTGAGAAAATAAAGTTTTTGCTTAATGCATCGATCAAGATATTCTAATGTTTACATTTCTTGCATCATATTTTTCGGCTTTTAATCATTTCTGCACTAACATCAGAAATCGGAATGGCGAAATCACACAGCACCATTTGCACGCCAGTATTCATCGATTAATTAGGCCACATTCACAGAAGGCAAAACGCCAGTAAAGCTTCTCGCAGTGTCGTGAGGTTTTCTTGTTGGTGCCCGACATTTGACGTCTTTGACACTCTCGAAATTAACCAATTAGATTCTAACAAGACATCTTACCTACCAAAGCGTCATGACCTTTACGTCGCACTGTGAACATTATTTTTGTGGTAATGTTCAGTCGTTATAAACAGAGGTTTATAAGATGGTAATCTTTTAGATGACCGTCCTATCGCCACTAGCGTTTATATGGCTGTCACAATTCTCTAACCTAAGCCAACCTAATATTATGAATTGCTAATAATTTGGCTTACGTTTGATTGTCAATAGGTTAATAAGATGACCATCCTTTTATTAAAGCACATTAAACAACGCGTTTGGCAAAAACACGATAACGGCAGACCATGTGTATACTCTTATTGCGGGCAACGCGGCCGCAGATTGTATTACCAAAATTGAGTAACGCGCTGGGAAACTATCCATAGGCAAGTCAATCGCATGGGAGCAGGCCAATGTGTCCTTGTTGCAAATGAAATCGTGGACCTATGTATACCTGAAGAGCAGCGAATGTGAAGAACTTGTTCTTGCAGCGCATGACGCAGTGATTTGGTGTCATGAATTGTCGATCCAAATCCTGGATACGTGTGTCGAATTCTCGCTCAATGTTTGACTCTTTAAAGCATCCAAGGTAGACGGATGTTGTCGGCAAAATCTCAATATCTAGGAATGAACAGTTGACAGTGGTTTACTATTGGATCAGAGAGACGAAAAATAGTTTCATTCCGGGCGGTTCTTCTTTAGGTTCTGTAAGCAATGCCAGATCAAGAATGCGCGACATCGGAGCATTCAGAATGAATGTGTGACACGGTGGCTGATCGGTTCGAGCGGTCGATCCGTAACACTCAGTGTGCGCTGAGTGAGCGGGTTCGACCCTCGTCCGAGGCGTCAGTCACTGTGTACGGACCTTGAGCAAGTCCTTCGCGCACAATTGCTCTGCAGTAAAACTGCAATTGTGCCGTCGATGCGTGTGTATGCACTTCTGAGCAAAAATGTTGAAAGAAGGGCGATATCAAATTTCAGAAAAAAATCACACGTTTCACGGATTAGCCATGGTCATCAGGTATCGTCATGATCTCTTGGTTGATGGCTCTTCAATATGAAACGACCTCCCACTTGAGCTCCGCTCTTTGCTTGTGGCCCAACTGGATCATCCAACTTTTACAGGATCATCAAGTCTTTTTTCTCTATTCGTGGCTAGGCTGGGAGGGTTCCTCAGTAGGTTCCTGAAGGGGCGCTATATGAATGCTCAGAATGAATGAATTTTTATACCTACCTACTTCACACAACTCTCCACCGAATGCTTCTTGACAGTCGCAACGGAATAGGGATCCATTTGAAATACAGTTTCCGCCGTGTAGACACGGATCTTGAAAGCACGGATCAACTAAAACAATTAATCCAAGTCCTATTTATATTTCTCTATCTATTTTCAGCGAATAAAACTAGAAAACCAGCTTTGTCGTGATCGTAAATTCGAAAAGTCTAAAGCGCCATTCTAAAGATGAGTGAAGGGCACCAGTCTATCAACGAGCGCTGCGTCATGTTGTAGAGATTGTTAAGGGATGTTCGATTTCCGATTGATATGCAGAGAGACAGATTGAATCCTGAATGATTAGTAATTTCGGAATGTCGAAATGCAATAATGACAAGACGGACGTCGAAGGTGTCGGTGCTGTCAGCTGTGATCCTAAAGCTAGAGGTGGTAGGGACATCTACGAAGGCAGTGATGGTTGTGTCATGGCGGTAACGGTAATTATGACGGTGGTTGCGACGATGACGGTTATGATGATAATTGTGATGAGCAGAAAAATGCTGACTATAATACCTATCTCGCAAATATTTCCGATACGACCTGGGTTGCATTTGCAATGCATCCTAAAGAGATTCAATTCACACGTTCCTTTTTCATTACAAAGTTGGCCTATACAAGGGTCCGCTGGAAACAGACAAAATTAAATGGACGGAATGTTAAACAGCATTAAATATATAGACACACATTTCTGCGTAAAATATATACTTCAGAAACCTGACAACATTATGAACAAGCATTTTGTGCATTATTTAATTATGCACACCAAGAGAAAAGGAATACCTGGATCCAACGAGCATGACACTGTATCCACGCAATAGTCGTTCAACCCCATCAATGTTCTTGGGGCTACGAAACCTGACGATGGTGGCTCAGACTCAGCGATAAGGGACAATAGTGCATTCTGTTAACCAAGATGTTAATGACGTCCAATTGTTGGTCTACGACGAATGTCACGCGGATGATGCACCTACATTGTGTGTCAAAATTCTAATAATCGAAATCGACGTTAAATTAGTCGATGACAAACTCATCTGGCTGAGTACAAAGATTGAAATCAGACAGGAAGACGATAGCGACATCAACGTTTCCAATCTGGTCACAACAGCAGGCCGTATGAGTTACGTGCTTCTACTATTGATGGGCACTCTTCGTGCAGGTCCAGACTAAGTCAGCCAAACAATGGTCGCTCAACAGAATTTATTTCACGAAACCGATGCGATATTTGATCATTTCTTTGCCATAACATGCCTATCAAATTTGTTCTAAGACTTATCTTTTTGCTCCCCATATTGCCATAATTGAGCTATAACTTCAGTCGCCGTTGCAATTCTTCTTTATAATGCCATGCCACAAGCATTGTCTGCTGTTAATAGGCTGCTCAGATAAGCAAACTCAATGATGCCTTCAATTTCGATCTCTCCCATCGGGATCCTTTGCCCGATGTCCTCTGCCCACGCCATCGTTTTCGCTTTGCCTACATCGATTATTTGTCTATCTCTGCTTCTCTATGAAGCCTATAGCATCTAAACTTAATTCCTGTTATGCCCTGCTATCACGCAGACTTAATGGCGTGGTATATTTACCATAGCTTATTCTACTTCGCCTACCGTTTATAATAGCGCAATATTTATAAAAAATCATGTGGGATAGGGAAGCTACTAATTCCGAGTTCTCGTTCAACATTCGGCGTAATTAGTTCATTCTTTTGCATTGGAACAATCACAGGGAACAGTTGTACACTCGAAACACAAACCATGGCATAACATGGAGTCACGTTGGACCAAGAGCTCACCTTTGCTTCTCATATTCACCGCCTTTGCCGTGATTCATACTACCAGTTGCGTCAGCTTCGAACTGTTTCCCGCTCGTAAACTCCAGACGCCACAGCTACCCTTGTTTACGCTTTCATCAGAGCCCGACTGGATTACTGTTGCTCACTCTATGCAGGCCTTCCAGCTGGGCGGTTGCAATGCCTGGAGCGGGTCCTGCGTTCTGCTGCACATCTTGTTAGACGCATTCCTAAATTTGGCCATGTCTCCGGCTATATGCTGAATGTGCTCCACTGGCTGCCCCTCCACCAGTGAATCTCGTACCGTATCATCTCTTTGGTGTGGCAGTCCTTGCTAGGTCTCGCTCCTGCCTATCTTCGCGATCTCTGTTACTCTACTTTGAGTGTACCGGATCGCCGCTCTCTTCGCTCTGCTGAGCGGGGCATGCTCATTGTCCCATTTGCCCGTACAGCTACCAAACGGAATCAGTGGTTGGCCCCTCGCTCTGGAACACGCTCCCGTTGGCGTTGCGGTTGTCGCCAAGGGTCCACTCAGACTCATTTTATACTCTCCTTAAAACTGTTCTTTTTAGCCGTACTGGGGTCGGGAGCAGTCCTGAGTAGTAGCCTTGAAGGGGCGCTATATAAATCTCTGAAGCGAATGAAATAAATATATTCGCCTTTGTTAGACTCTGAAAACACTGTATGTTTTGCAGCTTTTTTAAAACATTTACTTACATATTGTACATTTTTATACTCACAAGCGACATCATGAACAATAAATTACTATGAAATGACGTTACAAGCGTTATCAGTATAATATTCGTATAAAGAAAACTTACGCCTGTCGCACCGTGCACCCAGCCAACCTTTGGCACATATGGCTGATTCGCAAACACCTGTCACTCGTTCGCACCTCGTGTTTGATTCGCAGTGACATAGCGACTCACACCAAATTCCAGAATAGCCAGGATAGCAATCTTTAGCTGTAACAGATAAGCGATAAATCTATAGAAACGACCATCATTTTTATCTCTCGTTGCCTTCTCTGAACGACATCGCTCATCTGTCATTCTGCGTGTGTGTGTGTGTTTTATCGGTTATGTTTCTGTCATTACCTGTTCTCTAATAGACTTTATGCGAATTTACGGCATGTAGACCAACATGACCTACACATTCTCTTCGAACTATATTTGGAGGCGACCGTATTGAGGATGAATAATATTAAATTAAATCGAAAGAGCACTTAATGATGGCTAATTACCTATGGCATAAGGCAGTCTATCGTCGTTGTTAACATTATGTCATCAAAGCTACGACGATGATTCTCTGCTTGTCAGTCAGTACATTGAAATAGGCGATGGTAGGAACAGGCAGAAAACTGAAAATAAGTCAGATTGGATGCGAGACTAGCTCTCAAATTATGGGAATAGCTGTCTTTCATCAGCATACAAGGGGTAATTAGACTGCTTTCGGCAAGTATTGAACCGCATGCAGTTGCAGACAGGATAAACGGAAGCGGATCTGTACAGAACCTTGCGTGGCGACACAATTTATTGCACTGGGCGGCGCTGTACATGTAGTAGGATGATTGAAGTGAACTGATTTTTTAGCATACAGGAAAGATGCGAACCAACTAGGCCGGAGTAGGACCAGAAAACCTAAACTAATTTTCGAGGCGACGAAGAAATATAGTTATAGCTGGTGTCGAGAGCGGCAGATTATTATGTCACGCAGTTATTACCTCTTTATTCATGAAGCTGAATTTTAAGACTGTAGTTAATAGCCATAAAGTACCAGGATGTCCTAAACATTGCAGCATTTAGACAAACAGTATAGCTTAATGTCAAAATGATTTTGATTTGACACAGAGAGTTGGGCATCTGTAGTCGCCCTATGCCCAATGTGAAGCCCAATGACAGAAATAACTAGTTTTCAATATTCCATGTTTAATGTTTTGAGATACTCGAGTAGTTGTGCGACTGCTCATTTCAAACCAACTTTGGACTTTGGCCATTTATGCTCAGCTTTGCCCCTGATGTCATACACGGGCCATTGATTGATCTTTGCCCTTTGACTTTGTTGTTGACGTTTGATCATTGGTCTTAGATCTTAGATCCTTGAAGTTTGATCTTTGACCTCTCATCTTTGATTCATGACCTTTGAGCTTTGATCTTTTATAATGAGACCGACACTGTCATCACTACTCTGTACTCTTCGCAGGCAAAAACAATAAAGAGACCCCTCAGCCTTTATCTCAGATTTTCTTTTAGTGGACTCTACATCGCCACCAAACGAATGCTTATTTTTGGAAACGCTGAAAACCTGCAATTGCTAATCACTCACGAAGGCATATAGAAATTGAAATACTCACGAGGCATTCCGATATGCACACGATACGATTTAATTCTTGGCCCAAGGTCATTGTAAAATTCCAGTAATTTCTCTCTGGGCGATTGAGAAGCGTTCTGCCTCGTCTTTATGACTACAAGGAAAAGAATAAAGATGGGTTAACACGCGTTACGTTTCGCTGGCTACTAGTCGTAGAGTTGTCAATAAAGCTTTATTAACTGAAGATGTGACAGTCTGTTTCAACTATTTAGCCAATATTAACACGATACATAACCCTGCATGTATATAGCCCTTCCCACAAACACAATGTTGCAATTGCATCTGAAACTCTAGGTCCTGTTGATAGAGCAGACCTTGAATTCATAACTGATCTAGGCCGGCAATTGACAGCGGTATCAGAAGACCAAGTCAAGCCAACACACCTTTACCAGGGCATCACCATAACAGACACACAACGATATTACGCCGTCGTATTCAAAGGCGCATTTGCACAGTTAATCAACGACGAGGAATAACAACGCTTCTTCTTGTATAGTCTCTGAGGGATCATATCCACCTCGGTCGCTAAAATATTAGTAATGTTTTCCATGACACATTTCTTCTTATTTAGAAGTTAACAAGTTCTTAAATGCGAATAGCCATTCTAATAATCGCATGAAAATTACTAGGGCCAACCTCTTTGAGGTTTCAATGATTTGTGTAAACTGTTTCCCTAAACTAGTTTGAGCGAGAGTTCAGTGATGTAAGTCCTTATAAATTGAATGAGGGATGGAATGGTCTCCCGGCCTTGCCCTTAACTAAACCAATAAAGGCCTTTCATTGTGTCGTAACGCGAACAATAACATGTTGACATAGATGCTGCTTCTAATGACGACGTCGATGATGAAATGTAATACGACGATGACGTTGAAGACGTTGAACAGCATAGATAAAGTTAACTGATGTGAATCATACCACTATCACATCTGGGTCCATGCCATCCTTGCTGACACTTCCCTCGTATGCAAATCCCCGTCATGAAGTCACACGCAGATTTGTCAAAACACATGCATGGCAGGTCACATTTCGACCCGTAGTGACCCTCATCACAAACTGACATAAAATATAAAAGGGCAAAAACTTAGCTAAATCTACTGAGTTGTTAATTATAGTTGTAATGGAAAACTTATATGGCGCCATTTGATATCAGAGGCGCTCACGACTTAACACATGTACATAGCAAACCAGAACACATGAAAATCTTCAGGCGCCTCCAGAAGACAGCAGGAGGAGGAAGAGTGAGCAGCTCCTCCCGAAGAGGAAGATGTAGGCTGTTCCAGTTGGTGGGACTCACGTATAGGCGAAGCTCCTGGATTAGGCCGTGGTAGAAAGCATGCGGGAAACCACCAGTAGTCCACGGGCAGAGGGACGTAGGGAAGTCCAGTGCAGACTAGAGGAGACCCTAATGCAGAGTGCGAGAAGGGAGGAGGGGCAGACCCAAGGAGACAGTTACGCATTAGCGCAAGGGTCTTGAAACGGCGTCCCGTCATTTGCGCGCAAGACAAAAGCGCGCTATCAAAAGCGCGCCGTCAAAAGCGTGCAGCAGAATATGCCTGTCCAATGCGCGCGCCGCCAATAGCGCGCAGCGTAGTCCGTAGGACTGTATTGCTTATAAATCTTCCACTTTGAATGATTATATTTAATCGTTGATCGATTGACCTATATAAACAAATAATTTAAAAATAATTGCATTCATATATTGAGCTACCGTTTTCGGGTGATCAGACTTCAAACTCATGTGTTAGTTGTAGGTGTGTCTTCGTGTCTGTCTTTAAATGAACTCACATCAGAGTGTGTTGAATCCAAATAATCTTAACATCAGTCTAATTATTCACCATAATTCGAATGATGCAATAACGGAAGCTGGTTTGATTAGAAGATTCACACTAAAGTAAAAGCTGCAATGATGAATATATGATGCTTAATTGAAAGCCAGATCGATGAAAAATAAGTCTGAGCTCGATTAGCAACAATGATTATGCTGAAATGGACTGTATATATGAAGATAATTGTGGTAGAGTAGATGGTGAACTATAAGAGACTGTCGCTAAGATAGAAGCGAATCGATAAGTAAAAGAAACGAATTTAGTTGGGTTAGGTTATTTTGATTAAACATTTTCTTTCTCATATACTTATGCAAGTCTTTGTTTATGACGGCGGGCTTTTCTCCTGCGCGCTAACGACGGGACACGTCTTGAAACGAACGCGTTGAGGTGCTGAGAAGAGGGGAAGAGATTCACGAATGAAGGAAGAGATGTGACTTAATTTTAGAATTACACCGATTAGTCAAGCAGCCTATTCTTTTAGCCAAAGCCTCTGCGTGCTCCTTTTACAAACATCTGAAAACTGCTCTTTATCTCGGTTAGGGTGAATGCCTCTGAGTAGATTATAATTATTGAATCGGCTCCATTTAAATCCAATAAATAAATGAATAAATGAGCAAGTGAATAAATGAATAAATGAATAAATGAATAAATGAATAAATGAATAAATGAATAAATGAATAAATGAATAAATGAATAAATGAATAAATGAATAAATGAATAAATGAATAAATGAATAAATGAATAAATGAATGAAAGAATAAATGAATAAATAAATGAGTGCTCACCGAGTCTTTGGGAAAAATATATTTGCTGCAAGTTACTCAAGGCGTTGTCATCAGTAATTAAACTCCAAATAGAAGACTTTCATGCTCAGACTCGAACCTGTGATCGAATAACGATCTGAACTGTTGTCTGTTGCTAGCAGGCGACCCAAGTATACGAACTTGTTAACATTTGCTATTTATACATACATTATACAGAGACCTATTATCCCATACAGATAAACCTCTCATTTAATTTGACAAACCTTTCGGTTTGGGTATTAGTTATCTAATAATATTAATTGATTATATTGGTGGTTAAAGCAAGAAAAAACTACCCTCGTAATAATTATATGTATCTCAGTGTACACAAATAAAATATTTACCGGCAAACACTGTTATTCCCTTTTTGCCTCCGCAGTATTCAATCCTATTTCCTGGACACCTCATTCGGCATTGATCATCTGCTTGTACTCCGTGCTTCGGGTAACTTTTTGAACACCAACACACGGTGCCGCCCTGTTAACAATGGCAATAGTTGATAAATGAATTGGAGGATTTCATGAAAGCAGTCAAATAGCGAGAGCAGTAATTATATCGAATTGCAATACTCTAGGCGCGATAGGACGATTATCATCTATAACATGTTATTGGCTACTGCCAAATGAGGCTGACGATTCCGTTACAATCTCTGCAATCACAATTCTCAGCAGAGATTAGTTGCACAATTATTTATCCAGTGATTCTATGAGACAGGTCTCATATACTAAAACATTTCGGAATTATTTTATACCAATGGTCGCAAGACAAATCACAAGCTTGAATGACAATAGTCAATTCAAAACTTAATCGTTAAAATCGACTAGTAAATCACTCAACTGTTCAATCAGTTAATCAATCAATCGCTAGATCAGAAAATCAATCAATCTGCTCGTTGATCAAGATAACGGCAATTTAATTAAAAATAGTCAGACAGTACGTAAGTCCATCATTCACTAACTTAGATAACGAAGAAGATGCTGCTCGGTGAGTGACTATTAATAGATAATAATTTATTGAATTCTTCTTCCATAATTTATTTTATTTGTTTGCACAACAAACTTAAACATCATTTAGAGATAAAGTGCCCATAGGCCTAGTAAAGAGATTTTAAAACACGCCAAGTAGCTACTCTCTTGTCCCCACGAACATACAGGTAGGCATATATACGTCAACATACATTGGTTCCATAGGCCTATATGATCGCCATCGTATCATGGCAAACAGTTGAATGGTCTTTCAATTTAACAAGCACGCACAGAATGACTCGTAATTAATTTATCGTCATGAGAATAGTGCAAATTCCGTTAATAGCTTTTGTAGCCTTACTTGAACACCGGCAAATGTCATTTCGCTGTTGAAACAGTAGTCAATGCACAGCTCCTGGTTCATGTTGGCCTTATCTTCATACTTCACATCAGGCATCGCCAGATCTTGCTCGTTGGTCATTTGACAGCCAAGCGACTGTTGTATATGTTGTGAACCTGACACTAATTCAAAACACTACAATGCAACCCTTCATTCCACCGGAGAGGCTGATGCTATACAGTGTAAAGTACAGTAGGCCTACATCAGTTCACTTTTGCAATGGCAAGATTAAAATGTTACTAAACTTAGCCGTGATTGAAATGATTTAATGCGTCTTGTATGTTCTCGAAGTTGGCCTACAATATAACATGTAGTTTAAGATAGATTTAGAAACCAAATTTATTACATATTCGGCCTTCATAAAGTAGGCTACTTAGCTAACATGTTCATTGTTCAACCTAGCACCCAAACTGTAAAAATTCGACATAACAGTTGCTTTCATTTCTAATCGTTAGTCATAGAGCTGGGGCTAAGAGCATTCCTAAATCACATTAAAGCATCAACATTTCGAGAAAAATAATGTGTCAATGTATTAACGTTTGATCTGTTCGTACCTCCAAGCAATGCTATCAAGACATGTGTTATCCAAGTAACTAACACGAAGCGTGCAGTCATAGTCAACACTTAATCTCCGAACACTTGATCCAATCACAGCGTTCCGCATAGAGCTGACGCATTCTAATTTTTTCAATTTGTGAGCTTCTAGCGTCTTTTTATAATCGACTTAGTTTCAAATTGTTATATCTGAAAGGTGCAATTCAGCACAACATCACGAATTGCCTTAGATGACGTATCTATCCGTAGCTGCTTATAGATAATATGACCTATGGCGTAATGCAATTATTCAAACACAAACAAATGACGTCAGTGGAGGTTGAGCAGAACCCTCCTTGAGCTTTGACACAGATTAAAGCAGATCTACTAAAATCATAAGTATTAAAATGCCTTATATTCATGTTCCGATGAAGACATGCATGCATGCATGCATAATGTTGACAGGTCGACCACTTGATCATTGAAGAACACACGACTGCAATTTTTCCTTTACTGTCATCAACTTCTTGTACGTGCAGTTACTTTACGAGAAAGTCCGAAATTCCGAATACAATAATTTCAATGATAACGAGAAACGTTTCTACAGCAACTACGAATCTGCAATCTGTTCTAAACTGCCCAAACGATATTAAACATAGTCAAAGTTTTTTCATCGTCGCTTGACCTGCCTTCGCAGACCGCTGGGTTGAGGCTACTTCAGCGGCGACCGACTCTCTCTCTCTCTCTGGACTCTGACTCACTTTTCCGTCTCCTAATCTAATCTTCTCTCACCAATTGGCCGCAATGAATTGCATTTCATCACCTTATATTTAGCCGCGTGTAAAACGTTACGATTGGTTCAACATTGGATCATTTCCCTACCTATCATTTAACCACATACATTGCGTCAACGACACGCTCTTTCTCCAATTTCTTTACCATCAATCCAATCGCCGTTCCAAGTCCATTATTAACCGACTGGAACGTAACTCAAGCACTAACTTATTCAGACACAAAATGTTTCATTATAATTGTGATCCTACATGTATATAGCCCATTTTCTAATCTGTGATACATACATATATACATACATACATATATATATATACATAGATACATTACATACATACATGAATACATACATGCATACATACATACATACATACATACATATATACATATATACATACATACACTTTGGTGGTCACTAATAATGAAAGTTTGAAACAACTATTCTCAAATGTTACATTTGGTTCCATTCCCTCCAAAAACATCCCACTAAAAAAGTTTTGTTAGAAAATAGTAGTATTTATAGAACTTGCACAATGCCATCCAAGTTTGACCCTTTAATGTTTTATCAAATAATACGAACACGTCGAACAGCCGAACATTCAAACAATAGGTTTGATAGTTATAATCAACAATTAATCTTTATAACCTCTGGTTATTAACAAGGAGTCAATTCTGCTCCTTGTAGTTGGCGTATTTTATTATATTTAAGTATTTATATAGTGCCACTAGTAGGATGAACCGCTAAGAAGCGCTGCCGGTGACAACCCTAACATACATACATACATACATACATACATACATACATAAATAAATGCATACATACAAACATACACACATACATACATACACACACATACATGCATATATACATACATACAAACATACATACATTCATACATGCATACTTACATACAAAACTCCACACATACATACATACATACATACATACAAACATACATGCATACATACATACATACATACTTAATTGCATACATACATACTTAATTGCATACAAATAGACATACATACATACATACATACATACACACATACATACTTACATACAAACATACTTACATACATACATTCATACATGTATACATACATACATACATGCACACATACATAAATACATACATACACACATACATAAATGCATACATACAAACATACATACATACATGCATACATATATACATATATACATACATACATTCATCGGGGTGGTTACATCTCCAATGAAAAATTTTCAACTTAATTCTTTTTTTTCCAACCCACCATTTGGTTCAAATTGGTTTTAAACTAATGTAGGCTGGAAATTGGACAATATTTAGGACTTGCACAACGCATTTGAATTTGAGGACTAAAGGAATAATTTTCGTCATTTCGTATATAAGTGAAGTTGATTCGCATTTATGGATCTATGAATAGTTTTTGACATAAAAACTGAATTATTTAACCTAAGCACAACTGACAAGTAAGTTATTGCTTTAATTGGTTACTTATAATTATGCATTTCTAAGCAATTTAGTGGTATTTGATCCGTGAATCTCTGAGACTCATGACCAATGGTTATTGGCTACAAATTACCCAAGCATTCAAGCATACATGAAAATTGCTGAGGATCGTTAAGCTCCGTTCATCACAGCGGAGGTGTGGATCGATTGTTCTGTCTTCGATAGCAGCGTATCATCAGTAGGCAAGAAACTCAAGCCAGAAGGAGTTACATGAAGAGAGTCCGATTGGAGCAGTCTGCCGCTACAGCAGTGGTTATGCTGGATGACGACTCTGATGAGCCTGACAATGGGAGCAACACCGTTTTGGTCTCCGATTCAGAGACTGAACAGTCACAGCCAGCTGGCCCATCACACAAGATTCCCTGTTGGTGTGACAGTGTTGTGTCGAGTGAAGTTGCTGCTGCACTGAATCGAACGGCCACCAGTGATCATATTGCTGCACATTATACTGTCTGCCATGCATGTAGCTTCAACACATCAGCTTGGACAAAATGTGGACC
The DNA here is from genome assembly GCA_959347315.1 of Bimastos eiseni. Classification (NCBI taxonomy): domain Eukaryota; kingdom Metazoa; phylum Annelida; class Clitellata; order Crassiclitellata; family Lumbricidae; genus Bimastos; species Bimastos eiseni. The sequence continues at coordinate 44,041,965 of OY365808.1, read as the reverse complement.
AGTTAATCATCGGTCGCGGTGCGCAATTCAGCTCAGACAACTTGAAGTTTCACTAAAGAAATAAATACGACATTTCGCCCGAGAGCGCCGCTTTTACATCATTGATGGATGACTTCACAGGTTGTTTTAGAGATTGTGACCACAGACTTTCAATTGTGGTCTCTGGACAAATGTCATAAAGCTGCTGTTAGTTCCAAGGCTTCACGATGAAATTGCTTTTATCATGACTCAGGCTGCGGTTCATACTGTCGACGTATGAGGGAAAGCGTTATCAAATAAAGGGACTATGTTTTGCCTCTAACACTGAGTTGCGAGGAGGAGTTTGTGTCTGGCTAGAGACAGAATTCGGATGTGAACTGTTGAATCTTGCTTGTCGCCATCATCACACATCACTGTGATCAGCCATAGGCCTCCAATGATGCTGTAGTTTAGACCAGTACACCATTTCTATCTGCCAGTCTCTTCCTCTTTTACATTTCTCAAAACCGGCATCTTAACGGGCCTTGTGCACCAGCAGCGGTTCTTAGCGGTTCATCCTACTAGTGGCACTATATAAATACTTAAATATAATAAAATACGCCAACTACAAGGAGCAGAATTGACTCCTTGTTAATAACCAGAGGTTATAAAGATTAATTGTTGATTATAACTATCAAACCTATTGTTTGAATGTTCGGCTGTTCGACGTGTTCGTATTATTTGATAAAACATTAAAGGGTCAAACTTGGATGGCATTGTGCAAGTTCTATAAATACTACTATTTTCTAACAAAACTTTTTTAGTGGGATGTTTTTGGAGGGAATGGAACCAAATGTGACATTTGAGAACCACCCTAACATACATACATACATACATACATACATACATACATACATACATACATACATACATTCATACATACATTCATACATACATACATACATATTGGTCTGAAGCTATTAACCGAACGAGTTTGGTGGGGATTAATCGATGAGTTTTGAGTGAAGTAATAAATATCAAAGCACGTAGGAAGTTGGTTGCTGAAGAATTTATACGTGAGTATAAACGCTTGTAGTGCATTTAATTGTGTAAGATTTAGAATATTATTCTTGTTAGACACCTTACTGGACATAGATTATCCATGTGCAAAGCAACCCAAGATAACTCGGATTATTCTATTTTGAAGAGATGGCAATCTTTTCAATCTGGAGTTGTAGTTTAAAGGCTATTATGATATTGCCATAATAGAGGCAGAGGTGGATCATTGTGATAATAATAATAATGATAATAATAATAATAATAATAATAATAATAATAATAATAATAATAATAATAATAATAATAATAATGGGTAAATGGGTAACTTGGCATTAGGTGCCATTCGATCATTTCGATGGTCTTTTGGAATATCGCATATGTTAGTTTTAAGTCTAGAAAAAGCAAAGAAGCGTGGTGCCAGATTTAGATAAAAGTTGCCAATCTGATTTGTTAGATTAAAGTGGCTCTATATAAATTTGCGATCCACTTTTGAATCTCTATTGGTTATTACCATGGTTCTTACATCTGGCGTGTGCGAAAGTTCTGAATTATATATATATATATAATCTATTTAATCTATTTAATCGGCTTTTAGAGTGTTCGTGCAAAGGCTATATATTACGTCATTGACCGACATCAGGCTGTTGAACCAGGAATAGAACCACAGCGATGGTTAGGAAATAAAGACTGCACAAGCAAGGTAATTTCAACGACTTCTGGATGTATAAAAAAAACGTTAAAAACGAGGCAGCACTTCATTTATTGATTATAAAAATTATCACTCATTATTCGAAGATTTTTGGCCAAATGAAGAAAGCTTGGTCGCGGGAGCCAACTTCGAGTATGGGTACATCCAACACGTATACACAGGCACACAAGCTAAACAAATAGTAGGTTATGCTGGGTAAGTCAGTTTCGGTCCCCAAGTCAAGATCACAAGGTTATGCAGGATTGACGTTCCGACGGCTACGTTGATTGGTATTTAGAGAAAATCTATGACAGGATTTGTAGAAAGAAGATAGGCTACACATTTTGATAAGAGACCTGTTCAGAAATTGAAGGTTTATTAAAAATAATTAGAGCATCAAAATTCCGCATTAGACCCATTTGGAATTCAATGACGCAGGTCAAGTAGTTGAAAAAGAGCAATGCCATTCATATATATATATATATATATATATATATATATATATATATAGTTAATCATTATAACGAGACGAAGGTAGGTAAGGAAGCTAAACGGATTTGTATGGATGATCTGCAGGGCTAATTATCTTGGATTGGGATTGTATTGCAGTAGCAAAACAAGGAAAATGCTAGAAGCCTATTAAAGCAAATGAATAAAGCCACTCCACGCAATCCAATAGGTCAAAAGTCGCCCAAATTCTGACAATGCATTGAGATCGTATACTTATTTGGACGTCATCTGGATGTTTATTCATACGATAATATCATGTTAATTACAAAAGCTTAGACCAATCACCCGCATTCTGTACCCACTTCCAAAACATTAATGCAGAAATATTAGAGAATAATATCCGAGTGAAGAATGCGTGCACAACTAATTCAGCCATAGACGAAATGTTATCTGCTAAAGAACACAATCTAAAAACACTCTGAAGATTGTCTTAAGTGTGCTATATATATCAGGTTGATATCCTCAGGTTATAATGAGGATTATAGTAGGAATTAAAGATGCTTCAAATCAAATATAAATAAGTTAGATGATAGGAAGCGTTTCTTTTCAGGCGGAGTTGAGTCGGGAGCGCTCCTGAGTAATAACCTTAAAGGGGCGCTATGTAAATTTTTGCAATGAATGAATGAATGAAATACGATGATTGGACGCGTATAATTATTGGAATAGTCCCGAAGATCTGAAAAATTACAATGGAAGTCGTTAAACAATGGATATAACTAAGATCGTATAACTTCAACAATAAATTTTACTTAAATCACGTGACTTTGTGTTGGCGCTTGGACGCAGATTGACCGATGTGACGCATGACACACTCGAGAGAATCTGCCTGTTCAAAAGACTGTCCAGCGCGTTAACGCCATCTGCTTTTTGTCGACATCACCGTGCTAATAATAATAATAATAATAATAATAATAATAATAATAATAATAATAATAATTATTATTATTATTTTTTATTATTATGTCACATATAGTGTTATTCATCACTGGCATTGCCGACGGATCTGTCATCAGGCCATCTGGGTCGCCGCTTGTCAGTGGATTGTAATCTTGACATAGTACCCTGAAAAGCCACCGCATTGAAACGTTGGATCAATGCCGACAAGTTCTGGAAAAGGAAGTTTGTCTCTCGAGTGTCACCGGTAGTTGTCGAAAGTCGGCGTCCAGTCTCAGACAGAAAGGTGAGGCCCTCACTATTGAGGGGACCGAAGATTTCTATAGCGATTGGAACAAAAATGTATTTCTTCTCTAGTCCAGAATAATTTTTTGTGTTTTCTTGTGGCTGCTATCTCCGCCGCTCCTCCAGCTGTGGAAGCTGTCTCGGGGATTATTATTATCATTATTATTATTATTATTATTATTATTATTATTATTAATATTATTATCATATTTTTTTGCCCTGAGGTACTTCAGTCCCCCAAGGACTTAGAGATTATTATATGATGCGAAATTGTCTGGAGGGTCAGGCTTCGTCATCAGGGCTTGAAGAGAAGGTACCCTTAAATGCGACAAGATTGTACCGCTGTATGGTGATAGACAGACGTTGGAAAAGGAAGATTGATTCGCGTTTGTCACCATTAATAGAAGAGATACGGATGCCAAGTCAATTGATGAAATCCGAAGCAGAAGGGTTCAGAGGGCCAAAGGTCTCGATGGCCACAGGTTGAAATATGTAGGATGTGGGCAGCCCACCATATTTCTGGGTTTTGCGATTGGCCGCCTGCATCGATACCGGCCCGACCAAACCGGCCGTTGGTGTGATATGTACATCTTCAATGGCCTAATTAGGTTTATTATCCATCATTGCCACTCGTTGTTTATTATAAGGCGTTTCTGCTACTCTTCTTTATGTAACACAGGAGAACACCTGACATTTCAAAATCCAGGCCCTATTATACAATGTCATATAAACACTAATAATTGTAATTGTGATTGAACACTTAAATAGCGCCACTCGATATCAGAGGCGATCACGACTCAACACATAGCTAAGCGGAGAACATAAAAGCCTTCATACGCCTCCAGAGAGCATCAGAGGGAAGAGAGAGCAGCTCCTCCCGAAGAGGAAAGGGAGACCTGTTCAAGCTGGTGGGACCCACGTAGGCAAGGATCCTAAATTGGGCCGTGACAGAGCGCATGCGGGAACCAGCAGAAGTCCACTGGCAGAGGAACGAAGGGAAACCGGTGAGGAATAAAGGTGACCCTAGAGCAGAGGGCCAGAAAGTAGGTGGGTGCAGACCCATTGCAAGGAGACAGTTAGGCATCAACACCTAGGCAGTTAGGCATAGACACCTACGCATCAACGCAAGGGTCCAGTGGTGGCTCTAGGTTTTTCCATCAGAGGGGCCAAGGAGGGCCGAGGAACCAGGAGGGGGGCAGATTGGATACCCGAATTTTGTCGAAACTGAGAGTGCTAGGTATAGCTCCACACTGAGTGACATCGATCAGATACATATATATGCATTATAGAGCAACATAAACTAGATGTTTTTTAATGGAATGACTTTATTTAAAAGTAAAGCATTAACTATGCACATTACATACAATTGTAAACTTGCTTTTCATTAAGTATATTATACTTAATGAAAAGCAAGTTTACGATTGTCATGTCAAGAGTCAAACTGATCCACAAAAGCACCTATGGTAATGGACTCTGCACGAACAGATTCAATCGACAACATTGTCAGATTACTTAGACGAATATCAGACATAGTGCTTTTTAGATAGAGCCTATGTTTTAATTAATTTCAGAGGAGAAAAGCTTTTCCAATAGGCTGTTGATGTTACTGGGCAACAATGGCTATGTTCGGCATTCTGTACATTTTGTGAGAAGCAAGTTTGTATGGTTCCAGAAAGAAGCCAGAACTATCTTTGTGGTCATATTAGTTGAACACAAAATTGAATGCATTTGCAGGCGCCCAACTTAGGGAATTTTATGTTTGAGGTCTTTAACATTGTTGTCATACAAAAGTGCAAAAGACTTTTTATCATTATAAATATTTCAAGAAAGACATATGTTTTGGCGTAAATGCCTGTCATAGCAATAAGTGAATGGTCAGAGAATCGCCTGTCTAGTTCAGAAATGTGTTGCCTAAGTGTGGCCTGTGTGTTCACTTGAGAACGTTGTCCCTCAGTTTCATCAACTGCCGAGCTATAAATAAAACCGGATAAGCATCAAGCGACAATCTAACCTTGCTTAGATAATACTGGGTAAATATAACAGTTCTTACTTTACTCTTCTGCTTTTATACAAACCCCGCTTTCATCTCTATTTTCTTTGAAAGACGCCGTTTTATGTCTGACAACGTCGGTAGCTGCATAAAAGTCAATACTTGAAGATTTAAGTTTTATTTATACAATATGTAGCCTACATACATAATGTCTGGTAATAATAACAAGCATCTAGCTTCAAACTTTCAACTGCTCTTTCAAGATTTTGCCCCATCAACATTCTCTAGCATATTATACCAATGCACCTAATTGATCACTGATATTGCGGCAAGGAACAATACGCAAGCCCATCTAGTAACACTGATCTGCTGGAATTGCCTTGCCGGATCCCTAAGATGTAACTCACTATGTGCTTCAATTCATTTCTTATGTACAAGAGAACTTGAATCAAAATCGTATAACCTTTCAATTATAAGTAATGCCCAAATCTCTAGCTTCTGGAATAGATTCATTAACTGAAATTACCTGCAATTAAAGTGCGTGGCAATAGAAATTAATGACCCGTGCCCTCCAACTGCCTTCCAACTGCTGGGCACTCTTAATAGCACTGCTCACTACACTTGCACCATCATGACCTTGACCAACTAAACCCGAACCTATGATTGCCCTAAATGACTTAATAGCCTCTAAAATAAGCCATGACAATTACTTTGCATCTAATCCGATTGCTGATTTGAAATCTACATAATATTTATTCACTTTCTTGTTGGCTGAAAAAGCGTATTACAGAGAATAGCTCTTCCTACAACTAATATCCTTTGTCTCATCAACAAAGATTGACAACTATATAAATTCCTTGACCTCTTCTATTGCCTGATCGCGGACCATATCTATCACAAAAAATTCTAAGCAAGTAAGTAAATAATCCTGTGAAAATGTTCTGAAAAAATAATTTCAGATTTCGTTCTGCAAGTTAGTATTTGTTGCCTTTGAGAATACCCCCTCCACATAATTCTGAATTTCATTGTGCATCAAACCTTAGCAAGTCAATATCAAATCTAAATGACACCCTATTTCATAGCAGATTGGGGACAAATCTGGGGGAGTCTGTGGGCGGCCACAAGCTCAGTTGGGGGGGGGGGGGGCATGGCTCCTCCTGTGGAGCCGCCACTACAAGGGTCTTGAAACAAATGCGTTGAGGCGCTGGCAGCCAGGGAAGAAATTTATAAAATTCACCAACAAGATAATAATCATCGTCATTATCATAGCTTTACTGAAATAATAATAAAATAATAATCCCCATGATCATCGTCACCGTAGCTAGTTTATTTTGTTACGGGCGATATATCACAAGTTTGCATTGTTACATTCTGTTAATGGTAAGCTGATCCGATTTCAGACCGAATGTCAGGTTTCCCATTCAACCGCGCTTCGTATGTGGTATCAGCAGCAGTAGTTGTTGTTTCTACTTAACAACACCACTGTGTCATATAAAAGATGATTGGCATCGCTCTCCTCCTCTCCCCAGAAGTGTAGGTCCATTGACCTGATGGGTCAGCGGGCCCGGTTTGTAGATGGCGCGAAGCTCTGGAATTTCACTACACTTAGCTGTTGATCAGTGGTTGATAAACTTGATATATATTCTGTAAAACTTATTCACAACCAATTGTTGTTATTAGGCATTGGCTTTATGTCCATAATTCTCAAACTGATCAACTTGCCGAAGTGCAATTACTTCTTGGTTGTAGGATTGGGAAAGCCAAAGACCTCCCTGTTAACATCTTTGAGGAAAGCCGTCATTAAAAAAATGGCGATTATCCTGTAAAACGCTTGGATACAAGATGCACGTGATCAACATTGGTGTCGTCATCAAATTTTAACAAACGCTACTGGTGACGTCATATTCATTACGATGGCAACGTTTCCAGAATTTTCGGTGCAGTCAGACGCACGTTTGCTAAAATGTTCATTTAAGACTTCGATTTTTGAATTATTTTCCACTTACAGTCTGCTTAAATGACAAGCTTGATCTTCTGATAAAAGGAGGCCAACGTAGCAGCCGATATTACAAGCCTTAACACCTTTTGTTATCGAAATATTTGAAGCAAAGTCATCGACAACACGGTGAGGAAAAAACGAATAGCATTGGTGCTGATTGATTAACTGTGGTTTGTTGCAGTTGTACATTTTGTAGTTATAAAATATCTGCTACTACCACAATAATAAATGAATAAAATTTTTAAGGAATGCCTTACAGAAATTTGAATTAGTTGTGAGTCTCAACATATTGAACAATGCAAAGAAAAGATCCGTTAGATCTGTTGCTGTAATCGTTTCATAAATGCAAAGCACGCTAATTCGCTTATACATAGTTTTGCGTGGCATAGGGCCTATAATTATATTATATACAATATGCCGATTATATACCATGCAAAATCACTATTAGGGAAAGGCATCCGTTGCAGAGCATAAAATTATTTTAAAACAAAGTCATTAAAAGTCGCTCTACCTCTATCATCGAACGAAATGACACACCTCGACTAGAACGCCTGGTGATTAAACTTAAACGCTACAGATTCATTCACTGAAATTTCATTTTCACGAAAACACTCGCTCCTTAATGAGACATATTTGCATGCTTTTTTAAATGTTAACCCGTTTTGGGCAATGAGAACCATTCACTCAGAATCAGCCGAAATTTCACCACATAATATATTCTCTGGAATAAACCTCATAACTTAACCTACTAGACTCAATAAACTTTCCTAACTTTACTAATGCCACTTTATTTTCTTCCGTTCTGCAATTCTTTATACACCTACAGTGATTTCTATTTGTCTGTTGTGTTCTCAACAACTAATATAATATGATTATACATAGGACCCCATATATACTATACATCATGCAAGCATACAGCATGTGTCCACACGTACATACTTTTATAAGCTTACAGTATTTTTTCACCGTTTCCTCATCGGCCACGCACCACCAAAGACAAGTCAGCACCAACTGTAAAAGCAATCACACTGGGAAGAAAAAGAAAATGACATCTGTCCTTCAAGAGAAATAAATCCTGCAAAGGAGAATTGGAGGTTTGCAACTTATCTGCACAACAAGCTAGCAATAAATGAATGCGGGGATTAACCGTCAATGTTTTAACACCGAGTTGCTACAGTAATTGTTTCTGTGTGACTTCTGACATGAACTGATTATTTGTTTACTTAATTAAGCGTCTTCGTCTGATTCATCCAACTTACTGCTTTATTTCATGCAAGAAAGGGTAAGCCCTGTTTGCGGTATCTAACGGTCTCTCAGGTTATTTATTTATCTATTCTTCATCCTCTCAGTGTACTGCTATTTCGTTGTGCATTGTCGCAATTGCTGATTCAGATAATAATAAAATTATTTGGTTGTCGTTATGGTTAGGCAAAACGGAAATAAATTTTAACGACAGTTATCATCGGGTGTCTTTCTCTGCGTCAAAGATTAGAAATAGTGACGACATCAGGAAGCGTCTTTATCTAGATATATGATTAGAAAAGTGGACGACATCAGGGAGCGTCTTTATCTAGATTTATGATTAGAAAAGTGGACGACATTAGGGAGCATCTTTATCTAGATTTACGACTAGAAAAGTGGACAACATCAGGGAGCGTCTTTATCTAGATTTATGATACGAAAAGTGGACGACATCAGGGAGCGTTTTATGATTTATGATTAGAAAAGTTGACGACATCAGGGAGCGTCTTTATCTAGATTTACGTTTAGAACAGTGGACAACATCAGGGAGTGTCTTTGTCAAGAGTCAGGATTAAAGAGCGTCTTTATCGAGATATATTATTAGAAAAGTGGACGAAATCAGGGAGCGTCTTTATATAAATTTATGATTACACATTGGACGACATCAGAGGGCAGCTTTATCTAAATTTATGATTAGAAAGTGGACGACATCAGGGAGCGTCTTTATCTAGACTTACGATTAGAAAAGTGGACAACATCAGGGAGCGTCTTTATAAAGATTTAGGATTAGAAAAGTTGACGACATCAGGGAGCGTCTTTATCTAGATTTACGTTTAGAACAGTGGACAACATCAGGGAACGTCTTTATCTAGATTTATGATAAGAAAAGTGGACGACATCAGGGAGCGTTTTATGATTTATGATTAGAAAAGTGGACGACATCAGGGAGCGTCTTTATCTAGATTTATGATTAGAAAAGTTGACGACATCAGGGAGCGTCTTTATCTAGATTTACGTTTAGAACAGTGGACAACATCAGGGATTGTCTTTGTCAAGAGTCAGGATTAAAGAGCGTCTTTATCTAGATATATTATTAGAGAAGTGGACGACATCAGTGAGCGTCTTTATCTAGATTTATGATTTGAAAGTGGACGACATCAGGGAGCGTCTTTATCTAGACTTACGATTAGAAAAGTGGACAACATCAGGGAGCGTCTTTATCCAGATATAGGATTAGAAAAGTTGACGACATCAGGGAGCGTCTTTATCTAGATTTACGTTTAGAACAGTGGACAACATCAGGGAGCGTCTTTGTCAAGAGTCAGGATTAAGGAGCGTCTTTACTTAAATTTATGATTAGACATTGGACGACATCAGAGGGCATCTTTATCTAGATTTATGTTTAGAAAAGTGGACGACAGCAGTAGTTATACAAGTTGCGCGACATCAGGGAACGTCTTTATCATGTTTAACGATTACAAAGTGGACGACATCAGAGGGCATCTTTATCTAAATTTATGATTAGAGAAGTGGACGACATCAGTGAGCGTCTTTATCTAGATTTATGATTAGAAAGTGGACGACATCAGAGGGCATCTTTATCTAGATTTATGATTAGAAAGTGGGCGACATCAGGGAGCGTCTTTATCTAGATTTAGGATCAGAAAAGTTGACGACATCAGGGAGCATCTTTATCTAGATTTACGTTTAGAACAGTGGACAACATCAGAAAGCGTCTTTGCCAAGAGTCAGGATTAAGGAGCGTCTTTATCTAGATATTTTATTAGAAAAGTTGACGACATCAGGGAGCGTCTTTATCTAGATTTACGTTTAGAACAGTGGACAGCATCAGGGAGCGTCTTTGTCACAAATCAGGATTAAGGAGCGCCTTTATCTAGATATATTTTTGAAAAGTGGACGACATCAGGGAGCGTATTTACTTAAATTCATGATTAGACATTGGACGACATCAGAGGGCATCTTTATCTAGATTTACATTTAGAAAAGTGGACGACAGCAGTAGTTAAACAAGTTGCGCGACATCAGGGAACGTCTTTATCATGTTTAACGTTTACAAAGTGGACGACATCAGAGTGCATCTTTATCTAAATTTATGATTAGAGAAGTGGACGACATCAGTGAGCGTCTTTAGCTAGATTTACGATTAGAAAAGTGGACAACATCAGGGAGCGTCTTTATCCAGATTTATGATTAGAAAAGTTGACGACATCAGGGAGCGTCTTTATCTAGATTTACGTTTAGAACATTGGACAACATCAGAAAACGTCTTTGTTAAGAGTCAGGATTAAGAAGCGTCTTTATCTAGATATATTATTAGGAAAGTGGACGACATCAGGGAGCGTGTTTACTTAAATTTATGATTAGACATTGGACGACATTAGAGGGCATCTTTATCTAGATTTACGTTTAGAAAAGTGGACGACAGCAGTAGTTAAAGAAGTTGCGCGACATCAGGGAACGTCTTTATCATGTTTAACGAATACAAAGTGGACGACATCAGAGGGCATCTTTATCTAAATTTATGATTAGAGAAGTGGACGACATCAGTGAGCGTCTTTATCTAGATTTATGATTGGAAAGTGGGCGCATTCAGGGAGCGTCTTGATCTAGATTTATGATTAGAAAGTGGGCGACATCAGGGAGCGTCTTTATCTAGATTTATGATTAGAAAGTGGACGACATCAGAGGGCATCTTTATCTAAATTTATGATTAGAGAAGTGGGCGACATCAGTGAGCGTCTTTATCTAGATTTATGATTAGAAAGTGGACGACATCAGAGGGTCTCTTTATCTAAATTTATGATTAGAGAAGTGGGCGACATCAGTGAGCGTCTTTATCTAGATTTATGATTAGAGAGTGGACGACATCATAGAGCGGCTTTATCTAGATTTATGATTAGAAAGTGGGCGACATCAGGGAGCGTCTTTATCTAGGTTTTTATGATTAGAAAAGTGGACATCGGGGAGCGTCTTTATCTGTATTTATGATTAGAAAAGTTGACGACATCAGATGGCGTCTTTATCTAGGCTAACGATTAGAAGTGGTGGCGACATCAGAGGGCGTCTATATTTAGGGTTACTTTTAAAATGGTGACGATCGCAACTGACAATATCGGTGTCGACGTATCTCTTGGTGACAAAGCAGCAAATTAAAACTCGATGTAACGCCGGAGAATCTTTTCCATGCTTGACTATCAACCTTCATGATCACTTCACCCGCTGCCTATTAACGTTGTCTAGTGGATTTTGTGGCTTTGGATATTTTTTACAATTTGTATCTTTGCGATACATGGTTGTTGCGGTCTTGGATGTATTATGTTGACTGTCACGTAAGTAGTTATATTTGTTTCTACCTAGTGCATTTAATCTATATGCACCTATAATCACATCAAATCAACCAATAATTTGGTTATAGTCGCCTCGTACTTAACCTAACTCATAAACAGGCAAAAAAAACCCTGGCCACAAGTGGATGTTTTGCCCTGGGGCAAGATGGTATCAAATAAACTTACGATCTAGCGTTGCAAAAGCCACCTACCATGCATAGGGCTAGGCTTTGATTAGAAGATCCACCTATAGGTCAAATGTCAGAGAAATTTCCAAAAGTTTCGATGATGAATCATTATTGAATATAAAAGGAAAAAAATATTTTCTTGCGTTTATAAAATAAATGAAAATATTTTCTCGTCACAGCTTAAAGAAATGCCATCACAATATAAAATGGAATACTCGAAGAAAACTGCTATTGAATTAAGAAAAATTGCCAAACATAGCGGTTTGGTTGGTTATACGAGATTACGTAAAGCGACTTGATTGCTAAAATTGCAGCGAACGAGGAGCCCAATATTAGTTTGCTGGACGCACCTGTTCAAAACATTGGAATCCCAAGACTCGAACCTGTGCCAGCCACGACAGTACGAAAAATATTCGTTAAGACAAAATCAGAGATTGATAAATTCGCAAGGTGGATTGAAGGATATATACCTAAAGAACCAAAGAAAATAGTGAATGAGAAGTTAGAAGCACTGAAAGCCAAAGTGAATTCTTTATTCGCTAAAATTCCTATGAAAACACGCGAAATAAAAGAGACGGCTACAGCTATCAAGGACTTCACGAAACAATACACGGTCGAAGGCGCACGCGGAATTGGCGCCACATCTTTTCTCAAAGCAACTCGACCACAACTGGAAGACCTTTTGTCTAGAAATCGCCAGACTAAGGTCAATTTTGTCCTTACCTGCACAATGGAGCGTGTAGATATGAAAACCGGACAAGTAGATACCAAGAATTTTCCATTTGTCTCTATGACCGAAGTTGTTTTAAACTCTACCAACCCGAGCGAAATATTTAATAATGCGAAAGATAAAATCCTAGAGTCTATGGCAGCCTTCCAGATGCAAGGCAGTAACTGGAGACTTAGAGCGGTTCAAAAATTAGACATCAACACAGTTGTTTATAAACCGCTGAAAGGCAGTTCTTACATTCCACTACCGAAATGTTTAGCGAGTAAAAAGGGTATTACTAATATGAAGAACGAAGTCGAAGAATGCTTCAAGTGGTGTGTAACGAGAGCCTTAAATCCGGTTGACGGCAATCCAGAAAGAATTAATCAAGCAGTCTGAAGAACTTGATTGGTCTGGCATCGAATTCCCAGTAGCAGCGGATGCTAATGTGATAAGTAAGTTTGAGAGAAATAATAAAATTAGTATTAGTATCTTCGGTTATGAGAACTATGTTTATCTATTCCCACTATATTTATCAAAGCATGAGAGTAATAGGTGTTTAGATCTATTACTCATTTCTGATGGAGAAAAGAAGCATTATTGTTGGAAAAATAAGTTTAACAGATTGATGGCGGTTCATAGAGAAAGCTCATACACTTCGATGCACTATTGTAAAACGTGTTTGATTGGATTCAGTAGAATAGATTCGCTACACAAGCACATCGGGTACTGCTCCCAAGACACCGCTCAAAAGATAGAACTTCCAGAACCAGGAACTATGTTGAGTTTCAAAAATTATTACAGAAAGATGAGAGTCCCATTTGTCGTGCACGCCAATTTTGAGTCATTAATAAAACCTATAGACACTTGTCAACCAGATCTCAGCATGTCCTACACCAACAAATACCAAAAACACGTCCCAAGTTCTTTCTGCTATTATATAAAATGTTTTGATGATGATATATTCGCAAGCTCCCGTAACGTTCACAGCGAAGAGCGAAGACGATGATGTAGCTCAGATGTTTATAGACACTCTTATAGATAATATAAAAGATATTTATAATCGATTTAAATTTCCAAAGAAAATGATATTCGGAAAGAAAGATCAGGCGCTTTACGACTCGGCTACAGTTTGTCACATATGCGAAGGCGAACTGGGCAAAGATCGAGTTAAAGACCAATGCCATTTAACTGGAAAATATAGAGGCGCCGCACATAAAAACTGTAATCTAAACTATAAAGTCCCAAAGTTTTTCCCAGTATGGTTCCGTAATCTATCCAGTTATGACAGTCATCTATTCATAAAGAAATTACGAGGTGATGATAATGAATAGATTAATTGTATTCCTACCAACGAAGAAAAAAAATCTTTTAGCAGAGAGGTTGTGGTTGATAAGTTTGTAAATAAAGAAAATAAGGAAGTAGAGGTTAAACGAGAATTACGTTTCATCGATAGTTTTAGATTCATGGCATCGAGTCTCGACGCTTTATCGAGGAACCTGAGCAAAGACCAGTGTAAGAATATAAGCAAACATTATACTGGTAATCAGCTCGATCTCTTGCTTAGAAAAGGTTTATAACCTTATGATTTTATTAATTCCATCGATCCATTGAATGAGACAGAACTACCACCAAAGTCAGCATTCTATTCGAGACTTAACGACTCAGACATTAATGAGGAAGACTACAACCACGCACAGATGGTATGGAATGAATTCGGATTCAAAACGTTTAGAGAATATCACGATTTATATAGCGTGCGTAATGTTCTCCTGCTCGCTGACGTGTTTGAGAATTTTAGAGATGTGTGTTGTGAGAACTGTGGTCTAGATGCCGCTTGGTATTATACTACTCCTGGTCTTGCTTGGGACGCCGCATTAAAGTTGACTGGAGTAAAGTTGCAGTTGTTGAGCGATTATGATATGATACTAATGATTAAGCATGGGATAAGAGGCGGTGTTAGCACCATATCACATCGTTATGGGCAGGCAAACAATAAGTACATGCCAGCGTTTGACGATAGCAAGCCTTCAACATTTAAAGCATATTTAGACGCAAACAACCTGTACGGATGGACAATGTCTAAGAATCTACCAACTCATGGGTTCCAGTGGATGGGTAACGATGAGCTAAACGATTGGAGATCAATACCGTGTATATTAGAGGTGGATTTGGAATATCAGAGAGATTTGCACGAATTTCACAATGACTATCCTCTTGCTCCAGAGAGTGTTAATTTCAAAGAATCAGATGTAGCAAAACTTATACCAACCCTGTGTGATAAAGTGAAATATATAGTCCATTATGAAAATTTAATGTTATATCAAGGCCCAGGCTTGAAGATTACCAAAATAATTCATCGCGCAATTAAATTTGAAGAAAGTGCCTGGCTGAAAAAGTATATCGATCTAAATACCAACCTGAGGACCAGAGCAACCAACGATTTCGAGAAAGACTTTTTCAAACTAATGAACAATAGTGTCTTTGGTAAGACGTCCGAGAACATAGAGGCTCGGGTAGATATAAAACTGATTTCTAGCGAGAAGCAAGCCCTAAAACTAGCTGCGAGAACGAGTTACGACACTCGAACTATTTTTGATGAAAACCTAATTGCCATTCACATGAAGCGGACGAAGCTATATTACAACAAGCCTATATATCTTGGCTTGTGTATTTTAGACTTGAGTTAAACTATAATGTACGATTTTCATTATAATTACATCAAGAAAAAGTTTGAAGATAGAGCAAAGTAACTTTTTACAGATACAGATTCTTTAGCCTATGAAATTAAGACCGAGGACTTCTACGCCGATATAGCACCCGACATTAGAAGTAGGCTCGACACTAGCGACTATCCTAAAGACCACCCCTCTGGTATAGAAACAGGCATCAATAAAAAGGTCATTGGGATGTTCAAAGATGAAGCAGCTGGAAAACAGATTGAAGAGTTTGTAGGTTTAAGATCGAAACTGTATTCGTACAAGATGGCTGGAGTAGATCACAAGAAATGTAAAGGCGTGAAGAAATATGTCGTCAAGAAATCTATCACTCACTCAGACTACAAAGACTGCTAATTCACCAAGAGAGAACAATCGAGAAAGATGAATGTCATTCGATCGCATCTTCACGATATCTACACCGAGGAAGTCAACAAGGTAGCTCTTTCAGCGGAAGATGATAAACGAGTGATTCAGCAAGATGGCATCCACACGTTAACATATGGACATTATTCTCTAATATAGAATGAGTGTTAAACAAATCGACGTCGAGGGTGTAACGCTACCCAGTATTGCTTTATCGAACGTGGATCTAATTGAAGCGGCTATAAGACTAAACATAAATAAAAATTTCAGAGGAGTTTTTCTAAGAGATGAACTGCCGAAGAAGCCAAGAGCGAACGAGTGCGAAATTCTCAATCTGGACGATTCTGATGGTAAAGGAACGCATTGGACGTGTTGGATCAAGCGCGCTAATGACAAAATTTATTTTGACAGCTATGGGCTACCTCATCCTACGGAATTGATAAAATATCTACAAAGACCGCTGTTTTATAACAGTGAGCGAATACAATCAGACGGCCAAGTGTATTGTGGTCATTTATGTCTGTATGTATTGAAGAAGACGATCAACGATGGATGTAAATTTCAAGATGCTATAAACGAATTGTATTAAATAATATATATATATATATATATATATATAAAATGCCTGTCGATAAATTTGGACGAACTGATTGATACTCGATCAACTCAAAGAATAGTTTCTGGAGGTGTTACTCTATCTCAAGCGAGTAATACATTTCTAAAACGAGATGGAACGAACAAAATGGATGGTGATTTAAATATGAATGGTAATATGATAAGAGGTCTACCGACCGACATTCATCCACCAGTCTTAGCTAGCCAGGCCGCGAGTTTTGGTCAAGTTGAAACCTTAGTGAACCAAGCGATATCAAATAATACTACCACTGATAACGCGAGACTATACGTGACTGCAGCACCTAACATGGCTTCGAATGTAACGACGATAAACGGTTTTACTTACGAAGCTAGTGCTAGCGAATATCGCATAGCGGCTTGGTTAACTTCGAACCGTGGAAAGCGCTTCAAAATGCTCGTCATGCCCCCGAATGTTGGATAGCCGAGACAGTAACTGATGTTTGGTTACAGATTAAATATCCCGTTCCTTTGTCTATGTCGGGTTTCTGCATCATTGCTAGCACAGTATTAAACACACGTATTACTAGATGGAAAGTTCAAGCGAGTAATGATGAAATAATATTTACAGATATTCTAAGTCCTAAAACAGATGTCCTCGATGCAGGAGTTTTGAACAAATTTACATTTCCAGTATCGTCCAATACCGCTTACTGGCGATTTCATATTATATCCACGAGCGATGGGGCGAAATGGACGGGTATTGCGTTGTTAAAGTGGATTCCTACTCTTACTGATATCACACTCGGAAGCAAATGTCATGTCAGTTACGTTCCTAGATTAACTTTGAATACTAGAACTTGTGGTTTTGAAGCGGGCGCCACTTCTGAATATCAAAATAACAAAGCCTTCAATGCGTTCAAAGACGAAGGTGAATGGGTGTCTAACGTCAACAGTCAATTCTTTTTAACTATCAAGTGTCCAACACCTGTAGGAATCTGAAATATTGGATTGAAAGGAAGGAATAAATCCTCCGAAAGAATTTATGATTGGAGGAAAGAAGGAGCTAACAACTCACGAAGTTGGAATATTTTATACACTGCACCTAATCCTACTTACTTAGGAAATGCTTATCAAGAATTTTTAATCGATTCCGTAGGAAAATATACATCTTACATGTTGCACTGTAAACAAGCTGAACCGGGCAGGCCTGGATTAAGCGTGATGCAGTTGTTCGTGTACGATGACTAAGATTTTCAATGACTATTCTCATTGAAAATTTAAACCTCAAGTTCAACAACATGCGTATGGATCAGCGGATATAACAACCGGATTTTATGATACAGATGATAATCCAATCGACCCTCTAACGTTAATATCCACTCCATGCAGTGTCGTGTTTGATTTAACATGTAGTATATTCATTGGAAATAAAAGATCAGTTCAATTAAGAGTAGAAGATGTTATATTAGTAGATAGAACTGAAGTGCGAAACCGAGTGCGCCGCTTGTTTGTTGAGTAGTTAAATATTGATTGTTAATTTTCAATGATTATTACCATTGAAAATTTAAACCTCAAGTTCAACAACATCGTTATCTCCAGATACTACGATCAACAACTGGATCAATCCCGGCTCCGTTTCTAGCTTGGTTTTTGTAAAAGTAAATGTCTTGTTCGTTTGCAACCTGCTGAGAAGGGGCTCCCCGTATAAAGTCATGTAGTGCTCTGTCTCATCCAGCGCCACTACCGTTATCAGGTAAAAATATCTTTCTGTGCCATATAAATATTGCTTCGTTTTAACAGTAAAAACTACGTCTTCTTCCAAAGTTTCAAAATTTAAAAATTTAGGAGTTTCCATTTTAAGTAGCTGGATAAAACTGTATGTTAGTATGTTAGTCTCATATCGATTTCTCCAGACTTTACCATTATAAGCCTTCAGCGTGTTCATACTGGTTTTTAAAGTCATGCTCGCCTTATACAACGATGAGTACGTGACGGCTTCGTTAGTGTCTTTGTCTAGGATTTCAACGCTTATAGGATTATTTCTAATAGTTTTTAAATACTCGTACTTGGGTAATGCTTGCCTTTTCTCCTTCACTGGTTCAGGCAATTCTGATTCCGGTAAAACACCCTTCTCAACGAGTATTTTTAACATTTCTGGTTTGTTCATATAACTAGACTTTATTCCATGTTCCTTCATTAACGATTTGAGTTGTGAGAGTTTCATGTTCTTTTTATAATAGAAAATATTTTCTTTAAAATACTACGTTCAACTTCTGGTCGTCTGATTGGAAATTTAACAATTTATCCGAAATGACGACTGCATAAGCTTCCGTTCCAGCAGGGATCGCAGCATTGAAAGTAGCCTTGATCTGGATGTCTACGACAGACGACTTTAACCGTTCAGATTGCTTACTTACATCAAAAACGAAAAGCGGGTATAAATCTTTGTAGTCCGCTCGAGTGATGTTTCTCTTAGTTACCAATTGGTCCATTCCGTAGAATTTTTCGCTAAAGGTGGCCGCGTCTCTGTAAGCTCTAGAAACTTGCTGATTCGGGAATGAGAGGTTGTAGTCGACCGCTGGATATCTTTCCTCGTTCATCATCACATACATGTTCTTGAGATCACAATGATTGAAAATTGATGGATTAGCCTCTTGATTACCGCTTCAATTCGTTTGAAATCCAACCATGATATACCTCGGATTTTCTGGTGATGTCTTTACGCTAAGTCGCCAACTAGACGTGGTAGATACAGGAACCGTTATAGTATCGCAAAGATGGGCTCGGTAGGCTACTGGTGACGTTGCCTTTGCTTCGATCGTTCTGTACAGCTGCATTCTTTCCATATCAGACGGAATGACGTGCGGCATAAACCACGAAATTTTACTGTGGCTGACTTTACCGGCCGCTACTGCATTTGCCCTAAAAATAGCATCGCTGTCAGGTTTACGAACGAGAGTTAAAGTCTGCTTCATACCGTGGACTACCTTATCGTAATCCTCACAGAATCAAAAAATGTGCTTCAGAGGCACGATGAAGCTAAATGTACCATTTGCAGTTGGTTTCCGAATGAGATACGCTTGTCTTATCGCAAATCCCGTGTTATCGTTTATAACAGAAGTCGCGGCTGTGTCTTTAGTCCATAATTGGTTAAGTCCCTGCGCAAGAGCAAAGTCGTTGGGATATTTCAGCAAGCCCAGCATAGTTGTGGCTTGTCCAGGATGAAACACGCTTTCTATTTCTTGATTAGACAGGGAGTACGACATTTGACTGAAGCGATGCATCAGCCCGTTGTTGACTAAAGCTGCAGCGTCAGCATCAACGTAAAAGGCTCCATCCGCTTTAGTCAGTCTGCCTTCAAAAAGCAGGTATGACTCGGAGGGGTGGCTGAAAATATCTTGAAGTTCGATATTTATGCGAATTTTCCCAGTGATAAGATTCGTCCCAGCCACTGATTCATATTCTTGAAGTTCATATCTCTCAATTCCCTCGTCTATAATAGTATTTTCAGTAAATCTTAGAATATGTGACTGCATGTTTATTATAACAAGATTTTATTTTAAGCCCACTTCATTCCATATCCACGCACCAAATCTCGGATCGATATGGCGCCGCCGTTACCAGACAGTAAATGATTTATACTCGCCGAAGGGTGGGGAGATATTAAATTCTGTAACGTTTCCTTACTCTTTGACTAAGTGTCGTATTTCCATGGGGACTCTTTAACACATCCTCGCACTGTTGGTTTTCGTTGGGGTATATTAAATTCTGTAACGTTTCCTTACTTTTTGACTAAGTGGTGGTGGATTAAACATCTTTGCCGCTGCTTTATCAAGTAATCGCTTTCCAGCATTAATAGCAACGGTCTTACTTACATCTATGGCTCTTTTACCAATCTCTGTTGCAGCGTATTTACCTGCACTTAATCAGTTGTTGCTGCAGAATCTTGCAGCATTCGAGGATAACATTCTTTTGAAAAATCCTGATATCGTGTCAAATATCCCAGCGCCTCCCACGACGTATCTTTTAGCAAATCTTCTCTTAGTTATGACAATCATTTTATAATTGCATCATTAAATTTTTATAGTCTAACGCATTTATCTTATTTTGCCGAAGTAACTCGTCACCGATACCTACTATCTTGTTTTTTAATCCTGTATTTCCCGCTGTGAAGATAGCCATTCGTAGAATTAACATATCCACTAACGCATTAGGGTCTTGTGGAAGAACCTACCTTTCCGCATCGAGAGCAATGGCTTAATGATTTTATTATATTTTATACCTCTAGACGATTTGCGTTTATTCGGATTATTAGGTACATACAAGGCGCCTGTCGAGTCAAGAATTTCCCAGTACTCGTCCAGATCGTTTTGACTGCATATCGTATCATCTGGATCCTTCATCGTCATCAATTCCCATAGCCCTAGAGTTCCCTTGTAGGTGTTATTACCCACCGTTATATCATCCCCTTCGATCGTGATTGGACTGTCTCCGATGTAAAAACCCTCATCTCTAGAGTATATTCCGTCAGTCGTTTCCGTCGTCTTTTTATTCGCGCCCCATTCTTTTAAATATTTTGTCGCGGTCTCACCTAGTTCTAAGGTTCTAATACCTGAAACTGGATCATCGTCAAACACGTCTATCGATGGATACTGTGGGAATTCAATCGCTTTCAACGATGTCGATAGCGATGCTGGTAATGCTTGAAGAGCTGTAGAAGTCGCCATAGTGCTTTCCTTAATCGCGTCTAATTCTTTAAATATTCCAGACTGTGAGTCGATGATTGGTTTGTAAGCCTTTATCAATTCCCGCTGAAGCCCAATGTCCCCTAATTTCTCTGATAACGAGTCTTGTCTAAAATTTCGCTTCATCAAGGCGGTAGGTGTTTGCTTTGTTCAATTCCATTTTATAATATTTGAGAATATTTCTTAAAATGGAATTCAAGTTTGCTCGTAATTCACATAACATAACGAGTCTCCTTCGTTTATGGTGACTGTCCCAAGGTCTCTAAAATTCTTAATATCGAGTAAAATTTCTTCCACAACTCCAGTAATGGTATCGCTTAGTAGGCGACACCCCGCTTCTATAAATTCTGGATGGAGAGAAACTTTACACGATCCTTTCGTCATTCGGACACCTACGCCTAAGGGTAAAACAACCGTCTCATGGGAATGAATAGTTATCGCTTCTTGGGCAAAAAACTCCCACCTTAGACCTCCCATTTGTCTTTGCGGTCTAAATTTAAGCTCCCACATGCCTTCAGACGTCTGCCACCTTACGGATCTCGGTTGAGTTCTTACTTCTGGAACAAATTTGGGTTTCGTCCACCCCATTTTATGAATTTGAAATAGAGACATTTTATATATATGCAATATTTTTTAAAGTAACAATCTGAGAGGCGGAATGTTTTTAAATGGCGAATCTGGCCCTAGTATAAGTCCTCCCCATTTACGAACCCATTACCTCTTTTCAGATACAGACCTTCTCCTACACCGTTTAATCCAGATCCTTGGTATGGTTTCATATATAAGCCCTGCCCTTGTTGCACGTCTTGTAGTTTTTACCTTGAGTATTGAGAGATATAGCCCCACCCTTTCCGGTGACTTTATCAATTACTTTAGAACCAGCCACTGCACCTATTCCAGTTAATGCGCCCGTTGCTAAACTCGGTAATACGCTATATAGTAGGAATTTGCCAGCAGTTGCAAGAAAGGGTAAAATTACGCCGATAAAGCCGCCTTCGACTTTAGCGTTATGTATTAATTGCGTTTTACTCATTTTTATAGTCATGCCCGCGCCACCCTGATACGCTTTGGCTAGTTTATTGAGTTGTGCTTGAGTAAGAGCTAACACATGCTCTCCGTTTAAATCGGTGTGGCTAAGTTTGATGCTTACGCCGGTTACTGCATGTAGCGATCTTTTAATTTATCTTTTTGTCCTTCTGAAATATTGACTTTGACGTTCGTGTATCGACTCATTTTAAATAGAACTTAATAAATGTTCAAACTTGTCTTATATGAAACCGTATCGATAATTCCTCGCCTCGTAGATTAATTAGCTTACCATTCTGATCTGTAAGAGTCGTTTCCATTGTTGTTATCGTGGATAGGGTGATTGGAAGACAGATCAAATTTCTCGGCGTTTCAATTATCTTATAGCCAGGCCCTACATTCAGGAAGAAGGAATAGATAATGTTATCTGTATTTCCGTTGCTATAGGATGCTCAAATGATATCGCTCGTAACCCTCAGATTGCTAAAACTCATCATGTCCACTATATTTCTCGATTCGTGGTATCCCTCGAAAAATCGTCGGTTCGTGAAACCGTAAACAGATAGAGTTGCCCATCTGAAAATTAACCCCGTATTTCTTCGCTATATACACAACCGTCTTTAACGTATAGCTGTTAGCTTCTGTCTTAATATTATATTCTCCGTTAGCCACATCATAATGCCCCTTTTCTTTGATTATTCTCTGCCCGTATTCGTTAATATCTGTAATTTCATAGCAGCCTTCGGGGATGGTTATAGTTTCCCACGTCGGTTCACCGTTCTTATAAGTCATCTTCGAATATGAAAAGTCGGTGTTAGTCGCGTCGATGTTTGGGAATGAATAATATGTTTCCAGATTGATAAGAACCATTTCATACTTTTTATCGAACTGTATCAGCGGATTGAACCGCGTCCTTATTCTTGAAACCTTGGCACTTAATAATATGTGTCCCGACATATGAAAAGGTACCATAAGTCGGCGTACGGTTTCACGAGAAATCGCGCATAATGACGTCGGGGGAATATCTTATCAAATTTCAGCTCTTGGTATTTTTAGCTATATTGGCTGAACCTGAGTTATATTTGATTGCCACCATTACGAGGTACTCATAAATTGTGCCCATTGAATAACAGTTAAGGATTTCTGTGCGAATTGTCTAGACAAAATGTGTCGTGTTTTAAAAACAAATTTCCCGAAAATGTGCAGTTCTCGTGTTAAGCCATGTTTTATCTTGTAAGTCGGTCATTTATCATCCAATTTTTATCTGGTTTTCAGCAAAATGTTCAGCTCACTTAGCTGGTTTGTGAAGACATAATAACTCCAAACCCGACTTATGGTACCTTTTCATATGTCGGGACACATATGTGAAACGATGACTTTGGCTGTGAGTTACGAGCAATCCTTTCGGTGTTATCTGCAATCTTTTGTAGAATCGATTCCATTTTTTAATTAGCAAAAGATATTTTTATAATGGAATGTAGAATTCATCGAACCCGCATCTATGCTTTCCGTTATTCTTATTACTAGCGTGATCTATCACTACAAAGCCGTGAGGTTGCTTCCAGGCTGTCTCGCATAGTTCCCTAAATTCCTGCTTAGGCATGTCCGTACTCACGTGGTCGTTGTAGATGTGGTCAATATTTTTAAGGTCTTGATGAAACAAACAGATATAGTTTGCATTCTCTCTAATTGTCTGTCTCGGTAGTTTGAAATAATTCTGTGCGAGATAGAAACAGTCGACGTTATGAGATTTCGGAACCTATTACACCCAAGTTCTCGATTGGAAATAAAGTTAGAATAACTAAGAAGAAGAATATATTTGAAAAGGGGTACACACTTAGATGGACGGAACAAGTTTTTACAGTATCCCAGATTCAATACACGGATCCTCCAACTTATAAGATTACTGATTATAATGGAGAAGAAATACAGGGCTCGTTTTATGAACAGGAGCTACAGAAAAGTACTCAAGATATATTTAGAATTGAAAAGGTTATCAGAAAACGTGGGAAGAAATCTTTAGTGAAATGACTTGGTTATCCCGAGTCTTTCAATTCTTGGATTGATAATGAAGACTTTGTGATCACGTGATGCGCTAAAGCATAGGATTTATTTATTTCATAGCCGAAGAATCTGGTTTGTACGTGTATTATGACGGGTTTTTGCGATGTTGCGGCTATCTATAAATAGGCTGGAGGTTGGTCGGGGTCATGGCTAGTCGTCTATGTTGATTTTTTTCGTCATTTTGAAGGCTAAGTACGAAGCGATTAAGTATGAAGCGATTAAGTACGAAGCGATAACCAAATTATTGGTTGAATGCCTTAGAATATAGGTATATTCTGATTGAATGAGCCAAAATATCCACTTCTTACCTACTACCCTCTCCCACTGGTGCTTCCAACGGTGGACGATTGGAACCAGGGCATGGATTGGTCCTGGGGCCATGCAGATGGACCAGGCCTCCCCTAGAATGTAGTTGTCTTGCGGCCAACCAATGGCTGCATGTGCCTCTGGCCTTAGGGAGTCTATCAGTAACAGGCAACGATGCTAGGCGACCAGGATGTATCTAATGAGTGCATGTCTTATTTGTGAGCACAAAATGAGCATGAAAAAAGCAGCCAAAGAGTAAAAAGAACTAGATCAAAATAATCTGCAAAAACAGTAATGCGGAAGCGGGTTGGAAAAAGAAACGTATTGGAAATCACCAATTGAAAAAACTCCTTTAAAGTTCTTAAGGGGAGTTTAAACTGAGGAAGACTTGCTGTTTAAATGAAACTGCCAAACAACTTAACATTGAAAGTGCCAAACGTGAGTTCTGCTAAGACCGAAAAATGATAGGTGCGCGAATGTAAACAAACACGTGCGCCCCTATTCAACGGGCGTTATGCAGGCCAGATTAAACCTGTCTGAACGATTATAAACAGGGTCCAAAATAATCCAAATGGACACAAAATTCCGAAGAAAGAGAGAAAATTGATCCCGCGATGAGGACTTGAACAAACCAATACAACCGAGAAGCTGAAAACCAGCAAAAATCAACGAAATTAGGCTAAAATCACGTGCGTATGATGCTTTATTTGTTGTAATTATTATTATTATTATTATTAGTAGTAGTTTTATCATAATATTTCATCAGGGTCTTCAAAGTAAATTAATAATAATAATTATTATTATTGTAATTATTATTATTATTAACAGTATTATTATTATTATTATTATTATTTTTATTATTTTTATTATAAGAGTAATGTTTGGTAGTTCTGGTTTTAGTTTTTTGAATTGGAATCGTTGAAATTGTTTGGTCGTTCTGGTTTTAGCTTTTAGAATTGGAATCGTTGAAATTGTTTGGTCGTTCTGGTTTTAAGTTAGCCCCTATTACATTATCGCAACCTACATGAACTTCTCAGCATCTAACACGTAGCTTTGTCGAGGCGTTGATGAAACTGAAGCGCTTAGAAATTGACGGGGCAATTAGGGCAACATAACCCACTCACTATCTTAATGGCATGCTATTGAGCCAAAGTTAAAAGACTATCTCTAAAAAAAACTTTAAAATTGTTCTGCCCTAGACTTTATTAGACTACATGCGAATCTTCATCAGTCATTTGGAATTATTATACACAGTACTTGACATCACTCAAACTATTCGCATAAACCCGACGAAGAACATAGTTTAACACGCTATATATATGCCACCGACAATCAAGAGTAAATGACCTCGTCTAAACCATCCTCCCCAGAAGAGCTCTAGACTAGGTTAGTTCATGTATTAGTCGAGTTGTCCATCTCTGGAATGGGAGAAACCAAATGCTATCGGACATAGTCTTTCACGGTGGACAGAGTTCTTGACAGGAACGCCTGAATTAAATGACAGTTGACGCTGAATTCAGTACTCTTTTGTAGATGTAACGATCATCCTCTTGCCTCAAGGTAGAGGCAGTCGTCTCCGTCACTAGTCCACTGATTGGTTGTTCCTTATCAGATTGGTGAAACAATGAATCATCTGATCCAATAGGAGCATAAAAAGTTGGCGTCATCTTTTTTGCTCATTCGGTCACGATGACTGAGATTGTGGATTCCTTGCGATGCAACCAATGATGAACACCGAAGATGTTGATCTGTGGCCTAAGACTCTTGAGTAATCGATGCAACCATTGTGCTTAGAGTTGAGCGATGGGCCGTCAAAGAATTCACGAAACAGACTTCCTTTCATGGATCAGTCTTGCCTATCAAAACACATACAGAACAACATTCAAGTATTCAAGAGATCAGTTGCAAATTGTTGTTGTATGACATAAATCTTCCCATGCAATGAAGGAGTGTTAGGTCTAGTCATTGGTTTTTTCGCCGCAGTCGTATAATTTTTACTAAAAACCCAAAGAATAAAAAAATATGACGAAGTCGGACAGATACGTGGTTTATCGTATTTTTTATGGATAATGTGGTTCACGTCTCATCAACTGAGGATCAGAAACATCATGCACAAAAACCTCTGCGAAATTCAGTGCATCAAGTGCGTAGACTAATGAAGTCAGCGGATGTCTATCACAGCGATGTAGGCTATGATTGCTTTTAAAACGAAGAAGATCATTGGCAATAATTCCGCAGTTGGAATGTTCTACGTGACTCTGTCAACACATCCAAGCAAAAGGTTGAGAAAAATCAATTTCAACGCTGAAAAGTCAGTTGTTAACCAATCGGGACATTTGAGGTAGTACACGTAGTTTAAACCCGTGAATTATAAGGCTACGAGTTATTAAAATCTGAATATACAAAAATAACAACTCGAAAGAAATAAATTAAACTTTATTCAGGATCATTGTTATAATGCTGATCAAGCTGTAAGTCTACACATACCAGCAACGGCGGCCAGATGACTGCGGTCACTCAATTGACCGCGATAATCGCTGGTCGCCCTAGTCGAACGGAACGAATGTATTTTCCGAAGATTGTCTTGATCACGTCAAGACCTCCGAACTACAGTAGACCTCACATTTGTATTCCGCTCGAACCTTGTTCTCCTCGAAGCTAAACCCTACCCCGAATTTAAATATCAAGTCCATAAATTCTGTCTTCATATGTCTAAATCAACCGCATTCTGCACAGACCTGTTCTCGCTCCATCCATCATAAATCTGACCAACTCAATCTCCCTATGACCTCGTCATCGCCAAGCTGCCGTTTATCTGGGCGGCACCGCTGCACGTCGAAGGGCAGTTCCTTGATCGAACGGCGCTGACCGCAATGTCTTTCGTCGGTCCCTGGAGACAGAGGCGGCGAGCCCGGGAAGTCGATGGGAACAAGTCCCCATCACCGTTTACAGAGAGGAGGCACGCTATATGTTTCGCACCCCTCGACTTACCCCTCTCATTGCGTGTCCTTCACCTGTCAAACGAGATCGCCGCCTCTGCTTGGAGAGGATTCCGACTGTTGCTGACCAGGCTACTTCTACGAAGACTTGTGGCCTCTTTGTCATCTACATGTTTACGGTCTTCATTGACTCATAGATGTCCTAAATGCTCTCGTCCCTTAGTGATGGTAAGAACAGTTCGCCTTGTTTTGACATTGAATGTGGCCCGGGGAAGCGCTACAGCTGAAGGCAATCAACGTGCGCCCTGGTTGCGATATGTCCATAGAAAACGGAAACACAGGAAAAAGAGCAAAGTTAATGAGAGCTTAAAATCGCTCGTCATTCCGGTGTCACATGCAGCATATTCACCTAACAATCCAAGTTTTTAAGAGTTGTCTCAACCTGGATGCCTATTGGCGAAGCATGTAATGCATCTCGCATCTTCGCTAGGTCATCAACATCTTTAACAAGGTCTGCTACAATAAGTTGGCGAATATAGTCATAATAGCCTTACCCAGGGGCACATGACTACGGACCCGGCGATTTTTATGACCCGCAATCAACTTACGACAAATATTACAATCAGTCACAAATTTATAATTTATGCCTTTTAATATATAACATTCATTATTGTCACTAAACAACTATCAGTTAAAACTTGAAGCTTCACAATTTCGCGGAACTTGTCATTTTGCTATTAAACATTCCGACTTTTTGTTTAAAACGCCCGTGATTGCCCTGCCTAGGTCCCGAAATTTGTGTCACCGGGCCTGTCCATACCCGCAGTGGATATCTAGATATCCTGACTCTCGTCACGCGCGACGACGTCTTTTGGGTTGCCTCGGTAACCGCGGAGACTCGGTCCATATCCGTTCGTATCAGAAAAATACTCCAGAACATGAGGATATAAATACCAGCACCGTGATGTTCCTTAATCACACGAGCAAATATTCATCACTAGAAAATATTTATAAGAATTAAAATATTACCCTTGTAAATAACAAAACGAATGCATTGTTTGTCCATTGTACGAGTCCATTGTTTGTAAACAGCAAAATCTATTGATTTTTGAAGTGCAGTTGTCTTTATGCACAATGCAAAACTGCTGATTTTGCCTCTGTTTCAATTTCGTGGCGAATAACGCATCACTGGCCACAATGTCTGAGAGCAACGTTGACGAAACTCAATACAAGTTTCTTGTTGTATATGTTAGCAACCTGCAGCCGACAGAACAGGGCACAAAATGGATCAAAAGATAAAGAGACTCGAATATCGGCGTCAGGGTTTAACACCCTGACAACTTTATTATTCATGTACCGTCAGCGTAGATCTTGAGGTCTGTTAGCATCATTTGAATAAATCAACTGCATTAATTGTAAATTTACGTGGAAGAGGAAACAATTCAGTGCCAGACCTGAAACTCCAAAGCAGTGTTCAATGCTGTGAAGTCGTAGATTCAGTGTCAATGTGTCGGATATAGCAGAAAGGCTAGGACCATGTGTGGGCGATTTATCCTTTATATAAAGAGCAATATGTAGTTGTTTTAAATAGGAAAGAAAAATCCCTATAATTGAATTGGTCCATATATGCTGTGTTCTGACTAATATTAAAAGCGATTAACAATATATTTATACAGAGAAGAGAATTAAAATAATGGGCTACATGTATCTCAGTTATTTCAAATAATACTGCTATTACAACCCCAAATAAAGGTAACCCAAATGAAATAACATCTACGAACAAACATTTTCCTAAAAACACTCTCGCGTGCAGAAGTTTATCAATGCAAATCATCGCTAAAAAGACGAAAAAGTTTTATTGACAGCTCAATTATACTCGGCGGTTCAATGGAAAGTAAGCCAAACTGTTTATTTCATCTCTAATGCCTGACAACTTTCTTTTGAATTTTGTAACAAAGTACTTCTAACATGAAAACAGTCTTTAATATTTTTTAAAGAAACTCTCAGTAGTATGATCTAATTATTTAATTACAGAAGAATTTCAAAATGTCCTCCTTCTGCTTGCACGCGAGCCTGGTGGCGCTGGCGCCATTGGTAAATAGCATCGTCGATTATTCTCTGATCCAGACCACCTCACACTTCCAATAAATGTTGCTTCAGATCGTTTACATCATGAATTGCTGTCTGGTTGACTCGCTCTTGCATTACGCTCCACATATTGTAGTCGACAGGATTTAAATCTGGACTGTTCGGAGGCCATAATGTGGGAGAAATGAAGTCTAGAGTTAGCATTTCTTGTTAGCATTTCGATGGTTTTCCTGACTCTGTGGGCTGAGGCACTCTCCTGTTGAAAAATAAAACAGCCTTCTGGGGCTAGGTTTCTTATAACAAGTAGAAGATTTTGTGAGAGCAGAACGTTGCATTCATATGCTCCGTTAATTTTTACTCCCGGATCAATGAAGACCAAATGGGAACGACCAAGCGTCGAAACAACAGCGGACACCATAACAGACTTGCTGAAATGGGTACGCGTGCGCAACAGTCTGTTTGCAGTGAGCTGCCTTTTTAGTGCACCGCGTGACATACAGGCGATCATTCTGGGTGTTGCTTGGTCGTGCAACGGTGAACAACTTCTCATCACTAAAGAAGAAAAAGTCAACCGAGAATATCTTCTCTAGAGTTGTCTTGATCTGCTCAAACGTGTCAGACGATTAGCTTCCGTCAGTTCCTGTGCTGGTTTCTTGCTAAGTCACTTGAGTTGAAGGTCTTTATGGATTATTCGAACAACACTGTACCGATGAATTCCGGTTTCCCTGGACATTTGACGTGTTGTTCTATGCGTATTCGGAGCGTCCTCTTGACTCACAATAAGATCTCCGACAATGACAACGTTTTCCTCAGTGCGCGATGACCTTCGTCTGCCTCTACCAATGACACGGACGACTGACCCTTATACCCGGATCTTTCTAGACAATTTATCTAGTCCGCTTTTGGTTTCTGGAAACTCTCTTAGAAATTGACGGCTGCTGTTTTTCTTGAATTTCCTCAAACCTTTTATCAGGTGTAAATCTTCTTTTCTAAAAGGCGTTTTTACTGAAATCGCAACGTTTTTGTTTGTTTTCTATCGTAACATCGACTGCTTTTTTGAGAAGTAAATAAAAAAACCGTAAGTCATTAAAAAACAAAAGTAAGTATGTGATTATTTCTATTTTGACATCATTATTAATAAAATATAGTTACAGTTTTAATATTTAAAAAAAAATTTAAAATAGCCAAAGTTTGGCTTACTTTTCATTGAACCACCGTGTGTTTGAAATGTGTACGACTTTAACTTATTTAGTCCACATGTGTGTAAAGCGGAGAAACTAACCTTTAACTGCAATTTTCACGTCTTTGGCTGAGGTGGTAAGTTGGTAACTTTAAGAAACAGAGGCTGCGGAGTATGCGGAGTATGCGGAGTATTGTCCTTTCTTCGACGCTTCTTAGCACGTTTTTTGCGGCCTGGTACCAGAAGGAAAGGTGTGTTCGTATTCATCTTATTCATAGTCGTATCTGCGTTTCCTCTTATTAGGCTTTCCAAATCGGATGTTTGTCTGAATAGGCCTAAGTTGTCCAATAGCACTCTTCTCTTTGTATCCTCTGGTTCGACGTCTGATTGGCTCGTCTTGACGGTCGTTCCTAATGTAGATGGAAGCGAAAGACTGCTTCCGACTGTTGTGATTGGAATTTGATTGCCTGGTTTTTCGGATATTTGCGATGGAAGCGCAAGACTGCTTCCGACTGTTGTCATTGGGATTTGATTGCCTGGTTGTTCGGATATTTGCGTCTGAATGCTAGTCTTACTCTTAGCAATATGCAAGTTGTTCTGGTCGGATTTTGTGTTTTCTGGTGTATTCGTCTGGCTTTCCTGAAGATATGTTAGCGTCAAAAAGTCATAGACGAGCAGAACGATGACGAGACCAGTGTAGACGATTAGAAAGACGGCTATGACAATGGTATGACGCAGTGATTGGTCTTCAGCTGCAGACACAAACAAAACCTATTGTCAACTCATATACTTCATGCCAAACAAACAGCTGGCGTGATGCTAAACGTAGTTGCCTGAAGCTAGAAGAGGCAAAGCGTAGAGAAGAATCGTGAGCATTGGAAGATCAAGTAATGTATGGGTCTTCTTAACTTAGGAGCCTTATCAATGAATCATCAACACCACTGTCCTGTAGATCGTCAATGCAATAGGCTTTATAGTCGACTTAGAGACATAAAATAGTGGACAGTTCTTGATTAGTTCCTTGGTTAAGGTAAAGTGAATGATGGAAGTTAACTGAATGACGGAGGCATGAGAAATGGAGGCAAAGTGAATGTAGAAGGTAAAGTGAGCATCTAAGCATTTATTGCATCTAAGCATTTATAGAACGCCTATAGAAAGATGATATAGGCAAGTGAATGGTGGAGGTAGAATGAGGGATGAAGGTAAAGTAAACGATGAATGTAAAGTGAATTATGGAGTTATTAAACATTCACTTTACCCCCATCATTCACTTTGCCTTCATCATTCACTCTACCTTTAACATTGAAACCACTTTATCATCATCGTCATCTAATGAAACCCGGTTATAAGACATCATAAGATTATAGGATATTCCTATATGCAAAGAACGGCAATAACATTTTAAATACTAGGATCCATTTTGAACTTTTCAGAGGATTATTGAGTAGGCAAATAAATCAGGTCAGCTCGTCAGTTTTTCAAGAGCAGTTCGTTCAGTTGAATAGTTTGTCAACGGGAAATCTCTAGTAGTTATCAATTGATATAGTTTGTGTTATACTGAAAAATAACTTAGAATATCTGTCGATTCATTGGTCTGATTAATCAGCCGGTCATTCAAAACCATCCTGAGGGTAGTTAACGGTATTGAGGCAGCGCTGTCCTGCGATACTATTAAATAGTGTCGGAGGACAGCGCTGCCAAGTTTTGTCATAGTGGAGTATTGACTGCAAATAACCTTTGTCGCACTTTTCTCCAGTCCATCCACCAATGCAGGGCTGAGTTTGACAGCTGCCCGTCATCAGGTCACACTGTCTTCCGGAGCAGTGACAGTGCGACTTACAATCAAGTGTATACCTTCCCATCGGACAAACTGCCAAGTTAACAGAAAGTAGAATAGCTAAACAGACTCACCTGCACAAGATGCTTTCAGTAATTATGTTACGCTATATCACATTGATTGTTTTTATGAGCAAATGATAATACATTGCATACGATATGAACTTTGCAGAGACGCGCAGTAAATTAATAACTTCCAATTAGCAAAACTCCAGTTGGTAATCAATGAGCACTCACATTGCCGCAATTGTGTCGACTAATATGAGATTATTAAGGCAACGAAGTCAAGCTTGATGCCTTGCTGCAGTTCCTCTAATTACTTTACTTCAGCATTCCTTATCTTTTCTTATCTCACATTAGCACTGTTCTCTCGTGTCTAATTCCATCTTAACTTACCATACACTTGCTTTAATGCTCGCCTAAATATCTGAGTTCTTGCCTGTGTAAACGCTGTTAAGCAGTCTGCCACCGCACTTCTGGGAACCATTATTGTTGCAGATCATGTCGCAGAAGTGTTCGGGCACTGATCCGGCTTTGTCGTGATCGTTTCCACACCAACAGGCAGATCCAAACTGATTACAATCGACAAATGCATCACTTTGAAACAAAATGCGGCACAGATCCACTTTCTTCGCTATCCCGAAAAGTGTCTTGATTCATTCATTTATTCGTTATGAGGATTTATACAGCGCCCTTAAAAGTTAGGCCTACCACACAGGAGCGCTGCCGACCCCAGCACGGTTGAAAAGAACAGTTTTAAGGCGAGCATAA
The DNA here is from genome assembly GCA_959347315.1 of Bimastos eiseni. Classification (NCBI taxonomy): domain Eukaryota; kingdom Metazoa; phylum Annelida; class Clitellata; order Crassiclitellata; family Lumbricidae; genus Bimastos; species Bimastos eiseni. The sequence continues at coordinate 44,008,482 of OY365808.1, read as the reverse complement.
AAGGAGTTTGAGTGGACCCTGGAGACAAGCACAACGCCAACAGGAGCTCGTTCCAGGGCGAGCAGCCAACCGTTGAGAAGGCACGATCTTGTTTAGTAGTTGTGAGGGCAAATGGGACGACGAGTAGGCCTTTAAAAGTAGTTTTATCACTAGTTATGCAAGAGTTGTTTTGAATCCTGATATGATCAATTCTGTGGTGTGTGCGTTATTACGAATGAGCAACGACTCATCTTGTCATCTTGCCTTTAGTAACAGACGAGGGTTTATAAATACGAATTAGTTTTTTGATTGAACACATTTTTTGACCTCCCATCATTTTGCATATTCAATTATTAACGACCAATAAGTTTAAATTGTGTTCTGTTATAATTAGACCTATGTTTTAAATATGCAATGGACATACTGGCCCTGTATTATGCTGTTTCGTTTAGATATATGATAGGGTCTTTGCGCAAATTAAATTTAGTGGACACGCATTGTGGGGTTTCTATATAAGCTTACAAATTAATGTCAAATGTCTGGTGTACACAAATATTATAAATAGGTGCAAGACATGGTCATAAATGAGCCCATTTTAAACTAGTGATATTATGACTCATCAAATTATCCTTCAGTTTTATTCTACCTCGGGTCAAGGTTATGAGACGCGACTTACCCCCGTTATCTACATAACAATTAATTCTTAATTTTCACAACGTTAACGCTGATTGGGCGATATTTAAGCAGAAGATAAATTACCAGGTTGAACAGCGGCACTAGAAGCAGTTGAGTCGAATAGAGCATAAAAATTAATTAAGACAATGGATGTACAAGATAACACCTGATAGGAGCAAACTGTTCAAATTGTTCGCTAATTTACGAACAATTCGTGAACTCGCTTGGCTTGACCTTAAACCCAGCAGATGTTACTGACCGTGCTAAGACATACTTTTTTCAAAAGATCAATGAAGTATGGAAAAGCAGAAGATAGTATTCAATAGCATATATAGAATCGGGTGCTGTTATGTCGTCATATGCCTCACTGTTGCTTAGTACGAGACAACTACAGATAGCATAGATAGCACATAGCATAGATAGCATAGATGGCATAGATGACAGTAGTATATAAGTGCGCAGTTTAAGACATTTAACCAAAATACAGCTTAATTCGTTCATTTCTAACCAAGGGGAGGGTTACAAAACAATGCCGAAAACCTCACAACCAAGGCCAAGGTCAAATGTCCGACCTAAAGCTCACCAAAACATTCCTAATGGGTCAGGATTCATACACAGACCAATAGCCTATCTAAAAAAAACACCCACCTATAGGCCTGGAATGTCCAGAAGTTTCGATGAGTCATCACACACCAACCAAGTCTTCAGTATCAATCCAAGAATGAAAGGACTCAGGATAACCAAGCCATTTCACTAAAGACTTCTTCCCTCGTTTTCTGATTACCTTTTCAATTCTAAATATCTCTAGAGTTGTCTTTTGAAGCTCCTGTTCATAAAACGAACCATGTATTTCCTCACCATTATAATCGGCAATCTTATAAGTTGGTGGATCTGTGTATTGAATTTGAGTAATAGTAAAAATCTCTTCCATCCATCTAGGCGTGTATCCCTTTTCAAATATATTCTTCTACTTAGTTATCCTAACCTTATCTCCAATCGAGAATCTAGGCTTCATGGGTTCTGAGATCTCATCACCGTACAAATTCATCCATACAGTCTTTTCATTATTTTTAAAACTAGCCTTAGATTGTGTCATTTTAATAGAAGAATGCCTAATCTCATTATAATTACTAACCATTTCACCCAACACGTCTATATATCTTCTTGTTGAATTAGCTGTAAAGTACTTAAACATTTTCTCTCGCATCGTTCTGTTCCAGCGCTCAAGGACGCAAGATTTTTCTTCATTCTCAGTAGAGTACAACTCAACCAAATTCTTTACGTCTTTATTATAAAATTCTTTACCTTTATCTACCCATACTTTAATAGGCCTTCTACCGCTCTCGAGTATCTTCACGAAGCCATTAGCGGTAGATTTTCCACTCCTATCATTTAATGGCACGATCCAACCACATTTTTAAAACACATCTATCACGGTTAACAAATATTTCACACCATCGTTATCTTTAGCGAAAGCCTGCATATCGACCAGATCAGCAGCCCAAATCTCATCAATTCCACTAACGTACACCTTTCTCTTTCTAAAATGCCTTACTACTGGTTTATGCAATTCATTCGCTAATTGATTGGTCCATTTAAGATCGGATTGTAATTTTAAGCCTTTTAAAACCTAGCCCGAGACTAGCTTTAGTAGATAATATAGGTTTGACTATAGCCCTCTCTATTCTCTCCCGCAAGCTAGGATTAGGTATATTAGTCAATTCATTAATCAATGCTCTGTCGGCGATATTCCTAGAAGCCGTGTCCGTGTGCTGGTTGTAAGCTAATTCATGATAACATGCAGCGTTATCGAGTCTATCAGCGGGTTTCGACCAATCTTGAGGAGTTCCATCAGGATTCAATCTCAAATCCAGTCTAGTTCCAGGACCCGTAAACTGATGTTCTGGTAAATGCATCTCACCTGGAAATTTAGCCCATGGTAACTTAATACCGCTAGTAACCGAATTTAGAGATCCAACTAGATCGCCACCTTGTGCTGCTTTCGCGAACTGTGTCTTTGTTTTTCCGCATACATCACACGTGCCTCTAAGCATTAACCTTCCATTCTTCGTCATAAAATTTTGAATATTTTTCGTTTCAGTATGAGTTGTACACTTTACGCAATACATCCTTTTTAAATACAGTTAGATATATTTAAAATTGAAGACAAAGATTTTTCGTGGATCGACATATCATCTAAGAGATTCAAAAATCCTCTTTTACCTAGAAGTATAAGAGGGTTAATCGTAGGAAAGTCTGGATGTGGTAAGACGACTTTATTGTTGAACCTACTTCTAAGACCCGGATGGTTAGATTATGACAATCTGCAAATATTCGGAAGATCTCTCTTTCAACCAGAGTATAAAATTCTGAAAAAAGCATTTGAAGAAAAACTATCTAAAGAATCCATCGTTGGATTATTCGATTGCCAAGACGAGATCATGAGACAAAAGCTTTCACCAGCATTTGTAGTTGAGCAAATGGCTAAACACTTGAGTAAAAAATCTGATGTTTCTTCCCAGTTTTTTGAATCAGCAGAAGACGTGCCAGACCCGAGTGACTTGACCTGTGACAAGAACAACTTGATGATTTTCGATGATTTACAGTTAGAAAAGCAGAATAAATGCAAGACTTATTACATCCGAGGGAGGCATAGCAACGTCGACTGTTTCTATCTAGCACAGAATTATTTCAAACTACCGAGACAGACAATTAGAGAGAATGCAAACTTTATATGTTTGTTTCCCCAAGACCTGAAATATATTGATCACATCTACAACGACTACGTGAGTACAGACATGCCTAAGGAGGAATTTAGAAAACTATGCAAAACAGCGTGGAAGCAACCTCATGGATTTGTAGCAATAGATCACACTAGCAATAAGAATAACGGAAAGTATAGATGCGGTTTCGATGAATTCTGCATTCCATCATAAACAAATCTTTTGCTAATTTAAAAATGGAATCGATTCTACAAAAGATTGCAGACAATACCGAAAGGATTGCTCGTTACACGAGCCAAAGTCATCGTTTTACATATTATTAAGTGACAAGACGTCAAGAATAAGGACGCGGTTCAATCCGCTGATACAGTTCGATAAAGGTAAAAAGTATGAAATGGCTTTGGTCAACCTGGAAACATATTTTTCATTCCCAAACATCGACACGACTAACAACAGCTTTTCGTATTCGCTGAATGGTGGAGGTATGTGGGTTACTATACACATCCCTGAAGGCTGTTATGAAATTACAGATATTACTGAACACATGCAGAGAAGCATGAAAGAAAAGGATCATTATGATATGATTACCGGAGAATACAATATTAAGATAGCAGCAAACAGCAATACGTTGAAGACAGTTTTGCATGTAGCGGAGAATTACATGGTTGATCTTTGGGCGTTTAACTCTGTCGGAATAGTCCTAGATTCAATAGGTGGCGATATACCGTGGGATATCTAGAATCAGAGAATATAGTAGACATAATGAGTGTTACTAATCTGAGGATTACGAGCGATATCATCGGAGCATCCTGTGGCAATGGAACTGCAGATAACATTATCTATTCCTTTTTCCCGAATGTAGGGTCTGGTTACAAGATTATTGAAACGCCGAGAAATTTGATCTATCTTCCAATCACCCTATCCACGATTTCGACAATGGAAACGACTCTCACAGATCAGAATGGTTAACTAATTAATCTACGAGGTGAGGAATTGTTGATACGGTTTCATATTAGAGTTTTTATAGTTTTATATAAAATGAGTCGATATACGAATGTCAAAGTTAATATTTCAGAAGGACAAAAAGATAACATTAAAAGATCGCTACAAGCGGGAACAGGTGTTAGTATTGGATTAAAGCACAGCGATTTAAATGCAGAGCACGTGTTAGCTCTTACCCAGGCACAGATCAATAAATTAGCCAAAGCGTATCAGGATGGAAAAAGCGTGACTATAAAAATGAGTAAAACGCAATTGATACATAATGCTAAAGCCGAAGGAGGCTTTATTGGTGCTATATTACCGTTTCTTGCAACCGCGGGTAAATTCCTGCTATCGAGCGTATTACCGAGCTTAGCAACGGGGCATTAACTGGAATAGGTGCAGCTACTGGTTCTAAAGTCATTGATAAAGTTACCGAAACGGGTGGGGCAATATATCTCAATAGTCGAGGTAAAGACTTAAAGAGAGTGCAACAAGGGCAGGGTCTATACATGAAGCCATACCAAGTATCTGGATTAAACGGTGTAGGAGAAGGTCTGTATCTGAAAACAGGTAATGGGTTCATAAATGGGGAAGGACTTATCTTAGGATCAGATTCGCCATTTAAAAACATTCCGCTTCTCGGATTATTGCTATAAAAAATATTGTATTTACAAAATGTCTCTATTTCCAATTCATAAAATGGGGTGGACGAAACTAAAATTTGTTCCGGAAGTAAGAACTCAACCGAGATCTGTCAAGTGGAAGGCGTGTGAAAGTATGTGGGATGCCAAGTATAGGCCTCAAAGACAAATGGGTGTTCCAATGTGTGAGTTTTTTGCTCAAGAAGAGATAACTATTCATTCACAAGAGACGGTTGTTTTACCGCTAGGCTTAGGTGTCCGAATGACGAAAGGATCGTGTAAAATTTCACTCCATCCAGAATTGATAGAAGCGGGGTGTCGCCTGCTAAGCGATATCGTTACTGGAATCGCGAAAGAAATTTTACTCGATATTAAAAATTTTAAAGATCTTGGGACTGTCACCATAAACGAATAAGACTCCGTATGTCATGTGAAATACGAATAAAATTGAATTCCATTCTAAAAATATTCTTTGATATTATAAAATGGAATTGAACAAAGCAGACACTTATCGCCTTCAGAAGATATCTGAAATTCAGCAGGAAATCTTACGAGAACGTGAAAAGAGATAAATTATCTGTAAAAAATTATCAAAAGAGTGTTAAAGTAGTTGAAGCGTTGGGAGGTTTGTTAACCCTTACATCTTCGGGACTCAGCGTATTAACTTTTCTAAGTTCCGTCGTAGCTGCACCAGCCGGTACAATTGTGGTATCTTTATCCGCTGGAGCTGGAGCACTAGCTCTGATATCTACCCAAGTCCGCCGAATATTATCGCTGCGGCAAGAAAAACATGCAAAGATCAGGACTATAGCTGAAGGGAAACTAAATTCGATCAGCGACCTTGTTTCAAAAGTCCTAGATGATAATAATATCTCAGACTCGGAATATTCCGTTATTCTGAGTGAATTCGAGAAATTTAGTCAAATGAAGGAAGAGGTTAGGAGTTAGGAAACACTTAGGCAAAACGAATTGAATACAAAAAGAACGTAAAACGAATTGAATACAAAATGAACGTTAATGTACGTTTTTACGTTTACGTTTCCAACTTAAAAATGTCGTTTCTAAAAATTCATGACCCAACCAAACGTGATTTTATCGTTGAGAACTTTCTCAAGATGAGCAAAATATTATACAAGACTCGCTGTCTGAGAAAATTGGAGACATATCTCTCCAGCGGGAATTGATAAAGGCGTACAAACCAATCATCGACTCGCAGTACTTTCGGAATATACTCTAAAGATAAGAAGTTTTTCATCGGCAACAGCCAAATCTGGATCGAAGGTGATGATATAACGGTGGATAATAACACCTACAAGGGAACTCCAGGGCTATGGGAATTGATGACGATGAAGGAACCAAACGAGTCGATATACAGTCAAAACGATCTAGACAAGTACTCGGAAATTCTTGTAGATACGGGTGCCTTGTATGTACCCAATAGTCAGAATAAACCCAAATCGTCTAGAGGTCTAAAATATAATAAAATAATTAAGCCATTTCTGTCGATGCGGAAAGGGAGATTCTCAACGGGCGAGGGGGTTGTAGTTCTTCCGCAAGCCCCAGATCCACTAATGGATATGTTGGCACTACGAATGGCTGGCTTCAGAGCAGGGAATACAGGATTAAGAAGCGAGGTAGTCGGTATCTGCGATGAGTTACTTAGTTACTTAGTTACTTAAATATTTTCTTTAAGCTATAATATGAAAATAATTTCTTATTTTAAGCATCATACACGAATAACTGCATCACACTTAATCCTGGCTTCCCTGATTCAGCTTGTCTTCAATACAAAATGTAAGACGTGTATTTTCCTACGGAATCGATTAAAAATTCTTGATAAGCATTTCCTTAGTAAGTAGGATTAGGTGCAGTGTATAAAATATTCCAACTTTCTGAGTTGTTGGCTCCTTCTATCCTCCACTCATAAATCCTTTCGGAGGATTTATTCCTTCCCCTCAATCCAATCTTCCAGATTCTTACAGCTGTTGGACACTTGATATTTAAAAAGAATTGATTTTTGACGTTAGACACCCATTCACCTTCGTCTTTGAACGCATTGAAGGCTTTGTTATTTTGAAATTCAAAAGAGGCGCTCGCTTCAAAACCATAATTACAAGCATTCGAAGCTAATCTAGGAACGTAACTGATATGACATTTTCTTCCGAGTGTGAGATCAGTAAGAGTAGGAATCCACTGTAACAACCCAATACCCGTCCATTCCGCCCCATCGCTCATGGATATAATATGAAATCGCCAGTAAACGTAATTAGACGATGCTGGAAATGTAAATTTGTTCAAAACTCCTGCATCGAGGACATCTGTTTTAGGACTTAGAATATCTGTAAATATTATTCCATCATTACTCGCTTGAACTTTCCATCTAGTAATACGTGTGTTTAATACTGTGCTAGCAATGATGCAGAAACCCGACATAGACAAAGGAACGGGATATTTAAACTGTAACCAAACACCAGTTACTGTATCGGCTATCCAACATTCGGGGGCATGGCAAGCATTTTGCAGCGCTTTCCACGGTTCAAAGTTATACCCAGCCGCAATGCGATATTCGCTAGCACTAGCTTCGTAAGTAAAACCGTTTATCGTCGTTACATTCGAAGTCATGGTAGGTGCTGCAGTCACGTATAGTCTCGAGTTATCTGTGGTAGTATTATTCGTCTTAATTTGGCTGACTAAGGCTTCGACTTGACCAAAACTCGCGGCCTGGCTAGCTAAGACTAGTGGATGAATGTCAGTCGGTAGACCTTTTATCAAGTTACCGCTCATATTGAAATCACCATCCATTTCGTTCGTTCCATCTCTTTTTAGAAATGTATTACTCGCTTGAGATAGAGTAACACCTCCAGACACTATTCGTTCAACTGATGCAGTATCAGTTCGCCCAAATTTATCGACAGGCATGTTTTTAAATAGGTGATGTTATTTAATGTTATTCGTTTACGACTTCTTGAAATTTACAACCATCGTTGGACGTTTTCTTCAATAGGTACAGACATAAATGAGAGCAATACACTTGACCGTCTGGTTGTATTCGCTCACTGTTGTAAAACAGCGGTCTTTGTAGATATTTGATTAATTCCGTAGGTGGAGGTAGTCCATAGCTGTCGAAATAAGTTTAATCATTAGCGCGCTTGATCCAACATGTCCAATGCGTTCCTTTACTATCAGAATCGTCCAGAGTAAGGATACAACACTCGTTCGCTCTTGGTTTCTTCGGCAGCTCGTCTCTTAGAAATACTTCTCTGAAATTATTTATATTTAGTTTCTCACTGCTTCAATTAGATCCCCATTCGACAAAGCAATATCAGGTAGCGCTACACCCTCGACATCGATTTGTTTAGTGTTCATTTTTTATTAGAGAATAATGTCCATATGCTAAAGTGTGGATACCATCTTGCTGAATCACTCGTTTGTCATCATCGGCTGAAAGAGCTACATTGTTGACTTCTTCGGTGTAGATATCGTGAAGATGCGACCAAATGACATTCATCTTTCTCAATGGTTCTCTCTTGGTGAATAAGCAATCTTTGTAGTCTTCGTGAGTGATAGATTTCTTGACGACATTCTTCTTCACGCCTTTACATTTCTTGTGGTCTACTCCGGCCAACTTGTACGAATACAACTTTGATCTTAAACCAACAAACTCTTCGATCTGTTTACCAGAAGCATCATCTTTGAACGTACCAATGACCTTTTAATTGATGCCAGTTTCCATACCAGAGGGATGGTCTTTAGAATAGTCACTAGTGTCGAACCTACTTCTAATGTCGGGAGCTATATCGGCGTCGAAGTCTTCGGTCTTAATTTCATAGGCTAAAAAATCAGTGTCTGTAAAAAGTAACTTTTCTCTATCTTCGAACTTTTTCTTGATGTAATTATAATGAAAATCGAAAGTTATAGTTTTGCTCAAGTCTAAAATACGCATTCCAAGATATAGTTTTATGGCTTGCTTTTCGCTGGAGACCAGTTTTATATCTACTCGATTCTCTATATTTTCGCATGTCTTACCAAAGACACTATTGTTCATTAGTTTAAAAAAGTCTTTCTCGAAATTGTTGGTGGCTTTCGTCCTCAGGTTGGTATTTAGATCGATATACTTTTTCAGCCAGGCACTTTCTTCAAATTTAATTCCGCGATGAATTTTGGTTATCTTCAAGCCTAGGATTTCATACAGCTTTAAATTTTTCCTAATGTACTATCTAGTTTACTTTATCGTTCAAGTTCGGAATGAGTTTAGGTACAGTTGAAGATTCAGGTGTAATATTTTCAGGAGCAAGAGGATAGTTGTTGTGGAGATCGTGTAAATCTCTAGGATATTCCAAGTCGACTTCTAATATACACGGTATTGATCTCCAATCGTTTAGCTCATCATCACCCATCCACTGGAACCCGTGAGTTGGTAGATTTTTACACATCGCCCACCTGTACAGGTTGTTCCCGTCTAAATAGGATATAATTGTTGAAGGCTAGCTATCGTCAAATGATGGCATATACTTATTGTTTGCCTCTCCATAACGATGTGAAATGGTGCTAACACCGCCTCTTATCCCATGCTTAGCCATTAGTATCATATCATAATCGCTCAACAACTCCAACTCTACTCCAGTCAACTTTAATGCGGCATCCCAAGCAAGACCTGAAGAAGTATAATACTAAGCGGGATCTAGACCATATTTATCACTACACACATCTCTAAAATTCTCAAATACATCAGCATCCAGGAGCACATCACTTACGTTACATAAATCGTGGTATTCTCTAAACGTTTTGAATCCGAATTCATTCCATACCATCTGTGCATGGTTGTAGTCTTCGTCACTAATGTCCGATTCGTTAAGTCTGGAATAGAATGCTGACTTTGTTGGTAGTTCTGTTTCGTTCAGTCGATCGACGGAATCAACATAGTCGTAAGGATAGACACCTTTTCTAAGTAGGAGGTCGAGATGATTACCAGAATAGGACTTGCTTAGATTCTTATACTGGTCTTTGCTCAGGTTCCTCGATAAAGCATCGAGACTCGATGCCATGAATCTAAAACTATCGATGATACACGTTTAACCTCTACTTCCATATTTTCTTTATTTACAAACTTATCAACCACGACTTCTCTGCTGAATGAGATGTACTTTTCTTCGTTGCTGGGAATGCAGTTAATCTTTTCGTTATCATCACCTCGTAATTTCTTTACGAATGGATGACTGTCATAACCGGATAGATTATGAAACAATACTGGGAAAACTTGAGGACTTTATATTTTAGTTTACAGATTGTATGAGTGGCGCCTCTAAATTTACCGGTGAGGTGGCAGTGGTCTCTAACTCGATCATCACCCAGTTCGCCTTCGCATGTGTGACAAACTGTAGTCGAGCCTGATCTTTCTTTCCGAATATCATTTTCTTTGGAAATTTAAATCGATCATAAATATCTTTTCTCCGAGTGGAGAATAATCGCACACAATTATGAAGAAGAAGGGGTTATTATTTACGCGCCGCCTAATCCGTCCTTTTTAGGAAATGCTTACCAAGAATTTTTAATCGATTCAGTTGGAAAATATCAGACCTATAAGTGAGATTGCCTCCAGGCTGAGCCGGGTAAGCCAGGATTAAGCTTGATGCAGTTATTCGTGTATGATTAAGATTTTCAATGAGAAACATCCTTGAAAATTTAACCCACGAGTTCAACACCTTCGCTATCTGCGGATACCACGATATACGACGAGATGTAACCCGGTTCCGTTTCTATCTTCGTTTTTTGTAAAAGTAAATGTCTTGTTCTCTTTATTCGTTTGCAACTTGTCGAGCAATGGCCCCTCAAATAGACTCATGTAATATTCCGTCTCATCCGACGCCTCTAGCGTAATCAGGTAGAAATAGCCTACTGTACCGTACAGATATTGCTTCGTTTTATCTGAGTAAACTACGTCTTCTTCCAAAGTTTCAAAATCTATAAATTTACCATTTTGAGTACCCATTTTAAATATCATGAATAAATCCGTGTGTTGACTTTGTCAACACACGGATCTCGTATCTATTTCTCCACACTTTACCGTTGTTATCCTGTATCGTGTTAGTACCGATTTTAAGCGCCATACTTGCCGTATACAACGATGGGTAAGTGGTGGTTTCGTTCGTATCTCTGTCAAAGATTTCAACGCTTATCGGATTATTACGAATCGCTTTTAGATATTCGTATCTGGGTAGCACTTCTTTTTTCTCCTTCACTGGCAACTTCTCTTCTGGAAATTCTAATTCTGGTAAAACACCTTTCTCGACGAGTATCCTTAACATATCTGCTTGTTCATAAATCTTGCGCCTTTTTTACTGTGTTCCTTCATTAGCGATTTCAGTTGTGAGAGTTTCATGTTCTTTTTATAATAGAAAATAGTTTCTATAATAAACAACGCTCATCTTCTGACAGTCTGATTGGAAGTTTAGCAATTTATCTGAAATGACAACTGCATAAGCTTCCATTCCAAGAGGCACCGCAGCATTGAAAGTAGCCTTGATCTGGATATCTACGACCAGGGTCGGACTGGCTTGAAAAAGCGGCCCGGGAAATTTGGTCATGGCGGCCCACTTCATTATTCGTTTCATATGGATTTTTGTAATTATTTAATTTGTTTACGGATTTTTAAATTTAATTTTAAATTTATATATATATTTTTGGTATTTATTATTATTTTATATATAAAAAAGAAATTTTAAACTTACCAACTAAAATATTGATAAAAATAAATATTTCAAACACACGTCTGTAAGTTGTAAGTGCCTTTTAATTTCTGCTTTATTTAAATTTGTAAGCATGTTTGGAACGAATTTTAATAGTTACATTAATGCTCGTTTTTAAAAACTGAAGCAGTAGAGACACTAGAGTCTAGAATTAGTAGACACGATTGATTCACTATTGACTATTATAGCAGCTTTTTCATCGTTTCACTAGTCGATACCAAAAAATCAATGATTTCATTGTTATTAATTCTTGAAAGAAGGTCCTTTTCACAAGACATCAGCATGAATGATTGTAAACTCGACTGGCTCAGAAAATTTCTTAATCTGTTCAAAATGTATTTCAATTTCGAAAATGACCTCTCACAAGCAACTTGTGATGAGGATAATGTCAACACAAATTTGTAAGCAAGAAAAAAATTTGAATAAGCAAGACTATGCAAATTGATCCGTAATTATTTCTGCGGTTGCTATATCAGCCGTACTGATATTAACAGTTGAGTTGGTACTGGAAGATGTTGCAAACATGTTCGTTAACTTTTGATATTTATGGGCATGGTTCTTTAAACTTGTTTTATTTCTTATTCGTTCTTTCTCAGCACCTCCTTTTCGTTTATTCATTTTTCTTTGGGGTAGAGTACGTATACCAGAAATAAAATAAAAAATTTAAAAAATTAAAACCAAGTTTGTTTAAACACGTCAGAATCATTCTATTATTACTTAAAAGTAGACTAAATGTTGATACGCTGCCACCAACTCCTCAAAAGTCAAAACGGCAACAGAATTTAAAAGAGTGAATAACCGACCAAAAGTAAAATATACAATGAGCTTGTTTTCAATTGCCATCTGGGCACGTTCGGAGCGCCCTTTCCTTTAACAATTAGATAAAAACTTCCGCCCTCCGACGGCAATTGAAAACAATCCCATTACAATTGAACAACTGAACTATAAATTGACGGAAGGCCGATAGGCTCACCAAGTCCAGGCTATTTATAGTTCAGTGGATTGAACGTGTGACTGCGTTTTTTGAGTACTAATGCGCCGCTCAATGAGGGCGGCGCGAAATCAAGTTTATTAACCTTTTTTGTGCGGCTGCCGTCAGATACGCTAGCCTATAATCAACGGTAAATTAAAATGTAATTAAAAATATCATGACTTTTTTCTGGCAGTCCGCGGCTGCCGGCCCACCGGGAATCTCCCGGTATCCCGGCGGCCCAGTCCAAGCCTGTCTACGACAGATGACTTTAACCGCCCGGATTGCTTACTCACATCGAAAACGAATAGCGGATATAAATCTTTGCCATCAGCCGGTGAGATGTTGCTCTGAGTCACGAGTTGGTCCATTCCATAGAATTTTTCGCTAAAGGTCGCCGCATCCTTATATGCTTTCAAAAACACACATCTCTAAAATTCTCAAATACATCAGCAAGCAGGAGAACATCACTCACGTTAAATAAATCGTGGTATTCTCTAAACGTTTTGAATCCGAATTCATTCCATACCATCTGTGCATGGTTGTAGTCTTCATCCCTAATGTCTGAGTCGTTAAGTCTCGAATAGAATGCTGACTTTGGTGGTAGTTCTGTTTCGTTCAGTCGATCGATGGAATTAATATAGTCCTAAGGGTAGACACCTTTTCTAAGCAAGAGATCGAGCTGATTACCAGAGTAGTATGTGCTTAGATTGTTACACTGATCTTTTCGTAGATTTCTCGATAAAGCATCGAGACTCGATGCCATGAATCTAAAACTATCGATGAAACGCAATTCACGTTTAACCTCTACTTCCTTATTTTCTTTACTTACAAACTTATCAACCACAACCTCTCTGCTAAATGAGATATATTTTTCTTCGTTCGTAGGAATACAATTAATCTTTTCATTATCATCACCTCGTAATTTCTTTATGAATAGATGACTGTCATAATCGGATAGATCATGGAACAGTACCGGAAAAACTTGGGGACTTTATAGTTTAGATTACAGTTTTTATGTACGGAGCCTCTAAATTTACCGGTGAAGTGGCAATGGTCTCTAACTCGATCATCACCCAGTTCGCCTTTGCATATGTGACAAATTGTAGCCGAGTCGAATAGCTCCTTGTCTTTCTTTCCAAATATCATTTTCTTTGGAAATTTAAATCGATTATAAATATCTTTTATATTATCTATAAGAGTGTCTATAAATATCTGAGCAATATCTTCATCTTCGCTCTCCGCTGTGAACGTTACGGGAGATTGTGAATATAGATCATTATCAAAATACTTTGTATAAAAACAGAAAGAACTTGGGACGTGTTATTGATATTTGTTGGTGTAAGACATGCTGGGATCTGATTGACAAGTGTCTCTAGGTTTTATGAATGACTCAAAATCGGCGTACACGACGAAGGGAACTCTCATCTTTCTATAATAATTTTTGAAACTTTGCATAGTTCCTGGTTCTGGTAGTTCTATCTTTTGAGCGTCGTGTTGGGAACAGTACTCGGTGTGTATATTTAATGAATCTATATTTCTATATCCCATCAAACATGTTTTACAACAGTGCATCGAAGTGTATGAGTTTCCGTTATGAACCGCCATCAATCTGTTAAATTTCTTTATCAAACAATAGTGTTTCTTTTCTCCATCTGAAATGAGTAATAGATCTACACTGATATCGCTCTCGTGCTTGGATAAATATAGTAGGAATAAGTAAACATCTTTCTCGTGACTGAAAACATTAATACTAATTTTATTATTTCTCTCAAACTTACTTATCACATTAGCATCCGTTGCCACTGGGAATACAATGCTGGACCAATCTAGTTTCTCACTGTGTTTTTAATTATTTCGTGATTTTTCTGGATGATCCTCAACGGGGTTTAAGGCTCTTGTTACACACCACTTGAAGCATTCTTCGTCTTCGTTCTTCATATTGATAATACCCTTTTTACTCGCTAGACATTTCGGTAGTGGAATGTAAGAAGTACCCTTCAACGGTTTAAAAATAACTGTGTTGATTTCTATTTTTTGAACTGCTCTAAGTCTCCAGTTACTACCCCGCGTCTGGAAGGCTGCCATAGACTCTACAATTTTATCTTTTGCCTTGTTATAAATTTCACTTACATCGGTAGAGTCAAGAACCACTTCGGTCCTCGAAACGAATGGTATATCTGCGGAATCTACTTCTCCAGACTTCATATCTACACGCTCCATTGTGCAGGTGAGGACAAAATTAACCTTAGTCTGACGATTTTTTGCTAACAAGTCGGCCTCCTGTGTTCCAATGGTGTTAAGAAAAGATGTGGCATCAATTCCGCTTGCGCCTTCGACTATGTATTGTTTCGTGAAGCCCTTGATAGCTGCAGCCGTCTCTTTTATTTTACTAGTCTTCATATGAATTTTACCGAATATAGAATTCACTTTGGCTATCAGTGCTTCTATTTTCTTAGTCACCTTTCTCTTTGGTTCTTTAGGTATATATCCTTCAATCCACCTTGCGAATTTATTAATCTCTGATTTTGTCTTAACGAATATTTTTCGTACTGTCGTGGCTGGCACGGGTTCGAGTCTTGGGATTCCAATGTTTTGAACAGGTACGTCCAGCAAACTAATATTGGGTTCTCGTTCGCTACAATTTTAGCAATCAAGTCCGCTTTACGTAATCTCGTATAACCAGCCAAACCACTCTATTTGGCAATTTTTCTTAATTCAATAACAGTTTTCTTCGAGTATTCCATTTTATATTGAGGTGGCATTCCTTTAAGCTGTGACGAGAAAATATTTTCATTCATTTTATATGCGCCAGAAAATTTTTGTTTTAAACCATTGCACAACAAGGAGGTCTATTATTAGCAACAAGTAGGTTGTGAAACGAGGAATTTCCCAATAGTCCTTTCGCGTTGAGCAACAACAAGCTACGCGTTGACCAACAACAAGCTACGCGTTGAGAATATAGCTGCATGCTCAGCAACAACAAGTTGCGCGTTGAGCAGACGCCGTGTTTACAATTGGGTCATATGACACAGATTAGTCGGTTTCTAGATATCGCTTCAAATATCGCTCATGTGACCCAAATTTCGTCGCGTGACCCAGATTTCGTCGCGTGGCCCATATTCGATCGCTTTGTTTACAGCTAAGAATAAGTCGGTCAGCTCACCTACTTATGTGAAACTTAACACTTTAAAGTATGGTGCGGTGCTGGTATAGAAATTATTCACATGAAGTTTTGCTCTGAGCTAGATGCATAGAATATGACAAAATTTGTAATCTCTCAGCGCTTAATACGTGACGTCAGTTGTTGGTGATTTTTTTAGCCGGCGTAAAACGATAATGAAAGTGATTTTACTAGTTCTGTTTATGTCGGGTTCGTAATCTTTTTTAATCTTTTACTTCGGTACAAACATGATAAATAAACCTACTAATTAGCGATTTTGATGAATGTTATGTTTTAATGAGCTAGGCCATTGGTCTGTGTATGAATCGTGGCCCATTTGGAATATTTTGGTGAGGTTTAGGTCGGACATTTGACCTTGGCCTTGGTTGTGAGGTTTTCGGCATTGTTTTGTAACCCTCCCCCTGGTTAGAAATGAACGAATTAGGCAGCATTTTGGTTAAATGTCTTAAACAGCGCACTTATCTACTACTGATGGCATAGATAGCATAGATGGTATAGATAGCATAGATGGCATAGATAGCATAGATGGCATAGATAACATAGATAGCACAGATGGCATAGATAGCTTAGATAGCATAAATAGCACAGATAACATAGAGGGCATAGATAGCACATATGGCATAGATAGCTTAGATAGCATAGATAGAATAGAAAGCATAGATAGCACATATAGCATAGATAGCATAGACGGCATAGATAGCATACGTGGCATAGATGGCATAAATAGCTTAGATGGCATAGATGGCATAAATAGCTTAGATAGCATATATAGCATAAATGGCATAAATAGCATAGATAGCATAGACGGCATAGTTGGCATAGATAGCATAGATAGCATAGATAGCACAGATGGCATAGATAGCTTAGATAGGATTTATAGCATAGATGGCACAGATAGCATAGATAGCTTAGATAGCGTAGATAGCATAGATAGCTTGGATAGCATTGATAGCTTAGATTGCATAGATACCACAGATACCACAGATAGCATAGATAGCTTAGATAGCATAGATGGCGTATATAGCATTGATAGCATAGGTAGCACATATAACATAGATAGCATAGATAGCACAGATAGCTTATATAACATAGATATCAGATATAGCATGGATGGCATAGATAGCATAGATAGCATAGCTAGCATATATGGCATAGATGGCATAGATAGCATACATAGCATAGATAGCATAGACGTCTTAGTTGGCATAGATAGCATAGAGAGCTTAGAAGGCTTAGATAGCATAGATGGCATAGATAGCATACGTGGCATAGATGGCATAGATAGCATAGATGGCATAAATAGCTTAGATAGCATAGATAGCATAAATGGCATAGATAGCATAGTTTCCATAGATTCCATAGATAGCATGGATTGCATAGATAGAATAGATAGCATAGATGGCATAGATAGCATAGATTGCGTAGATAGCATAGATAACATGGATAGCATAGATGGCATAGATAATGAGCAAAGCGTCATGTTGCTGGTCAGACCTGGAGTCCGGCGTACGTACATCTGCGTCCTCTGCAGTTTTGTAAACATTGATCGACGGACATTTGCTTATTCACGCCCCACCAAAGGCGATTATTCTGGTGTCTCTCCTCCCACATGTATCTGAAGCATCCCAGGTACTCCACCTCGCTTGAATATATGTGACTGTCAGAGGAATCTAAACCACGGAAGATAAATTTTTAAGCGACAGCGAAAGAAATGCTAATCTACATGTACATGCATAGCAGCCTGATAAAGATATCAGGATTATTACGATGAAATGGTTCAATTGACAAAATTAATGTAAACAATGCTCGTGATTGATCGAATAATTTAGCGGTCAATGTGATTGGAATTTACGATTTGTTTTGTGTTTCTTAATGAAACTGAAAAATATGCACATTCAACACTATGGAGTAGTGCTTGGTCTGCTTAAGTAACCCTCACTGCCAACATAAGCATTGTCGGGTTCCCTCGCACACGCGGACCCCAATCAACTAATTATGACACCCCAATGGTCAACTCGTCCTTGAAGGGGAGCTATATCAAATTCACATTGATTGATTGAATGAATGGTGACATTTGATTCTATAGTATAATGAGTTCGTGGAGTGCTTTGTACCGGTTGCCCCTCGCAGATATTAGTAGAACGCCAGTTAAAATTTCCTAACAATTAGTTCCTATTCATTATTATAAGGCTGAAGATATGAATTAGCCTGCCTCCTCTCATTAGTCTCGTCTGCGTACTCTCTCCTTGCAACCCCGGATCGGAACTTATCTTTACCCGTCTCTGGCTCAACGCTGTGCTCGTGAATAACCTATAGGCCTTCTCTGCTTCAGAGAAACCCTCTGCAAATGCAAAGTTTACGATTAGACATTGGATTAATGACACTAAACTAAGTCAACGATAAAGGCAACTACTATTAAATATTAAGCGAAAGGAAAACAAACTTTTCTCGCACTGGAATCCATAGTAGACGTCCATGCAATTGCAGTTGTACATGGCTCCTAACACGATGCATGTTCCTCCGTTTTTGCATGGATATGACAAGCAAGGATTAACTACCGACAGATGCAAACGAAAGCTTAATACAGAGAAATAATATTTTGCATAATCACACATATGAACGAATTGATTGATTGATCGATTGATTGATTGATGGCACCGTAGTTTCGTTGATTTACAAGTGCTTTACCAAAGTCTTGCGTTCACTCAGTAGAAGGTAAAGTAGAGACTTCTGAGACGCAGTTATTAAGGCATTCAAGAAAGTGTCCGTTGTACATAATGACCATAGATCCATAATGACCATAGAGTCCATATATCCATAATGTCCGTAGAGTCCATATATTCATAATGATCATAGAGTCCATATATCCATAATGTCCGTAGAGTCCATACATTCATAATGACCATAGAATCCATATATTCATAATGACCATAGAGTCCATATATTCATAATGACCATAGAGTCCATAATGAATCTACGTCATTAGGATACATTTGTCAATTTTGTCTCGTCTGATTGTCATAAACTGTCTTTTGTCTGTTGTCGTAGGCCAATAGCACTGCGATATCAAATTAGTTATTTTCATCTGAACTGACCCACGACATAGGCTTATTTTCAAATCTGGACGTTTACTTAGAATTGATATTTGCTAGTTTAAGATAATATTTACTCCGATGGGCAACTTAGAGCGTGAAATGTTATTTGTCTGTAGCGGCTGCCTTAGGAAACTGTTGGCATCATTCTGCTGCAGCTCTTAAAAAGTTACAACATGCTGTGCAACTAGGCAACTAGCTGCCAAAGTCATGCGTTCACTCACAGTTGTCCACGGGTCGAGTCGTCCCGCGCGAGTCGGGTTGGGTGGGGGTAGGGTCGCGAATATCTGTAGATTAGGCGGGTCGGGTCAAGATCCTGGTGGGTCGGATTTGGTCGGGTTCCAAACCCGGAGCCATTTCGACCCACCTATTAGAGCTTAATTTTCAGTAAGGTGATATTCATAATGTTAATCAGTTACAATCAAATGAATTGAATATCGCGAAGGAATCGGCGTAAATTTGTCCCTTTTACACCGAACCTGTTGTATGAAATAATTTCTCATGATTTTATGAGAAAAAAAAACGAAAGATCGGGGTATTTATAACAAACGAATATAATAAAATTAATAAAATTACAAGCGCGGGAGTTAGCTGAGGAGTCAACCCTGGTACTTACGAACCGGACTCTTACGTGCCCAATAATGTCCGAGATTCTTTTGCATATATGGAAAAAGTAAATTTAGGCCAAAAATAAATGGAGTAAACGATCGTTCTCTTCCCTGATTCGTTTTCAAAAATCAATATTATGATTTTGTATGGTGGTCTGACTGTAATGCGTTTATACGATATTAGAATTTTACGAAAAACTATATTAGTAAAATTAGCACCAAAGCGAGACGGGTCAGATTGGTGAGTCGGGTCATATGCGTCATGGGTTGGGTCGGGTCCATTTTTAATGGTTCGGGTTGGGTCGTGTCACAAAAATTGGAACTTTGCGCTCACTCATCGAATGGATGAGCAAAAGACATTGATGGCCAGACGATCCAGCCAATCGTATATTTAGGTCATACGTGTATAAATAAAGCGCAAAATATGACTGTTTGGCGTAACAGGAAAGGCTCACGAATGGAACGCTATGGCGAAATGAAAGTTTTTACAAAGCGAGCTTATGCAAATTATTAAGTCAGCGTTGCTGTTTGCAACACGCAATTTACTTTAAATTCGGATATTTGGACATTTTTAGCTTCAAACTGCAGATTTTTGCGACATTCGATATAAGCAACAGCAGCCATTTCCATTTGGGTTCGCTATAACGCATGCTTACGAGGAGACTATTTAATGTCACGCTGGAATCAATAAATGGTAGGCCCCGTTTTATTGAGCCATTCGTTCGTTCACTGACCTGCACACGTTTCTGGATGAGTGAGTTACGAATCCCACCAGTGAAATAAATAACGACATGATTATGGTACAGAAAACATAACCTGTGTTTCATGACCTAGAAAAGGTAGGGGCAAATGTGTATAAGCCTAAGCAGCGGTTTCTATTGACTACATTTTTTTCAGCTTCTGTTCTGTTGTCAATATGACAGCAGGTATTTTGTCGAAGTAAATTTATTTTTTCTGACAATGGATAGAATTATGTACTGCTTCTACTGTGATTAACTCTGTTGTAAATTGTTTTTCACTACTGATTCTGTTACAATAAATATTTCTACCCATAAAGAGTAAGCCACTTTGAGAAAACACTAAAATAATTAACATAATGCGAATGCTTGCGGATATAGGTGGTAAAACATGAAATAGGCGAAGAATAGGAGTGTTCATTATCAGGTGTTTAATATATGTGGAAAATTTTTGCAAAACCAGTCGCAAGTCGCTGGCTACAATCAGGCTCAAAATGACCAAAAATGACATGAAACCTCAAACCGGTCGTAATTGACATTAATGCAGAAACGATTACAAAAATATATATTTAATACAAATAATATCTAAAACTTTTGTTTGGACTTTCATAAAGGCTTCAAAAAAGATTTTTACCAACAGCCCTATAATGTTCCGAGATGGAAAATCATAATCTCGGTTCAAATTTCGCCATCTTTGTTGTCATATTTAATTAGGTTATGGTTCGAGATTTCCCGCCTTCATGGTCTCGTTTTGAAGCAGAATATCTCCTTTTCCTGTTCTATTATTAACATATGACCTTAGCCTATCTATTACGCACACAGCTTGCCCAGAAGGAGGTCGACGTATGTAAACAATATCCGATACATTGTTAGCAACCGAAGCGCGTGATTTGATCACGTGATACAATCTTGAACTGCGGTTGGCTGATGGTTTTAAGGTCAGCTATGCGCATGCGCACTCTGTATGACCCGGTCTCTTTAAATGTCACGCACACACGGAATGCATTCTAGTTTGTTGATTTTGAAATACTTAATTCTCGAAAATGGAAGAGATTATCGCGAATTTTATTAATGCTAAAGGATCGGATCGAGCAAAAGTGCACGAATTGTTGCAAGAGTATTTGATCATCGATCGCGATGACGATCGCGATGAAAGCTAGGTTTTCAGTGATGATGATTTTCGGACAGAATCTGATGCCAACAACGATTCAGATGACCAAGAAGGAAATGAAATGAATGTTTCGGATTTCGAAGAGGTCATGACGCACGCTAAAACATCTAGCGAGTTCGTAACTGATGACAATGCCGTTGAATATCAGAAAGCGGTTGAATTCAGGTAAGCCCCGATTATTTTTTAAATACTGTGCTCCACAGGATATCCTTGTTTATAGACATTCACGTACTGTTTCTGATTCACTGTGACTCCTATACGAAAATCAGTTTAAACTAAGCTCTAATTGAGCTAATTATTATTATAAGTTTCAGGCATAACTGTAAAGATTAGCCTGTTCTAGTTGAACTTGTCTTTATAAATATTCAGGCACAACTACTAGGTTTAGACCCTCTTCTCACTGTGCTCGTTTTTAAAAGACCTTAGGCATAACGGTTAGGTTTACAACATGTATTATTGAGCTTGTCTTTAAGTATTCAAGTATAAATGCAAAAGTTGTGTCATTTCCTCTCTTGCACTACTTCATCTTTTACAATCCTTATTGTGCAAGTTTATCATTATTTGATTAAGTTAATGATAGGAAATAATAATTAGTATTTCAATTGCAATTTACTTGTTTACCAGGATTCTTCTCGATAATCAATAATTGCAGTCTACCGGTTGATAAATCTTGTAAATTGCTGTTTGTTTTGAATGCAGGGCTTTTAGCATTGGCTTTGCTTTTTTGTTGCATGGCTTTTATAAAAGCAAACTGAAATGAATTTGATAAATAGAAAAAAATATTTTTATATGGGTTGTTTATTTTTAGATGTCAATGTAAACTTAATAATGGACTCCCATGCAGTAGTCAGTATGCTCCGGAGGACGTGGTCAGACGCAGAATGGAAATGGCTGTACTTGTCCCACGGGATCAAATGTTGGTGCTACTCGGCAAAATTTCTTGCACAATAAACATGTCCGATGAGACTTGTCGCAGCAGGAAATCCAGCCAAGCGGTGCGTCAACATCAGCGAACATCATATTATTTGGAAAGTCGTCAGATCTGCCGTACAACCTTTAAGTTCATCCACGGGATTAGCCAGGACAGACTGACGGGGATTCTCAAGTGGTATAAAACAGGTTTAACACCAAAAGAAAAACAAAGCGGTGGACGTAAGAACAACACCCACTGCTTTCAGTTTAGCGAAATTGAAGATATCATTCGCTTCCTGACAAATTATGCCAGCGAGCATGCGATGATGCTCCCTGGAAGGGTTCCTGGATTTAAGCGGGATGATATCAAGTTGCTGCCATCGAGCCACAACAAGACCAAAGTGTACGGCCTATACCAAACGTGCATGGAACAACATGGAAAACGAGTCGCTGGATTTTCGATCTTCAAACAGTACTGGCTTCAACTCGTTCCATTCATCACGACGTGCAAGCCAATGACTGATTTGTGTTGGACTTGCGTAGTTCCATTATCGAGGATCATGATAAAGGTTAGACTTGAACTGCATATGTTTCTATGATATTCCTGAGAAAAGCAAAAAATTATTTTTCAGAAATCTGAAATGCTCCAGTGGTGTTCTGGTATGAAGAGCACCTGGGGCTTTGTTTACATATGAGATTACAATTTGCACTTAACATAACCGGTGACTGGCTGAATAGTCACACGTTTTGTCTGAAACATAAAGACAGTTTTCCTGCTGGACTAAGCGGCTAATTCATTTATAAAATATTGTTGATGTGTGGGTGGGCTCGATTGTGTTGTGAGATGTGTGCTGGATTGTTAAGAGAGAGATTAGAGATTCAAATCTTCTCTAGTGAAGAGATTTGCATCGAGATTTCTGCTCCACCTGTGCCATTTTACCAACTCAGCTGTGATGAGTACATTGCTCGTACACTGTCGGTGGAAGAATAATACGGCGAGGGAGAGAATTTGTCACTCGCTCTCATATGCTGAGGCTAAGATATGAAGTCACAGACACTTCACACCAATTACTGCCTCTCAGATTAGTTTAAGGAAATGCTCTTCGCTATTTATCTATAATTTAGATCTAAAATTTAATATTGTGATATTTAATTCCTGTGCAAATTATTCCTCTTAAATGTCCTTTAGTATTTGAGACTGTATACTATAAGATAGGTCTTATTGTTGTAGATCCATGGAAGAATTTGATTGTCCGTTGCTACACATAGAGGAAGAAGCCGCCATGGACAAAAACAGAGTCGATAAAGAATACTGAATAAAGACGCAGCAAATCCTTTTTGACTCTACCACTACCATTACTCTGGCAGTGCCAGTCTCAAGTCTGGATAAAGGAGGAGGGCGACGACAATGATCCTTTTTATCACACAGCATCGTTAAAATGAAGCTTGTTCATCGTCTTCTGACGATGCAGAACCACAAATCGTCTTCGCACCAAACTGGAGGACATGATAACAGGTGACCTGTAAACAGTGGCAGTGGGTAGAATGAAGGATTGGACCTTGTTTCACAGAGGAGCCAAAACAAAGAGGAAGCTCGTAATCCAATGATGATTCACAATCACCTACTGCTGGAACATGTAAAACTCTAGGTCGTGGTGGTGGAAGACCCGTGACTTTGCCAGTTGACGCTGAATACATAGTGTGACTGGAATAAACTGTCATTTTATTTCTGTGTTTTTATTATTTGGATGTTAATTTTATCCATTACTGTATTGCAATATCTAATTCCTTAGCAGGTAATAGCTGCTTAACCTCTCTCGGAATTTGAGACTTTTGTAATAAAATTGACATTTAGTTTAAATGATTTCTCGTTGGTCAACTGGAATAACTTTAATAACTTTGTTCTTACTTGAGATATCTACACCAAATTTCGACAGTACATTTGCAATACCTGCAGCTGCAATGGTGCCAAATTTCAGTAAAATTGGTTCAAAAACAATAGCCGTTGCTAAGGAGATTATAAAAATAATATGGCTAAACTTTGCACGCAGTTTTCTCGAATAGCACTTTACATAAACGGTCACATTGGAAATTCTATAACTTTGGCTGTATGCAAGGCATAAACTAGCTGAAAACGATTTTGGAAAGGTAAATCTAGCAGCTTCAGGATGGTAAAAAAAACAGGAAAAAATGTTTTGTATACAAGTGACTGGTTTTGTGCTGACGAGTCACATATAATTACTTACTCACTTACTCGTTCGCTCGCAGGCTCGCGCACTTTCTTTTCATTCGCCCAATTTATGGAACTTACTGTAAGCGCAAGTTGTTCCAGCAAACTGAGGAAGACAGTCGCAGTGATACCTTTGCCCGTAGTCTCGACACGTGCCTTGGTTTACACACGGATTGCTTGCACACACAATGGCTATCAGGAATAGAAACAACACGCTCAGGATAAGACAAGGACATGACAAGGACTGATCATTCCTACACGACTCTTTCAATAGTCTGTCTTTCACCTGTTTCCGTAGGCGTGGAACAATATCTGGCAAATTTTATTGTGATATCGATTCACAACTACATGTAGTTCAGCTGGAAAGCGTCGTGTGCTATAAAGAACAGGAAGAAAAGCATGCTGATATTGTCATTTCCCAGCGGTGTTATGAGCAGGTGGTTTTACTCTTCGTTTGCGGTTAGGTTAGCCTGGCATTTTCATCGGAGAACCACGTGCATAATTTTATGCACCATCCTCAATTGGGTGCAAGAAATTATCTTTGGATACTGAAACAACACTATAATATTGCGTATTTCAAGCACATCTCAAATGCACATTCTGCATCATTGCAACCTAGCCAATTTTATGATTACAACTCGGTTTTGACAATAAGTTTTTAACAAGACAAGTTAGCAAATAAGCCACCGCATGACTCACGAAAGTCGCATCTTCTACCATGCCATCCTTTTTGGCAAGAACTGGAACACAAGCCAGTGTAGACATCGCACTCACTATTATCACAATGGCATTCATATTTGCATCCTATACCATAGTGTCCTGTACGACAACGCGGCAAATCTATAAAACAAAAAGAGCATCTAGCAAGTAATCAATACAATTCAATTAAACGTTATACCTAATAAAGAATATTTTCTCGGCAAAGCAGCCTATTGCTAGCAACTATTTGTGAATGCATCTTCAAGCCGAGAGCCGCATTGACGTGAGCCCTAATTAAATGTAACTAACAGGGCGAACATTTATCATACAATTCCCCACAAGTCTATTGCTCCATAATTTACCCAAGCCTCGATCCGAGGACAGCAGGTCTATCAATCGCTGCCATCTCTAACACCAGAAACTTATGACGTTAGTTATAATGATTTTTTGACGCATCTATAGAAATTGTAATACAATGATATAACAATGGTCTTGCCTTCATTTCTGATCGTGGACACAATGTAATTGGGATTTACGGAGATAAACAAGTTATCAATTCCAGCAAATTTCGATATTTCTTTTGTTATTTGTTTACCTGTTATCTGACCATCAATAATAATAAGTTAGCCAATAATTGTGTAATGAAACACCGAATAGGTTCTACCGTATTTAGGTTGTGGTGCTGTTTTATCATGAGCATCAATTTCTGAAAAAGAACCAAATTAAGAGTCAGCAACCATACGCAGATACACGTACACTACTTTGTACGAGAGCATCAGCATACGTTTGATGGGGTGCCATAATTTTTACATACTGCTAAATAAATAAATTCAATCAATCAATCAAACTTGATATAGCGCAGAACCAACCAATGAATTCCCATCTACAGTTGACAGTGGCTGTTCGTAGTGTCTACCACTATACTGCGCCCGAACATTTCTTTGCTATCAGTCTATCAAGAGCACTTTGTACATGTCCTGATAGCCAATGTGCTGGGATACCTATTGAAATATCGTTAACAAAGTTGGGCTTGTCATTAAATAATTGAGCATCAGGAATTTATATATAATTATCTCCACATGCCTCCAGCCATCTTCGTACCCTGAAATAGAGCCCGTATACGACTGTTTTTCCTTTTGCTGTGTTCAGAACTACTGCAATACTTGCTGACAATAATATAGTTTTGTGTAACCTAGGCTACGTAGTGTAGCCCTCATCTCACTATCGCATCCGTATGCAATTATTCTATAACCATGTTAGATCAGTTAATATATATTTTAGTTACATCCTAACAGTTAGTCTAAGCTATCACTACCATTTACAAATAGCCTGCATCGTTCAGTGGCAATCATTAACCGTATTAGACATACCCATTTAATTCATTAAAAAAACCTGTAATGGTAAATGGTCGCCTTGTTAGCACTCTATAATCTAGTGATGGTAAATTGATGATTGACTATCGATGTTGATTATTGTTACATCAAAGTATACTACAATTAATGCTATAATGAATCTGCCTCTTCTATAGTCGACCGCGAGCTTCTAGGACCTCTCATCCATCCTCCAACCGCGGCGTCCCAGCATTCCGTCCTTACTTTCTTAGCTCCTATTCCTTCGGCCGCGAGCTTGGGTTGGGTTGTTGCAGATTAACGACAAAGTGTGATAGCAAATATCATTAGCATCGCCCTCCTCCTTTATCCAGGCTTGGAACTGGCACTGGCAGAGAACAACCACTGGCGGAGCTTCTAATGCCCCCATCCTTTTATACTGATTGCTCGCCAATGGCATGCCTGGGCATTACCTAACCTTACCAAGGCTGCTGATATTGACAATCTGTGTGTCACGAGAACTTTGCAAGTGAGCCACGGAAAAATTCTGTATTAATTAAAAATGATTAAAAAAACTCTCCAAAAGAGATATAACGGATTAATAAAAAGCAAATCTGTTTAATTGATATAATTTTACTGTGTTCTAAACTTTATCATTAGGCAATTAGAATATTAAAATTAGAATGTTATTAGATAATAGTGACAACAGAGAAAAATTGTAAGTATTGGTAAGTGTGCCGCGAAATTTTTCATTCTTTCTTAGTGAACCGCAAAAATTTGCATTTTTTCTTAGTGGCCGCAAGCCAAAAAAGGTAGGGAATCACTGGACTAAAAAGATTAATGGCAGTGGCCATACCCTATTGCCCTACTTTGCCACTAGACAACAGTAAGTAGAAAGTCCATCATAGCAGAGCTTGGAGCGTGTAGCCTACTTACTGGATTCGCAGTATCGTCCAGTCCATCCCATGTCACAGCCTTCAGCAGAACATAGACCGGTGAGAACCGGACATTGTACTCGATTGATGCAATGACAGGCCATTGAGCACCGTGGTCCCCACTCGCCTCTCGGACAACCTATTCAAACATAACGGAAACATCCTTGGGATTTGCAACTAGAATTCTTGAGTCGCAGACATGTCGTGCTGGCTTTGCCTATCTAAACTTATGCCAAAATCGTTGGCTAACTCGAACATAGGCAGGAAACATGTTCAATGGTGCAGAACCTCAGCTAGGCACAATAAACACGATACTCTTGTTAGCAGTGGCTTACATTCTGGCTCTGTCTGGTCAGCTAAATAGCTAATTTACAGTACGCATAAACATAATGTCTAGATAGCATAGTAGGTCTAATCGTAATCTTCAAAATGCTAAAGCGTCATTAAAAGGCCAAACGCTGAAGTATGTTGTAACAATGGGGCATGAGCCTAATCGTTAGATATACTACACATCTTATTACTGAACCGACCTCGATGTATTCTTCAGTTAACGCCGTATACTGTTTCGTTGCGTACATCACAAGAGCAGAGGCGACGATCTCGGTTGAGAGATGGGGGAGACACCCAATGATAGGTGTAAGAAATGTGGAGGGGTTAAAAACGTATAACGTGTCCCCTCTCTGTAAAAGGTGAGGAGGAATTGTACCCTCGACAAACCCGAGATCGCCGCCTTGCACTTGGGCTTAATTGAGATTGCAAGGTACATGTAACGCACGACGCTCTGTACGATGGCGCTATATAATAGTCATCGACCGGCAGCACAGGCGTGGGAGGACTACGGATGAAGATGTGTCTACCTGAAACCTGAGAAAGAAGACCTCAATGGGTTTCGCCGGAGGCAGACGGCCTCAATACAGACGGCGAGAAATATGCAAATAGCAACGGAGTGTCAAGCAACGAAACCCGACACCTCGAGGCAG
The DNA here is from genome assembly GCA_959347315.1 of Bimastos eiseni. NCBI lineage: Eukaryota > Metazoa > Annelida > Clitellata > Crassiclitellata > Lumbricidae > Bimastos > Bimastos eiseni. The sequence goes on along the minus strand of OY365808.1, from coordinate 43,979,888 downwards.
ACGTTAGAGGCGCCTGCCCCTACCTCCTCTGCTACCCATGGACAAGAAATTCTTCAGCCAGCTGAAAATCTGGTTTGAACCGGCCCGTAGACACGGATCATGAATAGGGGACAATTCCGATACGAACGGCGCAATCTGTTAGGCGGTATAATTGTAGTAATGGAATTCAATTACACTAATAAGGCCCAGCCATAACAGCCGCTAGTCAAACAGTAACTGGACGCCCCTAGGGCTCTGACGCTACGCTAGGGATGCCAAGACCCGTCCAACCAGGGTTTAGTAATGGTTTCAGCAGGTGACCTGTCGTCCAATAGAGATACGAGTTTTGCGTTTGGGATGGCGAAGGAAATCGAATCTAGAAGGATTGATATAGCGTAGCAAGAAAAGAAACAGGAACTTGTTTCGGAACTGGAGGAGACGCTAGGTTGTTCTGACCATGAGGATAATCAACGTAGTTGGGAATCCCGTCTCCAACGTAAACCAGGGAAACATTTCTAAAAGGACACTAATAACTCCAGTAAGCGTAGATAGGATGAGTGGTGTGCATATATAACTAAGTATACATATTAAAACCAGCAAGTGTGTCGTGTTGCTGAGCTTGGTGAAAGAGGAAAGAACCGGCGGTACTCTCGACATCTAGAAGAAGGAGTTGGCGAGAGAGGAACCCGTGACAGTATAGGATGCCGTATACCTAATCACTGCTTCACATCACCCAAAATTTTATTACGACAACCAGGATTTCATATTAAATCACAGTGTATTGTAAGAGACCCACGAACACAACAAACAAACTCATGCGCTCTTTAGATAGCAGCATCCACGATCGTGTACCGAAAGGTTGGCTGATTGGTGAGCTTTCTATGTCACTGAGTAACCTTAAAATTGTCTTATATACCCAACTAGCGCAATGTAAAAGTAATCAATCCTCAACAGCTGGAGGTCCAGTCTTTGTCTTGGCTATCGCTTTCGAACATTTCTACTCAATGTTGGACAAAGAAGTTAGCAACGTATTCTCTTGTCCTTCTTGTATTGTTCAATGCTCCTGCATTTGCGATATTTTGACATAGGCCTACTGGTGCGGTACCGTAAAATGGGAAACATTGGCACCACGGGGTAATTTTGGCATTATTACAAACACGCGCATGTATGCATACATGCATGTCATACATGTATATCATATATACATACATAATAATTACATAATATATATATACATATACACACATATAAATAAACAGCTATAAGTGCCTACATGCGTGCATGGATACATGCATGAATGCATGCATGCATGTATGTATGTATATTTATATATGTATGTATGCATACATGTATGTATGTATGTTTGTATGTATGTATGTATGTATTTATTTATGCATGTATGTAATGTATGTATGCATGCACACATACCTACGTACATGCACATGTACAAACACACATGCATGCATACATAAATACATACATGCATACATACACACACACATATATACAATTATACATACATGCAATTCAATTCAACTCAATTCAATATGCGTTAAATCGCAATCAGGCTGACAAATTGCAACTTAATTTAGAGTTATACACAGATTTCGATAAATTTCGTCGCATATTAATACGTGCATACACAATTGCATATATAGGCCTATATATATATATCTATCTATATATATATATTGTAAGTGTGGGATTTTTGGTTTTGGATCTCTACGAGATTTTGAAACAGTGGACCAGACAAGAGACTTTGAAATGGTGAAAATCCGACCTCCTTAAACGGAATTTTGATCTAAAATGAGATATGTGCTCAGCACATGACCTTAATGATGTTTAAAGAGCATTTCTGAATGCCAATGCTACCCTTATTATTGTAAAATTGATTCATTTGGGAAATGCTACATGGCGCTAAAGTTACCCCAATTGCCAGGGTAACTTTGTCTTTAAAAAAAAAATTTACTAAAAGAATTAATTCTTAAAAAATTCCGATAGTGTACAGGCTTGTAGGTAACCTACGTATTAGGTCTACTCATAGTTTAGAAACACAAGAGATTTTCTTAAATAGTTCAGATGTTTTCCCCCCAAAACCCTCAAACCATTGGCAATGTTTCCCAATTTTACGGTACACGATTTAGTTTACAGCCTATTTGCTTTCGATGAGACAATCTTGTCAACGTTTCATTATTTAATTCCACCTACTTTAGCGATTCGTAAAATTCACAGCAACCCATCCAGGAATCAACCGTTGACTGCGCTCAGCAATTGATAATGGAAGTAATTATAATAATAGTAACATCAATTCGATGCTCACTTGTTAAGTACGCATAGCTGGTTTCACCGCCGCAATAGTTCCCTGGATCTCCAGAACATGGCTCGATACATTTGTCTGACGTTGTTTTCGAGTTACCAAGATTCTCGTGGCAATAGCAGTCTTTTCCGCCCTGTAAAATAGATTTAGTGTTTCACTAAGAGAAACTTGTGATGATCAGAAATATGACGACAGGTAGAACTCACAGAGCACGCGCGGATTCGTCTCACGACTGGTTAATGGATTCTAGAGTGTGAAGTCCGGACCTCCGATACAATCATGCTGCACAGCAGAACGATGGGGTGAGTAGCTAGGGCGATCATATGAAATCGAGATGAGAGGCTCCATGAGCTAAGCCGGAATACATGCTGCGAGATAGTTACGCTTTTAAGCCACAAGATCCTAAACTCATTGCATTTTATATCGCTTACTACGAGGATCGATATACGCCCAAACATTGATATACTCCTCCACCTCACTTCTCTATTGCTGAATCGAAGTTCGATGGCTTTCACCCCATCACCGAGGATGAACTTCGTCGAGTTCTCAGTTCTTCAAGCGAGAAGTCCTGTGAACTGGATCCGCTCCCTCCATACATCCTTATCAACGTGTTAGATGATATTGCCCCATTTCTAGTATACATGTTCAACAGGTCTCTTACTGAGGGTCACCTCCTTGCATCTCAAAAACGGGCTCATGTCTTCCCTTCCCTTAAGAAACCTAACCTTGAAAAGAATCTCTGTACAAACTACAGACCAAACTCTAACCTTTCTTTTCTCTCTATAACTCTTGAAGAACTTGTTTCAATTCAGCGTCTACCTTATCTTGAACAGTCTGGGCTCTTGCCCTCCAGCCAATCTGGATTCAGAGGTCACCATTCTACGGAAACTGCTCTCTTGTCTCTCCTCTCTGACATCTACTCAGCCACTGATAAGTCGCACCTATTCCTTCTGACCTTTTTCGATGTTTCCTCAGCCTTCGATATGGTTGATCACGATATCTTGCTACAGCGTCTTGAACTATCTTGCGGTCTTTGCGGACCCCCTCTTGCCTGGTTCAAATCTTATCTTACAGATCGTTCCCAGATGGTTGTCTTTGGTGATTCCAGAACGGCCTGGACTGGAGTTGAGTTTCGGGTCCCACAGGGCTCAGTCCTCGGCCCCATCCTCTACCTACTCTATACAGCCGACATTCCATCCTTATTCACAAAACACCTAGCCACTGGCCATCTCTATACTGACGATGTCCAAACCTTTGTACATGGTCCTCCCGCTGAGCAGCTCTCTCTTGTTGGATCAATCTATTCACTGTCACATGATCTCCACTCATGGAGGTCGGCCAACCGACTTAACCTAAACTCCTCTAAAACACAACTGATCTGGTTTGGAACAAAACAGTAGCTCCTTAAGCTCAATCGTCCACTTTCACGTCAATGTATCCTGATGTCACATTTGCATCCAGTGTCCGTGACCTAGGTGTCACGCCTGATAGCACCCTGTCCTTCTCAGAGCACCTCTTGCAGTTGATGCGCTCGTGCTACTATCACCTGAGGCGTCTGAGGGCCATCAGAAGATCTGTATCCTCTCATGTATTCACAACAATAGTCCATGCCTTCATCTGCTGTCGCATTGACTACTGTAATTCACTATTTGCTGGCCTTCCCAAGGCACGCTTATCTTCCCTGCAGTCTGTTATGAACTCGGCAGCCAGACTCATTGCTCGTCTCCCTCGTTACTCCCACATTTCTACCTACATGACCGACGTTCTACACTGGCTTACAATTTTCTCTCGCATCCAATACAAGGTACTCCTCTTTGTCCTTAGACCTCAACAGGGTAAAGCTCCTAAATATCTCTGCAACTTAATGCGAAAGCCTCTGTCTGCTGTCTCCTCCCGCCCTCTCCGGTCTGCGGATCGACTTGAACTTCTTGTTCCACGGGCAAGGACTGCTATAACTCAACACCGTGCTTTTGCCATTGTGGGCCCTTCTATGTGGAATGACCTGCCCCCTATTATCCGTAGCCAGCTTTTAATCGGGCTCCTTCCCTCATCCCTTCGCTGCCTGAAGACTTTCTTATTTCCTCGGGGCTGTCACGCTGAGAGCGCTTCTGAATAGCCAGTACTGTAAGAAGCGCTATATAAATAACCAGATACGATACGATACTATACGTTTGCCGAGTCGAAGTAGACTACTTAATGCATAGTCAAAATTAATGACAGTTTCAGCTTCGAGTAGCATGAATGGCATCGTCGTAAACAGCCCTGGTGCAATATCGTGGCAGATTTAGTTTAAGATCATGGCATAGTTACTTCTTTAGTTATGAATGCTGTTTAACAAATTGTCTTTCGGACTAAATGCTGTCAGACAGGTTAACGAATGAGGTTAGGTCACACCCAAATCACGCATTCCACATATAGTTGACTCAGAGTTTAAAAAGAAGGCTACTATGATGTTCAATCAGAGGCGCGTTTGCAGAAAACGGAGTCCTAGGCGCAAACAATTTGAGGACCCTCTGAATTTATACATAGAGTCTGAGGGGCGTCCATAAATGACGTCACGCACCCAATGGAGGGTCATACATCTGTGACTATTTGTGACGAAGGGAAGGGAGTCTGAGAACAGTGAGATATGTGACTTCACGTCATCATATCAAACATCGAAATAAGCAACATAATTAATTAAAAAATTTCACTCAATTAAACAGTGAGCCAGCTTCTGGTGGCGAAGAGGCTCATATACGCAGCCTTGCCAACACAGCTAATCGAGCCAATTGATATTCACATTAACAAAGCATTTATGAATTACCACACTACACTTAATTGTCATGTGAATGCATAGCTGCAAAAATAGAGAATATAAATTATTATATTAAAAATTATTTCAAACGTGAGACATGCTATTTTGTATGAAAAGTTTTCATTCATTCGGAAGTCCCTGATATGTTATTTTGTATGAACTTTTTGCATTCATGTTTGGCCCCTGAGATGTTATTTTGTATTTAATGTTTTCACTCATTTGGGGCTCCCTGAGATTTTATTTCGTATGAAGTGTTTTAATTCATTTGGGGACCTCTGAGATGTTATCTTGTATTTTATGTTTCCATTCTTTTGGTGGCCCTCTGAGATGTCATGGTGTATTTGATGTTTTCACTCGTCTGGGGCTCCCTGGGGTGCTATTTTGTATGAAATGTTTTCATTCATTTGGCGGCCACTCAGACGTTAGTTTGTATTTAATGTTGCCATCATTTTGGAGCCCCTGAGATGTGGGGGCCTTAGGCGCGCGCCCAGTGCGCCTATTGATAAACGCGCCACTGTGTTCAATCATACTTTAATATGAATTAACTCACTGATGTCAGTCAGTCAGACATTTTCGGTTCTAGGACAATTCGTCGCAGGACAATTCGTCGCGAAAAATTCGTCACAGACAGTTCGCCGCGGACTATTCGTCCCGGACAATTCGTCGTGACAATTAGTCGCGGACAATTCGGCGCGATCAATAATAATATGAAAATAATTGCAAATACTTCATTAAGCAATCATACAAATAAACAGAAATATTAAAACGAAAATATAAGAGTTTCCAAATTATTTTTAGGCCTAACATCAAGTTTTAATGGAAAATATACACTCTAATTAGGGCCTATGAAATCCTGAAGTTACGCTAATCTAACACAGTCAACTAAATTTTAATATTTTTTCAAAAATCCTCTTCGAAATTGTTCGACTGTTTGTAAATCGTTACAATGGGTAAATTGCTTATTCCATCAAATCGACGAGAGCTAACTATCCCGCATTGACGCTATATCACATTGAAATTTACCGCGACACCGGGACGAATTGTCCGGTTACCACATTTTCAACTACAGCGCACACCACGTAAACTTTTGATATATGATTCCATTTGGAACAACACTGACAGCAATTAAATGAATAAGGAAGACTCATAAAAAGAAACATGTCTAAATTGTAATATGACCGTCAACAACTCCATAAGTAAAATGCAGCAAATCTTGTGTCCTAGTTCCTCATTCGCCTTAAATTTAATTTAAGTGATATCGAGCATAGTGTCACAGTGTAGAAAGGCGCCATAAATACGTATAATTATTTACATAGGAATGTAATTATGATGATCAATGTATAATCTAATGAAGAAGAAATCAAGGCTATAGGCCTACTACTCTCTCGGAGAATAGTGTACACCATGATATCCAGTCGGTGAATTATTAGAACCAAACAAGGGAATTGAGGAAAAGGATTCGGAGGACGAAGAGTAGGTTGATACAAGAGGACACGTGTCGTCATTGCCAAAGACATTCCGAAATATGGGGTGATCGCAAAATTTACACTTATTGAGATTCCAGGATATTCAACACTCAAAGAAGACAGTAAGCTGCCAATGTTCAGATCCTGAAAATCAGACTTCGCGTTTTAAGCTTGTTGTATTATTAAAGCTCAATTTACAATAAGGAATTTACAATTTATTGCTGGATATAGGCGCCTACCGCTAATCTAGTTTGGGATAACCTTCTGCTCGACTCTGACTTCTCCGGTCCCGCCTTTAATGATATACTCGTGACCCGTCAAAAGAGTGCCCGACAAAAGAGCGCCCGATCAAAAGAGCGACAGACAAAAGAGCGCTCGACAAAGGGCGCACCTGGATTGACTCGGTCCCGCCATTAATGATATACCCGTGACAACATGAAAGTTGGATTGATGCAAAGATTCATGCTTAAATGGAAGTCGGATTGATGGAAAAGCGTCTGCTTAAACAGAAGCTGTATTGGTAAAATTATCAGCAGTAATTATTGAGCATAATTGGAAGAATGCTTTAACGGAAGCTGGTGCGATGAGAAGATTCAAGCACAAGTTGAAACTGGATTGATGAAAAGTATTGTACTTCAGTGGAAGATATTTATAAAGAGAATGCCGTTCAAATGGAAGCGTGATTGATGAAAAGAACCCTGTTTAACTAGAAGCTGGATTGTACGATTCCTATCATCAATCCAACTTCCATTTAAGCATAATTCTTTTCGTATCAATCAATCAAGCGCCCCTTCTATCGGAATTCTTTTCATCGATTCAGCTTTTAATTTAACAAGATGTCTTTCACTGATCCAGCTTCTAATTAAACAAGACACATTTAATTAATCCAGCTTCCATTTAAGCTAGAATTTCTTTAATTAGTCCAGCTTCTATTTCAAATTGTCTGTGTCTATCTTGTAGGCGCTCTTTCGTTGTGCGCTCGTTGTGCGTCGTGCCGATATACCACTTAACGCCTTCTCAAGGGCATGGTCCATAAATCATCCGCAACGAACTTCATATTAAAACCACTAATTACTAATAACTAATTGTCTTTTATCTTATGTTTTCTCCTACCTCATTGCACACTTGGCCAACCTATCTTTTGCTGAAGGGTGTTTTCCGGCTTCCTTCAAATCTGCACTAGTCACGCCTTTAAAAATCCTGACCTTGACAGCCGCAATCGTTCTAACCTCACTAGGCCTAACACAAGAAAATTTCTTGAACGTCTTTAGCTTATGCGCATCAATAAATACGTAACTTCATCTCCCAGCTATATGAATTGCCACTTAATAGCCATGTTATAAATACCATAGGTTTGTAATTTATGAGTAGAAGTAAACGAAGAACGTTTAGCCAGGTTACAGAAAGTACTAGAGGTGACCTGCACAGTTAGGGTAAAATACCCATTATGTGAGCACCTTTGCGAAAATTTGAAATTTTGGAAAAATGATTGAGTGGAACAAGCTTGTGATATGTGCAAGAGGTAAATCAAATGAATGTCAATACAATTTTATATGCATTATATTCTCAAATCATTGACATATTTTAAAATAAAAAAATAAAATGTTGTAAAAGGTGTTCACATCTGGGCACCCGGATTAAATGTGAGCACACCTTGGTTAGTAATGTGAGCATAGATACTCACGCGTATTTCAGGCAGGTTCTACAAACGGTAAAGGGCCTAGTCTAATAATAATGCTAATAATAGGCCACAGAATCTCCGATAAACCTATTGTAACTTAAAATGCAAAAATTTGATTCAGCAACACGATCACAGTGCGGCCGCAAAGTGAGCACCATTGCACCTTAGGCCTATATGGCGGATAATGGTGCTCACATTTCGGAACATGCAGTCGGTGTAAGAAAAATCCATACAATTAAGCGGAACAAGATACAAATCTTATCATCGCTCTCTCATAAAGTGGACATATATACACATTGTAACACTAACTGTAGTTGTATCATGGCCAAAACTTAGACCAAGTTATCGATCATTTACGAAAAGGGAAAAATAAGTTTTTCATAGGATTTTATTCGAAAGCACTAGCGTTCTCTGAAAAAATGAATTTAAAGACTCTCTTAACGTTCTCGGATATGCTTGTTGTTACTACATGTATTACGAATATTCACTGAATGGCGCCACCGTCTATGCTGATTAAGTGAAATAACCAAAGGTGCTCACATTTGGTCAGTGCTCACCCTTGTGCACTTTACCCTAATTGGTAGTTATTTTGGCTATGGTTGTGTTTAATTATATATAATTGTTATTCTATTGCCAGACTTCATTATTCGTGAGCGTATGATATTTCCCACTAGACTACATCACTTTACTTCAATTACATTACACCCATGTTGATTTAAATTGTTAGATCTGATTAATTTTAGTGAGCGATCGAATATGGCCATGTCAATTGGCTGAGAGTAAGATTCGTCCCTAAAGAAGAAATTGACTGACGTAGGCTTACATTGAGAACGGCGTATGTGACGTCATTGTGGTAGCAGTAAGCCGCGCATCGATCTTGCGTCATCTCATTTTCTCTCATCACAAAACCTGTTGCATCTTGTCCTCTAGCGTTAAAGCAGCCCACGTAATGGGTCAATTCGAAACATAATCCTATGTAATGTCAAACGGTCTTAACATACATGACATGTATATGCATGACAGACAAATAGGCACGTGATGCCACACAATTATGCAAACGCCTTCGACAGAGCAGGCCAGTCTGACATTGAAAATACGCAACCTATGCAGATAATTATGCGCGTTATTTATCTGACCCATGTCCTGATTCTCTAGCATAGCATTTCTGAAGCAGAGATCATACCTATACAGAAGAACTTAATCTCTAGCTCTACGTCTAACGTCACGCATCTATTCTTTAACGATAGCTTCTTAATGGATGATAGGCCTACACTATCGCACAACGATACCAGCCAGAGGTGTAACAAGTTTTTGAAAAGTGGGGGGCATAATTTCACAAATATTGTTTGCCCCCACTTTTTGAATTTTCCCCTCAGAAATTTGAAAAATGGGAGGGCACAAATTATTTTAACAAAGGTAATCTTAAAAAGCCATTGACTAAACATAAAAAAGAACCGATTTGGGGTCATATAGGAGGCACTGAGCACTAAAACTGGGGGTGCCTTGCCCCCAGTTTTGAAACTGTGGGGGCCGGTGCCCCCTCTGCCACCGCTTGTTACACCCCTGATTCCAACCCCAATAACTTAGACATACATGTATATTGATAGGTGGAGCCAAATAACAAAATAATGTCATCATTGAAATAAATTATAAATTAAAAAAAGATATGATCTAAATCCTTTGTCTTCAATGCAGATCCCTTTGGAAAGATTAATGGATAAAGAACTTTTCAAACTTATTTAAAAGAAATCTATTATTACATAGGCGCTCTGAACATTATTCCGGAAAATCGTCGATCCTACGCGTTGATTTACCGACGAGACCTACCAACCTTTTGGGATTCAATATTCAGTATTCAATATTCAATATTCAAATTGCAATCTAATGCTGAACTGGTGATCTCGAACGTTGTTCAGGCTAATTATGACAGTTCGACGACGTTGCCAACAATCGTCGAGGGCCTTAATTCTTACTTGTGTCAAATTCAACTAACCTAGTCAGCTACAATGGCCCTAGCCGGACTCGAATATCCGCCAGACATCGCTCTCCCATAGTAAACAGCGCGTGTGAACAAGCTGGTGACCTGCGCTTAGTTTTGGAGTTTCCCGCTTGGAATTTGGAGTTTACGAGCGTCTCAAGACCCTCTTTGCTTCCGGATGCGCGAATGCATTCCAATGCTGGCTTGCCATTTTCTGAGACTTAGCTGGCATGGTTGGTACATGGAGACTTGAATCAAATGGCGCTTTTCAAATTCAAGCGGGCAGCGGTGGAGAAACATTTCACCTGCTATGCTCTATTAATGAGTTAGGCCGAGGCCATTCGGTCTCTGTAGAAAATCGTGTATGCCTACATCTACATTTATTATATAAATTTGGATCCGCACTTTGAAGCCCTGCTAATTGAACTTCGATTGGTAGCTTACCATAATATAGCAGCTGAACAAAAAGCCACATAGCAGTTGTAGTGCAATATAGGTATTCCATTAGCTAGTCAGGTGATACTTCATACGAGGTTACTTTTCCTCGTTAATTGAAAATTAAACTTTTTATATATTGGAATAAGTTCTATTCTATAGTCGATATACGTGATTGTCTTCACTCCTAAACAGAATCATTGGCATGACGTCATCACATAGCTACGCGACAGAATACAATTTGGTCCCGTTTTACACTTAATAGGTGAATGAAATGCTTGAAGAGAAGTTGGATTGATAATCATATAAACAGAATTCTTGCTTAATGAGAAGTTGGATTGATGCAAAATAATTCCTTATAAAATAAAAATTGGAATGATGAAAAATAATCTTTCGAACATAATTCATTTATTCATTACAAAGACTAATACAGCACTCAATGACCATAATGCTACTACTCAGGAGCGCTCTCGATCCCGGCAAGGCTGTAAAGAACAGCCTTAAGGCGAGTATAAAAATATCGAACCTAGACGATAAGCGCAACGTCAACGGGAGCGTGTCCCAGAACGAGGGGCCAACCACTGAGAAGGCACAATTTTTAAGTAGATGTGCGGATAAATGGGACAGTGAGTAGGCTTCGCTCAGTAAAGCGGAGAGAGCGGCGACTCTATTCCTTCAAAGTAGAGTAGTAGGCCCCAAGAGATCGTAAATTCGCAAAGATAAGCAGAGGCGAGACCCAGCAATGACCGCCAGACCAAAGCGATGATACGGTACGAGATTCGCAGCTGAAGGGGAGCCAGTGGAGCGCATCTAGCATATGATTATCCTCGACTAAAAATAATCACAAGATTTTTATAAGCCTATAAGCCTAATCTTTCCCTTCTATAAGACATAATCCTCGGACATGATTATGGAATAAAATAACCTCTACAATCTATGTCCTATTCGACTTTTCACATAATTTCGTAATACATGATCTGCCGAACAACATCTTAATTTTTAGAGTATGCAAATGTTCTCAAGTGCATTATTGGATATGACTGATGTTACTGAACATAAGGCCTAATTTTGAGGTGATCACAAATTATCCGAGCCTGGGGGATTCACGCACAGGACCGTTAAATTTGGGTCATACACGATGGTAGACGGACATACTCCTCTGGATATAATCCCTCGGAGATTATCTTCAGACAAAATACTCGGTTAATGTCCCCAAAAGCCAAGACATAATCCTCTGACGCTAAAATATTAGGCCTATCACATCAAACTAAACTTTATAATCCAGTAACATCTATGAGAGCAGTGTGAGATGGATATTTGTAATTCGGTTAGAATCATGCATTAGACCCAGCACGGTGTACACCATCTGTCAGAATACTAGCCTTGCTTACCAACTTCGCATGGGATTAAATTTTAGACTCAGCGGATGACAGGGTGAGCTGCAACGCCTCTAAAACTGCATCCTCGTAACGTAATCTAATGTAAAGTAATGGGGCACTTATATAAGGAGAAGAAAGGAAAGTCTTCAAGCGCTTCCGGAAGGCAGCAGGGGAGAGAAAGAGCAGCTCCTGCCGAAGAGGAAAGGAGAGGCTGTTCCAGTTGCTCAACGTAGGCGAAGCTCCTGGATTGGGCCGTGGCAGAGCGCATGCGGGGAACCACCAGAAGTCCGCGGGCAGAGGAACGAGAGGAAACCCGGTGCGGAATATAGGAGACCCTAGTTCAGAGAGCCAAAAGGTAGGCGGGTGCAGACCAAAGGAGACAGTTATGCATCAATGCAAGGGTCTTGAAAAGAATTCGTTAAGGTGCAGGGAGCCAGTGAATGGATTCATGAATGAAGAGATGTGACAAAATTTTGAAATTCCACCAACTAGTAAGCTACTAATAGTAGTAAAGCTTCCCGATCGCTATTGTTCCACATTGCCAGCGCACGGAGCTTTGGAACAAACACGCCTGATTTGCATATTACAATTTGCACAGCTTTCAGATGATGCTATTGGAAATGGGGATTGTTAGGCCAATTATAGCTAATGTGCAATTCTAACATAAAATATCCAAATATCGAAATGAACAGCTAATTGTGTGCTGAAAATAATCAAGTTGACCTAGATATTCTCATAATAACGGGTTGCAAATATTTTTATATTGCCAGAGCGTGCCGTTCGTGCATGGGCCTTCTGCTTCCGGGGTCATTTCGAATTTATCCAATTCAATCACGAACTATCGTTTGACGAATCGATTTCCGTCGATTTGACAGTGTCCGTAATACATGGCCTTGGCTTAGTCCCATCATCTAATCGTAGACGCCCTTCTGGTGCTCACGGCTTCGAAATGCAATATTTGCGTGCCACATCTGCCTATTATGGAGCCAGCATTCATGGGCGTTCATAGATAATTTTCCAAAGGAAGCAAAAGGAATAATCACTGAAGTTGCTATTTTTTAAAGTAATGCGCAACGACATTTTCTCGAAGGATAGGATATAATACCCAAGTGTGAGGACCTTTACGAAAATTTGAAATGATGGAAAAATGATTGAGTGCAACAAGCTTGTGATATGTGCCAGAGATAATCGAAATGAACATCGATACTTTTATATGCATTATATTTTCAAATCATTGACATATTTTAAAATATAAAATAAAATGTTGTAAAAGGTGCTCACATCTGGGCACCCGGATTAAATGTGAGCACACCTAGGTTAGTAATGTGAGCATACATACTCACGCATATTCCAGGCAGGTTCTACTATCGGTATAGGGCCTAGTCTAATACTAATGCCAATAATAGACCACATAATCTGCGAAAAACCAATTGTCACTTCATATGTATAAATTTTGTTGAGTGAAATGCTCACAATGCGGCCGCAATCAATCAAAAAATACTTGATTTAGCGCTACTTCAAGATATCTACTCAGAGGCGCTCAAATGTGAGCACCATGCTCACAATCCGGTCCTTAGGCCTAGATGGCGGATGATGGCGCTCACATTTCGGAACGTGCAGTGGACGTAAGCAAAAAATCTTTACAATTAAACGGAACAAAATAAAAATCTCATCATAGCTCACTCATAAAGTGGACATAATACAGATTCTAACAATAATTTGGTTGTATCGTGGCCAAAAATTAGACCAAGTTATCGATCAATTACGAAAAGGGACAAAATAAGTTTTTTAATAGGGTTTTGTTCTAAAACACTAGCATTCTGTGAAAAAAAAGGAATTTAAAAACTCTTTTAACGTTCTCGGACATGCCTGTTGTTACTACTAGGGATAATCGCTGAGTGGCACCACCGTCTATGCTGATTAAGTGAAATAATCAAAGGTGCTCACAGTTTGGTGGTGCTCATCTTTGGGTACTTTACCCTAAATCTTCTGCGGTCGAAAGTTCTTTCGAGATATAAGCGAAAATGTTACTTCAACGACCGAACCGTTACTAAATTGAGCGTTTGAAAGCCTCTAAACTATTGGCACATGCTCACTGTTAAAAACACCAAAGATTTGTAATAATGCGTCGTGAGGGTCGGTTAGGGTCAGATTAGCAATCGTGAAGGTCGGTTAGGATCAGGTTAGGCGTCGTGATGGTCGTTTGAGGTCAGGGATATTGGCGTTTAGAGATATCTACGAAGAACATCCGGCCTCAGAAGTAATTCATCTGTGCGTTTTAGGCCAAACTTTCGGCCGCAGAAGCTTCACGCTTACTCGAATGATATCATTCTGCTCTGCACATTTCATAAGATCTAAAGTTACTGCTCAAAGATCTTCAAAGCTATAACAACTGTCAATCATATATTTCAAACTACCATGTAATGTGTAGGTGCAAATAAGAAGATTCATATTTATAAAAAAGCGTCATACCTTTTCCTAAAACAAGAATTGCACTCTTCTTTGTTTTTGCCCAAAGCAACCAATCATAGTGCAGATGAACTTCTGTTCGTTTTCGTTAATCTTTAATACGCTGGACGCACATCAACTGAGACCTACAAGCTCAGCGATTGGAAGATCGCTACATTTGTCCTTGAACTTACCACCGATGATGCTTTCCATACGATTTTCCGAGCTTGGTAAGCATGCCGTCAGCTGTGTCACTGTAGGCAATTTCGCTTAGCCTTATGGCAATTGAGTAGTAACTAAAATAAAACTCCAGTATCCATGACTGTATATGAAGCATAACTAAAACAGCAACTGAAAAAATCATCGACTAACTGCAAATAAATAACATTTGTACGGAAAATCACACTTTTGCTATCGTCACAATTGCCTTCAACAGTCATCAGTGTCATCAACGACATCACAGTTGTCATCAACTGCATGTATACTGTCACTACTGTGTAGCAGATAATTATGATGATTCGCATCACCTCGGAAACCAACAATTAAATCGAGAGTCTTTGTGTAAACCATTAACATTGGTTCATAAGTTACATAACTGAACCTTCACGTCTCTAACCGGCAACTAAATAAGTATGAATTTCTGCCAGGTAGTACGAACCATCCATCTGCAATGACTTCCCGTCGGAGCTACGGTTCTTAACACTGACCAATCAAACCGGGTGTTAGAAATGACCTAAGTCTTTTCCCGTAGCCATGACTAGGTTTATTGAAGGAACGCTATTTGAAATTCCAGAATGTAACTTATGAACCAATGTTAATGGTTTACACAGAGACTCTCGATTTAATTGTTGGTTTCCGAGGTGATGCGAAGCATCATAATTATCTGCTACACAGTAGCGACAGTATACATGCAGTTGATGACAACTGTGATGTCGTTGATGACACTGATGACTGTTGAATCAATTAACGAGTAGCTTAAACACACAATACATCTAGTCTTTTTAATGTGAATATAAAAACTACAGACACTAGTATTAACTAAGAGAATATATCTACTATATATTACGCAGAAGTTACAGAAGATTAAACGTGCAATTAAGATACACTTGGCTCTTAAATATGAAACAGACCACAACATAAACTGTCCGCTCTACACAGCTCTTAATGAGGATTTCGGTTAAAAAAAGTGCTCTAAGATATCTGCGTCGATTTGTCACTAGGCCCATACGAAATAACATCAAACGAAACGATAATATAATATTATAAGATTGAAAGCATCAGAAGTCATTCGTTAAGAACAGCTAACTGCTGTCGACTAAAATTCAATTCACGTGAAATAAAAGTTAACCTAACACTCGCATATTATATTCATAACGGTCATCAGGAGCCCAGACGCCCAACCGAAAAGAACTATAAGAGTTCTCTGTCGCCATTAACCACTTAACTATGTGCCAAGCGTTCGCACTGTGATCTAGTTTGGCATCCAAACGCGACGAGTCTTGCAATCAACGCACGCGTTGCGTTACAGTTCGTCTGTGATAGTTGAGTGACCTGGCACTCCAGTCTAAACAATTGATTCCGTAAAATCTTGCTTCAGTTTGATTCTAGTAATTTTAGAATTTTTTCTGGAAGAAAAAAGAAACGCTTTTATTTGCATGCAATTCGTTCGTTCATTGCAGACATTTATATAGCGCCCTTCCTGACTACTTACTACTAAGGAGCGCTGCCTGTCATGAAGTGGGAGATGGTTGAACGCAAATGCGAGCTATTCGATACGGTGCCGCAAGGCTTCTTTTCCCACACCTGCACACTTAAAAGATCCGATCTGGATTCAGTTCCGTTGTTTGATATTGTAACCTTTCCAACAAGCTTTCAATGAATAAGTTGCGAGCTCAATTCAACGAAAATCAATCCTCAATATCTCCCACGTCGGCTTTGCTAAACTAGCTCCATAATTATGCCAATCGATTGAATCCTAATGAGCTCGTGGAAGAAGTATTCATCTAACGTTTCTCTTCAAAGACGCAGTTAACGTCCAATAGCTTAGTGTTATTGGTTGGCTGTATAATCAGGTTCTACCAGAGGTTCCACCCAGTTTTAACATAACCTCACTGCTAATTGTTTGCTAGCTTCCAAGGTTTAGAAAAGTGGAGGGGCATAATATAAAAAATATTGCACGAAGCGGAAAATTTTTTGGCCTCTCCACTGAATTTTGAATTTTGCCCCCCACCGAAATTTGAAAAATGGAGGGGGCACAAATTATCTTACCAAAAGATACCTTATCATAATTACTCCATAGAAATGAGATATGTAGGACGCTTTTAAAGTATGCATTATAAAGTAGGCCTACTATTTTGTACAATATACAGTAAAATTGCATGCAAATTAATCTTTTCCATCATCATGAGGCTTGTAACATGGTCATTGCAACAGCGCATGGGCTGGATGCCAAATAAATTTCGGTTTTAACTTGCCGCAAGATTCATGTCAACGTATACGTTATTTAGATCTAATATTCGATATGCATGTAGACAGATATTTTCTAGCGCCTTCACAATAACTTACTTAAAATGTCGGGATTTAGGTGGAAGAGCAGTACTTGAACTAAACTTGAAATTGATTTGAAGGATTGAAGGTATGAAGTACCAACAACATTATTTCCATGGCCTCTGCATATGAAGGTGGAAACCCATTCATCACTCACTGTCGGAGCTTCCCACTTGAAGGGCTAGGTCAGTGTAACACTCGTTTATGGTGAGATCACTTGGTTGACACATTGCAATCAATAGCAGAAACTAATTTAGCATTGCCAATTTCTAAATAAGTGAGTTTTTCGTTCAATTCAAAATCTAGGGACATCATAATCAACGGGACAACTTTCGATTCGTTAATTGGATTCTCGGGATACGATTTTTTTCATACTCAGACTGCAAAAAAATGGATGTCATGGGTCACAATTGTAGACTCGGGCCGAATGATGGCTGGAAGAACGACCGATCGCGCACTAGACTTACGTAGAACTATAGATCGCCAGTTTTTCACCACCCTCCATCACCAAGAGAGCAGCTCCACGCAAATCTTCCATACTACGAACTTCTCACTATAGCGGAGTGGACTACGAGGTGCATGTTCCAAAAGACATTTCTAATCAAATTTGTGCCCTGGCAGGGATCTGAACCCCGACTTCATGATTGTAGACCAACCACTAGACTATTTGCTTAGCCAATGACGAATATTCTACTGTGAGAAATTTTCTGTGTTTTGGATAGGAACAAAGTGATACATTATGGATGAATGAATAACCAGACATTCAATAAGTAAGAACAAATCGTTAAAAAACTTTGAACTGTTGGAAATTTATTGACCCACAATACGTTAATCATTAAATTTAAAAAGCTATTGAAGAAAAAAATAGAACCGATTTGGGGGCATATTGGAGGGCACAAAGCACTAAAACTGGGAACTTTGCCCTCCCAAGTTTTAAAACGGAGGGAGGAGCAGGTGCCTCCTGCACCCCTATTGTTACACCTCTGCCAGCTTTTTTCTTTACTTACACCACCACAGCACAATAGCTTGCTGTTGCGAGCTAGCTATTGTGCTGTTGTTATTTCACTCGGTCAACTTTCATATAAGCATGTGTCACATATTTTAAATGCGTGGAAGTTCTGCGGCCGAAAGTTTTGCCTCTCAACGCATGGAAATATTACTTCTAACAGCCGAAAGTTCTTCGCATAAGTCTAAAACGCTACACTAACCCTAACCCTGACCTTAACCGGTCATCACGATGTTTTACCTGACCCTAACCGACACTCACGAAGCCTATTACAAATTTTAGGTGTTTATAACAGTGCGCATGCGCCAAAGGTTGCGCATGATACTTAAAAATATGCAGTGCGCAGCTATTAATGTTAATCTCTTACCTGTTTTTCCACTGATATCCTGTACAGATCGTCAAAGCTATAACGAGGCTAGCATAGGCCACTTGAGTTATTATCAGTGCATTCGTGTAAAACTGCAATTCGCCGAGAGCAATTTCTAAATTGTTGATAAAATAACAGAACATAAAATGTCCTCAAGTATTCATGCATGCGTGCGTGAGTGAGTGCGCGTGCGTGTATGTGTGAAGCTACGGCTTCACACATAAGTTTAAAAGCAGACACCGATAGAGGACGATTGAGTGTTGCCTAGTCAGCGAGAACGACCCAACAAAAGAGCCCACCCCCACTCTGGCATAGTCAGATGGTAAAACACAAAGAGCGCACAGTGAGCAGAAGATAGCATAGTGCACAGAGGAGAAAACGTTTAACAGACGAGATCATAATGGGCAGCGTAGAGCACAGTGAGCAGAAAAGAGCACAGTTATCAGAAGAGAGCACAGTGCGCATAAAATGGAGTTTAGTGATGGTAAGCGCCCTTGCAGTGGTATGGCCTCCTTTACGGCGCCTTATAAATCGTCATTATAATTATTATTATTACTATTCTTATTATTAATCCACGGTACGGATTACTTTTACATCAGGGACTCCCTGGAATTTTTTTTAAACTTAATAGCACTGTAATCTGATGAAATGTAAGTCATAAAAAAATCGCTCACCGCACATGAAATCCATATCATGGAGATCAGCGATATATCAAATATTGCTGATAATTATGCTGATATGCAAATGCTGACATTTGCAAATGTTGATATTTGAGTACAGGTATTAAGCGTAATGATTTCATGAAAGTTGATGAGGGGAGAAACGTTAGAGCAGTGAGAGAGTGTCAGCTTATCGTCAGATTAGAGGTGGAGATCAAAATAGGATGAGGAAATGAATTTGTTGAGTGGGAAGTTGCATTTTATAGAACCTTTTGGAATACCGGAGGCGAGGGTTTGCACAGATTTAGATGACTGACCAGCGGCACTGACAATAAAATAGCGTAAGGAATAGTAGGACTTGATCCACAATAGGTCAGTACCAGGAATTTCAAGATTATACAAGATGTAAGTATCCCTCTCCCTGGTTTAAATCATACCTCCCTGATCGCTCACAGATGGTTGTCCTTGGGGACTCCAGAATTCAATTGGTTAGGGTAAAATTTCGTGTTCCACAGGGTTCGGTGCTTGGTCCCATCCTATATCTTCTCTTTGCTGCTAATATTCAGCTTTTATTTACTAAACACAGGGCAATTAAAGGTTGTTTTTTCTAGTTTGGTTCTTTCTTCATTGTATAGACAGAACGAGTCGGACATTCCTTAAATGATGTAAAAAACTAACTTATGCTTGTTTACATAATATTTTCAGTCACATGACTAAATATAACTGACTTTAAATGTATCAAACTGATTTATAGCTTTTAGACATCATAGACACGTGATCAATTACTATTTTTAGACATCATAGACACGTGATCAATTATTATTTATGCTTGTTCTTTACACAAATGTAAGGAAGAAACTAAGATACATGTAATGTATCTCATCTATTGTCAGTAGTTTGCGGTGCAACTCGTTTCTCGTTTCGTTTATTGTAGCCATAGCAAACGGTACATGCAGTTAACAAACAATACAGATTATAAACTCTAGACTACAAAAGGCACCCCAAAAGGGATCGAAATCCCGCTAGCAGGGACACCCAAGTAACTGAAATTAACAAGAGGAATAGGAAATAATATATACGTCAACCAATATTAGTCCTAATTCTAACTCGAGAGGGCTAAGATCATCGAAACAATTAGACAGTCATAAACGCAAACAAATTACCAACAAACCCTCAGCACCAAACAGAATCTTAAAAAATTAACTCAACTAAAGCGGTTTGTGAGCCCGGACGACGGGTGGTGGACCAAAGGCGAGCGAGTGACCAACTGCCCCGTTTGATAGTTGTGGAAATCATATATCATCGAGCCATTTCATTTATTAAAAAAATACGCAAATTATTTTTAAACGTATAAGGGTTGATGGACGAACGGATTTCAAGCGAAATAGCGTTCCAGACCTGCGGACCTGAAGATTTGAGACTGAATTTACGGAGATTTGTTCGGGCTCTATCATAGCGGTAAACGCGGGAGTTCCTTGTGCAGTAGGCATGGGTGTCGGAGCCCACGGAGAAATAATTTAGGAACACTGATGGGAGTAGACCGCGTTCATAGCGGTAAAAAAATATGCCTATTTGAAGAATTCTAATTTTTTCTAATTTTAGAAGCTGCACATCTTTAAATAATGGGTCAGTATGTGCAACTCTATGGGCACCCGCAACCAGACGTATCTCTATGCAGACGATGTCCAGACTTGTGCACATGGTTCATCATCTGATCAACTCTTCGTTGTCCGAAATATTCTTGAACGGACTATTAAGAACAATTCCAATAGTAACCTAAGATAGGCTTATGAAAGACACATAAATGTCGTGTCGTTGCTATTCAGCACTCTCCAAATAACCGTATACCGATTTCATTGTAAGTCGTACTATGTATCGCTCTGCCTTTGGAGCTTTTTAGCATTAAGAGAATGTATCTGTATCTCTGTGTCGAAGCCTACCTTCGTTGCAGGTTGCTCCGGTCCATCCCCGTTTGCATAGCTGATTAGGGCAGGCTCCAGTCATCAGATCGCAGTGCTTGTCAGCCAAACAGTTGCATGTAGGCTTACACGAAGGTTCGTAGCGACCCCCTGGGCAAACTGGTGCAATAAAATTAGAGTGTGTGTGTGAGCAAAAATGAGAAACATCACTGCCACACAAACGTCAAGTAATTATATTATTAAAGCTGTTTGTTTAACAGAATTGCCCGTGTCCAAACAGGCATTATTGACCAAATAAAATGAATGGCCAGTATACAAATAACTTAAACGTTCAATTAGGTAAACTTAGGTGCACATTTGCTCCGAAGCAAGAAAGTAACGAAAAGACAGCGATAATTCATGGTTGAGTTGACGGAATGATGTGTGTGTGTGTGCGCGCGTTTGTGTGTGCGTGCGTTTGTGTGTAAGCGTGTGTGAGCAGACTTCTTCCTTCTCGATCTTCCACAGAAAGTGAGAGCAGCAATATTAGTAATGTCAACGAGATCACAATATGAGTCTGATCTACAGCTGAAATCATAGGTGGTTTACAGTTGGTTGGTGTCCTTGTCGTCAAGAAATGCCAACCTGAATAAATGCTGTTCAAGTCATCAGCTCCACACTTCTGCAGAAGTTCATCTGCACATACAGCATCACATTCTCCAATGGGAACGATCCCATATTTCCCATATGCATTTCCACAGCGACAATCTGTTCCAGCCTAGATTCACAAACAAACACTATCGGCATTAATGTACATCAACAAGTAAAAGTAAGCTATGAGAGTCTGAATAGAATAACAGAATAATACATAATTTAATAACAAAAGAAACCTTACACTGAGTCCCTTGTTTCCACTGCTAACAAAACGCTAAATATAGCCTAAGATCGCGTGAACTCGGTTATGAACAGCCTCGAGATGAAGATCTATGGAGTTGGAGAAATCGCTTGGAGAGAAACAGACGAATCTCTGAAAAGGCTGTCTGCTTGGCTCGGTTTAACTGACGCTGCTCTTTTCTGGGTTCAGCGACCAGTCAGTCCTTCATTTCTTTATGCCAATTATCAGTCATCCCAGTAATGTCCTATCACACGTGGTTGACCGCAAGATTCTGTCCTCGGCCCCCTCTTGTTCATCTTCTACACTAATCCCTCGATTCACTCATCATTTCCTCAGCTGGCTACCACCTATACGCTGACATGAACCACCCAGTAATTCATCTGTTTCTCTTCAAGCAATTTCTCCAATTCACAAATCATCTTCTCGATGAGTATTCCCAAATTTCATTTGGTGTGAACTCCAAAACTGAATTCATATGTACAGGCCTTTGTGAGGAACTGAAAAATCCAAGATCCCTCTATTTCCTCCAACAGTGACTCTACATCCAAGCACACAATATTATTCGCCGAAAATTCTCCTGTCTGCAAATTGGTGTAATTTTTCACCAAAACGTTACTTTTACCGATCATATCACCCATCTTTCCCGACATTCCTTCATGCGTATCCGTGACGTTTTCCGAATTCGTCCTCGATTCGACTTCAAAACCTCATATGTATTATTGCTACATACACTGTAATTATATAGTTTTTTAACTACAATTCTCATTATCATCAACATAGACATCTACAGGGACGGCGATCCCGAAAGCGGGATCGAGGGGTACAAGTCCCCCACGCTTTACAGAGAGGAGACATTTTATACGTGTATCCCTCCACATATCCTACTCCTCTTATTGGGCGTCCCCCACCCTGTCAATCGAGATCGCCGCCTCTGGACATTTCCCAAATAAACCGTCTCCAGAAGCCGTTGGGAACGCTCTCGTCCGAGCTGTCATCAAAACTCCAAATGACAACATCAAATCGCTCTATTGCAATTGCTGTGCCACCTCTTTCGAATAACTACCTTAAGTAGTAATTATGACAAACATCTTATCTATTCTATGAAATTACCTAAACCTAACCTCTTGCTATATTTTTCACATGTCTTTCTCTCAAAATAAAAAGCACTTTTTCGCAAATCATATATTGATTTCACTTCACCCCGTACCTCTAACGCTGTTTCAACTTTGGACACCATCCACCTTAGCCTTCTGACACTCTGGTTAGGCCCTAATGATCCCATGGCTATCGATATAGTTTCAATGATTAAGCGCCTATGAATGAAGCTGGTTCCTGCGACTTTGCTTTTGTGGGTGCTTTACAAACGTTGAGTTTACGTTTACTATACGATTAGGTGCAAATTCCCGTTGTGTCTCTAACCCGTATTCCGGCAAATGTGAATCCTTTGCGAAGACAACGTCTGGAACAAACTCCTGGTCCCATATTCTCGTTGATCCACAGGTCACCATCAAGATCTCTATTGATGTCTAGGTCTCGAAAGCATCCGATGTACTCGTACATGTCCGATCTCATTGTCCCCTTCGCCATTCGCTTGATCTGGACCTCGGACAATTCTAGCAGTTGCTTATGGCGCATGTCAGATGGCACAATAACGAATTGTTTCTTGTCTTTTTCAGAACGTGCATCTGAAAAGAAGAAAGCATTCACACTAGGTTACTACATTTACTGATTTTCACTGAACAACTGTTTCAAATAATTATTCCTCTTTACTCCAAATAAGAACATTTGACAGATAATATTTTATTATGGTTGAACATATTCATTTTCTTCTTCTAAATTGTCGGATTCAGTTCAAAGTTCTCTTCCCTGCCATTTTTTGGATCAAGCGTGGTCGACTATTGCGAAGTACCTCGCTTATATCAAAAAGAGCAACGAGGGTCGCTTTACGGTTGTTCTGGGCGCGAAATATATCAGCCAAAAGGTTGGCCGGGGGGGTTTCCGTAGAGTGGAATTTCTTAAACCCAGACTTAAGATGAGGTATAACGACGCTTACGTACAGGTGGTTGGGCAGCGGAAGAGCTCACTAAGCTTAGAGAGATAGGAGAGGTCTGAGATAGAGCGGACAATTGCTGGCGAAGTGGGATCCAAGTCGGATCTTTTCAGAGAAGGGAATATATAACCGCTCTCTTATGCAGTTCCGAATCCTGACCTAATGATGTATTACAAGAAACATTAAGAATTGGGATGTGATCAACTAGAAAGTCCTTCAATCGGAAAGGCGCAAATAGGTTCGCATGATTTGGACGAGGTGCCCAGCACAAGCTATCGGATGGTGTCCGAATGAAGAGGAGAACGGCCAAGATGAGATAGAGGCTGATGTGGTGTCGAACGAAGGCCGAGGAGCGATCGCAGTTAACCGTTGATAGGACGTAGTTCAAGTAGTATTTCGGGGTGAACGCCGTCTGCACGGGAGAGTGGAAAATTGTAGACCGACACAGGACCTCGAAGAGCGCCGCCCAGAGACGGCGAAAGGTTCCCCTCTTTTCCTTTTCGCCATTCATACAAGTAGCATCATCATGGAATTTATTAATGCGCACTAAAGCTAATGCTAATAGCTAATGCTCTGTTGACATGCCTTCCGTTTCGATTACGTTGTTATGAGTTTTACCTTTACCTTCTTATCAACTGTGTAGTTGCGATAAGTCAAAGCTCCAGTGCTTAATGAATTTTGAAATTAATAATGAAATTAATAATGAAGGTAAACAATGAAATTTTTATGACGTTTGTGTATCATAGAAGCACTCTGAGCTAGCAAGACGTTCTCCGAATCTACACTCATCGCTTGTCTAATGGACACAGTTCTGTATTGATGCTCATATATTTTAGAAAGGACACCTTATAATATTCTGATACATTTATACAAGTGCGATTTGAATACGCGAGATTTGCGATTTTTTGCGCAATATTTGCCAATAATATAATACTCTCAATGAAAATGAATATATAATACTTTTATAAATTACCAAATTCGCAGTGGTGTCCAAAATATGGCGAATAACATTTGCAACCATAGCCGTCTTCATAGGAAAAACAATGTCCAGAATTGTAACATGGATTAACAGCGCACGGATCATCTGAAAAAAATCAATGCATTACTAGGCACAATAATTGTCAGTTTAATTACCTCAAAAAATATATGACCTATAACTCTACAAATGATTAATTATAGGCATGTATCGATTTGTCTTTTTAGTTCAGTGTTTTTCAACTTGCGGCGTTATCTATTCGTTCCAGATTGTGATCTTATACTCCATCGATCCTGGACAATTTTCAAACCGAAATATTATTATGTTCACGCGTACTTACTGTATTACATGGGATTCGCGATAAGGCCTATTTTCCACTATTGCTTTGACGCAGGGACGGAGGATATATTTTCTGAAGACGTTGACCATGTGACCGTTTTAAATGTTGTATTGGTGATGACGCCAGTAGAGGTTATCATACTTTTTCAGTAACATTGCACTGCATGGCAATTGCATGTTTTGTGGACGTAACTATGGTTTTTAATTCACACCTGCATGTATAGGCATAATAAAATTGTGGTTTTACAAGAGTCAGGTGCCTTTAACATAGAAACAGTCACTTCAATCGACAAAACGTGCTGTTATCAGTTATCAGTTGGCTTGGTCTAGCGGCAATTCAAAAGAGCGGACTCTAGTTGATCTCATTATGAGAAAAGCTTATCTTAGTGCAGCATTACCTGACTTGCGGATATTATGGAAAATACATATAGTAATACATCAGTGCAAGAAAATGTCGACAAAATATCTGCAGTCTTACTTTTGTTTTCTGGGTGTACGCTAAGTTGCGTGAGCTAATGTCGAATTGAAATACAAAATCGTCTGAATTGCGACACTAATAATGTGTAGACCATATTAATTTTTGGTTTAAAAGGATAGTGCAGTTGAAAGACGAAATTTTACCATCTATTTTTAGCATTAAACCACATTAAGAAAAAATATGTTTCATTAGTGAGCATGACCTCACAAAACGCTCATTTTATAGTTGACATAATTATCTATAATAATGTTTATAGATTATGTCATAAAACCACATACAATTTCCACGGCATAGGTTACGAATTGTCCGCTTCTTTTCTATGCAAAATACCTTCTAATATAATTTATCGTCAAGCGCACATAATGATAATATTTCAGTGGTTTACTAGTTAAAAACAAATATTTTATGACAGCCAAAGTGAAAATAATCTCCGTTATTCACGATGGTTTCTTGCCTTTTCTGAGCTATTTTCTTGATTATTGTGCTTCTTCTGCTATCAGTATCATTTCACCAGACAGCATATATAGGAAATTGTTGAAAATATATATAAATTTAATACTTTCTATAATTATTGCCCCTGTGTGCTGTCAGTTTAAGCAAAAATCTGCCTATAGGTTGTACACAGGTTGATGCTCTAGTAACAAACTGTTTGACAAATTTTAATGCAGTTTTTAAGAGCTTAGACTACAAAATGTGTGCTGCAATGCTAAGACACACTAGCCTTCTCTTTGTGAAGAAGACTTTCTGATTTCAATTGTTTGTGTGTTCACTGCTTAACTAACCATGGTTCGTGAAAGAGAGCTCATGCCATTAAGAGCCCCACTGTTTCATCACTGTCCACACATTCTCAATGATGTTTAAATCTGGACTGCTCTCAGGCCACGGATCCAGCAGTGGAATATCCTTCTTCTCCAGCCAGGATTTCACGGCCTTTGCATCATGACTTGGGACACTGTCCTGTTGGAAGTGGCTGATGTCATGGATATGGATGAAGTTTGGCAGTTTGTCTTTCAGGCTGTGAAGATGCACTGTTCCATTTATTGTGGTGTACTTTGGCATTATCCACAGCCCAGACCGTCCAGCACATGACAATGCTCCCCACGCCATAAGCTTCGGTGCCAGCTTCACTGCTGGCATGACACATTTTACAAAAGGCTAACCCAATTGGTGACCACCTGTTTGTGTTCCACTTCACTACCGTAACTCTTTTTACAGTAGCAACAACAGTTGAGCATGCCCCCTTCATCTTCTTAGCTATCTCTCAATTGTGCATATTCTGTTTGTACAGAATAATTTCAGAATGAAACTTTTTGCCCGCTTTTCTGGCATGAGCTTTCTTTCACGAACCATGACCAGCTCAGGAGTGCACACAAAGGCAATTGAAATCGGAGACCTTGCTTCAAAAGTGAAGGCCGATGTGTTTTAACATTACAGCGTAATTCAAACTCCACCTATAATCGTCCACATAGCACAGATTGTGTAGTTTAAGTACTCAAAAATTGCAATAAAATCCGCCAAACGGTATGGTTCTAGAGCATCAAGCTTTGAACAACCTTCATGCATATTCTTGCTTGAAATGACAGGGAAAAAAATTATAAAAGTATGAAATTTAAAATATTTTCCAACAATTTAATATAGATGCTGTCTGATGAAATGATGCTGGTAGCAGAAGAAGTGCAATAACTAAAAAAACTAGTTCAGAAAAAACCCTGAAACCATTCAAACTGTGGAAAATATGCCTGAAATTGTACGTTCGCAAACTTTTGGCCATGACTGTAGTTCGGATCTATTAGTTTGCATCAAAATATAAAAATATTAATAGTTTTAATCCTCATTTTGGCCCCCCTTAAATTGGCGCCTAACATTAAGGATGTCATTTTATCATGAGTATTATGTCGCCCCTTATGGGCCCCTAGTAATCACGGATCAGTGGGGTCTGGAGCGCCAAAATCATATCTGGCAACCTGTTTGCAAAGAGGAAATTTTGTGGGCGCCAAAATTAAACCTTACTAACTTGGTTTGGACAAATTTGTATTCAGCAACATAAAAAAGTGATAATTTTAATCCTCATTTTGGCACCCCCTCAAAGTGGCGCCCGGGGACACAAGTCCCTTCTGCCCCTAGCTACGCCTCTGGTAAGGGGGTATCCATAAAAGTGCAGATCGACAAGCATTCATTTGCTCTCATCATCCGGTCTCAGAACTCGGCACATAGAAATCGGTGACGTGGTTGATCGATGACAGTAATTATACAAGTTAAAGTAAAAAGATGAGGTTTTCGAGACCCTCTTTTATTGATTGTTGGTAATAAGTTAGATGGCGCAATCGTTGCATTTTCTTAAGAGATTTTTGATTACATAATATTGATTAAGCACACTGCAGCAGTGGAGCTCGTTAAGGAGACCTCAATCGAGTGGTTAAACAATATTAAATTTTTTGCGTTTTTGTCATTTTATCTGAATTTCTCAGTTATATCAGTAAACATTTGACACATTGCATTGTCATGCAAGCCTGAAATGTGTGCAAAATTTCAGCTCTGTAGGCTGACAGAAACATACCTGAAAAAGAGTTGAAAGATGTCAGACCGGCCGTGGCAAACATTACGCAAACCAAATAAAAAAGGGTAATGCAAGTGAAAGTAAAAACATGGGTTTTTCGGGACCCTCTTTTATTTACTGTTGGTAATCTGTTAGATGTTCCATTTCCATTCTCTCCATTTCCATTTTTTCCTCAATTTTTGAGTTATGTCCGTCAAAATTTGACACGTTGCATTGTCATGCGCGCCTGAAATATGTGAAAATTTAAGCTCTATGGGTAGACGGGAACATGCAATGTACCTGAAAAAAAGTTTAAAGAAGTCCGACGATCCAACGATCCGAGCGTGACCAACTTTACGCAAGCCAAGTTAAGCAAAAGAAGGTAAAACGGAGAAAGAATAGAGATATTAAGTGTTGTGGAAGAATAATGAAAGGAACAAATCATAGAAAGAGCATCTACAACAACCAGAATAACAGGAGGAGTAAGCTATAGAGAGATTTTCAGTTTGTTGCTCACAGCGATCACAATGTTCACCATAGAAGCCCTTCATGCATCTTCCATTTAGGCAGATCCCGGTCACTATGTTACAACCAATAGTCTGACACTTACAAATGTTTTCGCAAGCAACTCCATAGTAATTACCTGGACACCCTTCAACAGAAGAACAAAGATAATTATTCACAGTAATCTTACGGGCTGCATTTTTCGCGATGCAGCTGAGTGCAGTACAGTGTACTTTCTCTCTAATTATGATTTAACAGACTACAAAGGAAAAATAACCAGATCCAATCCAGTAGCCACAAACTTATAACTGGCCAATAGCAACGACAGGTTCAATAATGACAAATTAAATACTGCATATGAGATGAAAATTTAATTATATAGTTCACGGCATTTTATGGCTAGGCAAGAAATTTCACACGATTATCCTATGGCTTGGAAAATTTCGGAGGTTTTGTTCATATCTTCCACGCTGTCGTATTTGTTCAATTTCGTCTTATGAATTCGTTAAACAAACAGAGGATTTAGAGGTGTAGGAATAAGAGGTGGGAGGATGACATATGTTGAAGACAGTTCATAGGCCAGTGACAGGTCGGAGAGTGATAGAGGCACGTTCAAAGCATAGTAAGTTATTGCAGGAGAAATTCATGAAGCATAATTGCAATGACAACGGAGTCAAGAGTCAGTTTTAATGACTTAGACCTACACGAGAATGGTATGCGGGAAGCACTGAGTAGATAAGGAGGAATGCAGCCAGATTGTTAGGCCATAGATGATACAGTGAAAGACGCTTCTGTCAAGACGACGGTGTGCCGACGGTTAATCTCGCGACACTTAATCGCGCGACACTTAAGAGAACAGAGGAGTTGACGAGGCTGAGAAAGAGGAAGAACTGGTTACGTGCCTCCTAGGTTTAGAATGGGTATCGTCATAAGATAAATAGGTAATTATCATTGTGAGCAGTATCTTTCCTATAGTGGATTTCTTGCACGGAGCAAATAAAGGGATGACGCAGAGGAAATGAAAAATCTGAATGATCACATTGCAGGCCAGCAGCTGGTAATATGAAACTGGGGTCAGAAAGGAGATGGGCAGAACCACCGAGATTTATTGCGCAGCTGAGGATGATGATAAGAGGGAATAACAGAGCCGACGGCGGCATGATTGTGATTCATGAAAACGAGCAGTGCATGAAGGCAAAGGAAATACGAGGAATCTTAAAAAAACAAGACATACCATTAAATAAGTTTATACCACTTAAGCCTAATGTTCATAATTAATACCCTTAGCCTAATTTAGTTGAATTTGAAGAATTTGGATATCCAAATCATAAAGTTTAAGAACGTAATCGTGGTCCTCAAACTTCATAAAGAATCGCAGTGAAGCCGGTGGCTCACGACTTCTTAAAATGCAAAACACTAAAAACAGTCATCTTAGGTTTGAAGCCTACTCACGCATTATAATTTATATCTACTGCACGTATATAGACAGGATATACACATAAAATGGCAAAAATTCTTACGCTCTTCACAATGGGCGCCTCTAAATAACGGTGGACAAATACACATAAACCCCATATTGAAGCGATCCTTCGTGCAAGTTCCTCCATTGTAGCAATTGAATGTGTCCACACACAGATCTACAGTTTAAAGAAAACAAATTACATTCAAAAGATGTCAGACAATTAATGGAGATGCGAATATCTTGTTAAAAAGAGTACTAACACACGAAAGCCTAGACACAGAGGGGTTTGTATGCATGCATGTGTGTATATATTTATGTATATGCAAATATATATGTATACATGTATGCGTATATATGCATGGGCGTATATATTTGTGTATACATGTTTGCATGCATGCATACATGCATGTTTCCATGTATATACTATATACTTATATATGTATTTATGTATGCATGTATGTATGCATATATAATATGTACGTACGCATGTATATATGCATGTATGTATATATGTATGTAAGTATGTGTGTACGTATGTATGTATGTATGTCTGTATGTATGTATGTATGTCTGTATGTATATATGCATGTATGTATATATGTATGTATGTATATATGTATGTATTCATCGTATCTGAGAATTTATATGATGCTTTCTATAGCACTAGCTATTTGCAAAGCGCTCACAGCTCTGCTGATACATGTATGTAATGTATGTGCGTTTGATTGTATGAACGCATCCGGCTATTTACAAAGCGCCTTTGTACTCTCACAAGGCGCTAAATGTATCATGCCGTTTGAAAATAGTTCATAACAGTAAGTGGAATAACATAACGAACGTATTGCTAATGGAGGACCGTTCCTAGAAGCATGAGCAAATATACCAGAAAGCGATGCTCTAATCGTCTTACCTGAGAAGGGAATCACCGAGTCCATACTAATTGTTGAAAAGAAATGATCGTAGACCACACACGCTGAAGTCGAGAAGGCAAGGCTAATGCATTCTAGAACCCAATCAACTATCGAAGTTCGTCACATAAGTATGGTCATGAACATTTATTGACCAAAAGACAGTGTAGCGTCAATCGCATGTAGTTCTCTCTTCTGACCTGTAGTGACCGGCGGTCCATGCCATCGTCTCAATCAGAGAACGTCACTGATATTGAAAGTAAGTAGCGGACGCCAGTTCAAAATTCTGGCAGTGCCAGTCCCAAACTTAAGGAAGAGAAAGGGGTAAAATGAATGACCTCAATGATTCAATAACGCAATCTGCATCGCGATTTCGCTTTAAAATTTGCATAACGCTGCTTAAAAGCTATGCGCAAGGAACTAGCTGAATAACGAGCTAAATCAAGTCTAAAAGGGCTGTCTAGAGACACCTTAAGTACTATAAGGTTCGGTTGTTTGGAGACCAGAGAGGGATGGCAACAGAAGAGCGCATCGTTTCATCATTCAATGTGATAAATATGATGTGGTATATATGTATATATGACACAAAAGTTCGTTCATTGATTTCAAACTTAAATATCTCGGTCAAAATGATTCAGATATTTTTAAAATATTTTTCAAGCATGTACACAGGACTCACGTATTAAATAGCCCTGAAAATTTTAAGTCAAACGTGCGTTAAATGACGTGACAGTGTGCACTGCGGCGGGCGATGTGCATTTATAACTTGTGCATAGATATGACGTCACCATTATTCACGTCGCTTAATTTAGTTAAAATAGGAGCATCGACACTGGGCTGGCTGTCTAAGACTAGTCTAATGTTTTGTTCACCGATTGGTGGCCGTTCAAGTTTTATGTGCCGAATACACAAAACGCTACTGTTTAGGGTTCACAGGAGGAGAACGTTCGGTCTGCTCCACAGATGAAGCTTAGTCCGTCAGTGATGATGTGGGGTAGGATGGCGGACAGAGGGCCTTCATATTGTGCCAGATGGTACCAGATTCGAATCGCTGAAGGCTTGCTACATTCAAAAAATTCTCAAGAATTACGCGAAGCCAGCGTTCGAGAGCCAACGGCAGCGTTATGCCACGAAAGTTATTTGTTGGGAATATGCCTATTTCAGCAGGATGGTGCACGCTGTCATAACATCAGGTGTGACGACGAAGTGGGTATAGACTAAAAACTCCCGTCACAAATAATGTTTAAGAATTGTCTTACCCCAACAGCCGGACCCTATTGAGAACTTGTAGAGTATGTTGTCTCTCAGCTTGTATAAAGATCCAGAGTCAAAGAACTTTAATCAGCTCAAACGTCTCCTCCAACGTGCGTGGAGACCGATAGAAGTTAGGACACAGCCAAACAGTCGCTTATTCAGTCACTAGCAGAGGAACCCGTCGTTGCACGGGTTCATATAGGTTTTTGGGCCATGTATATAAATATTGTTTATATACATTATGTACATATACACAGATATGTACACAGTACACAGTAGACACAGATGTGTACACAGTACATACCCACCTGATTGACTTTGCAAACGATGGCCAACTACTGTATACGTGCTGCCTGTACGATATCTCTCAAACCGTCGATCCATGGTGTTTCGTCGACACGCTCCTGGCGACTGAGAAAGAAAGTATTCTTGGGGGGTGTCCTGAGACAGGTTTTTGGTCCTGGAAACCAGGAATAGGCGTCCGCAGGTACACAAACCCCTCGACTGCGTGTCCCAGGTGTTCCCCGAGCCAACGGTGAAGGTTTAGAGTCAATAGCTGTAAGCTGTGCAAATGCGTAGCCGGACAGAAGGGCATAATCTCTTATATATATATATATATATATATATATATATATAGATTGCCGCAAAGAGTCTGTGCTGTCATGAAGCAAAACGAAAATACTGTGCGCTAAAAGCGTACATTCATTCGTTATAAAGATTTATATAGCACCCATAGTTACTACTCAATGAGCGCCCCCGACCGCGGCACGGCCAGCAAGAACAGTTTTAAGGCAAGTATAAAAGAAGTCCGAGTGGACCATTTGAGACGAACTCCACTACAGTATGTGTTCTGACAGTGCCAGTCTCAAGCACGTAGAAAGGAGGAGGGCGACACCAAATCATCGTCGGTATGGAACGGTGTCGTTAAAAAATCAACAACAACTCTTTGCGACAACCGCAACGCCAACGGAAGCGTGTTCCAGACCGAGGGGCCAAACACTGAGAGGCACGATTCTGTTTAGTAGTTGTACGGGCAAATGGGACAATGACCCGGCCTCGCTC
This sequence comes from Bimastos eiseni, assembly GCA_959347315.1. Classification (NCBI taxonomy): domain Eukaryota; kingdom Metazoa; phylum Annelida; class Clitellata; order Crassiclitellata; family Lumbricidae; genus Bimastos; species Bimastos eiseni. Next base: position 43,946,467 of record OY365808.1, on the reverse strand, counting down.
AGTCGAGCGGAGAGAGCGGCGACTCGGTAATCTAAAAGAAGAGTAACAGAGATCGCGAAGACAGGCGGGGCCGAGATCTAGCAAGTACCGCCATACCAAAGAGATGATACGGTACAAGATTCGCTGTTGGAGCGGAAGCCAGTGGAGCACATTCAGCATATAGTCGGAGACATGGCCAAATTTCGGAATGCGTCCGACAAGACGTGCTGCATAACGCAGGGCCCGCTCCAGGTACCTCAACCGCCCAGCTGGATGGCCTGCATAGAGTGAGCAACAGTAATCCAATCGGACTGTCATGAAAGCGTGAACAAGGGTAGCTGTGGCGTCTCGAATTAACGAGCGGGAAATATTTCAAAGCTGACGCAACTGACGGGAAAGACGGTGAATATGAGAAGAAAAGGTGAGCTCTTGGTCCAATATGACTCCAAGGTTCCGGACAACAGAGTAAAATGCAAAGAGGAGGAAATCAGCAGTAATGGCAGTTAAATCAAGCTTCATAAGTTGCTACCGAGTATCCAATCAGATAAATCTGTAAGACGTTTAGGTAACAATATCGTGTTATCATTGTTATGGTTCATTATGCCCAATATTTTGCTTACAGTGATAAGATGATCAACACACTGAATCGCACGGAATCGCATATATTATATATATATATACTGCAGTATATATACTATATACTGCGAACGAACTTTTGAGTCACCCTATATATAATGCTAGAGAGTCACGTGTTAGGTGTCTGTGCTTATTATGCTTTGTAAAAGCAAAGTATAAGCCTGTGTGTTCGATAATCCTGGAATAAGACAGTTGGTTTCATTTTTTTTATTTGCAACTAGCTGGGAGTACCCGGCGTAGCTATGGTTAAGAAACATTTTGTTGGTTTGCCAAGTGAAGTACCTCGGAACCTGTGAGTACAGTAGTGTGTTCGCAAAATCATCCTGTTGACTGGCCTGAGGGGACTGTGCAGCCGTGTAGGCCGCCTGTTTGACAGCATTTGCAGCCTGCCTGGTTCGAGTCACTTGGAGGGGCTGGACAGCAGGGATGTGGACTCGAGACCGCGGTCTTTGTCTCGAGACGGTTTTGAGACCGGAAAACTGCGGTCTTGGTCTCGAATGCATCGGTCTTGGTCTTGGTGTCGGGTCATCGGATTTGGTCTTGGTCTTGGACCATCGGTCTTGGTCTTGGTCTCGACTGCGTCGGTCTTTGTCTTGGTCTTAAAAGAACGGTCTTGGTCATTTGCCGTATCAGAACAACTTCTTTGATATTTGCCAGTTATTTTCGATTATTAAAGACACCGGATGTTTAGGCCCTACGCGCGTGTTATTGATTTACGACGTGCTGGCAGATGCCTGCCTGGCAGCATTTGTATTTGTCTGGTCTGCCTCACATAGGCGGGAGGAGGAGTGATTTCGAAGCCCGGTAGGCATCAGCAGCAATTCTTGCCTGTTTTGCCTCTGGTGCCTCTAATGCTGTGGAGGATGCATTTATGACGGCATCAGCAGCAATTCTTGCTTGGTGAGCAGCAGGTTTTCGTCGACACGACACTTAAAAGGAAACTCAGCAGCAAGTCTTGCTTGGTGAGCAGCAGGTGTTTCGACGACACACTCCTGGCGACTGAGACGGAAGCTTTCATTCTGAAACAGGTATTTGGCACAAAAGACCAGTAACATGGCGGTCTCGGGATTCACAAACCACTCTACTGAGTGTCCCAGGTGTTACCCGAGCCAACAGCAAAGGTTTCCAGTCAATAGCTCTAAAACTGTGCAAATGCATGGCGCAGACAGACACACACATAATCTCTTTATTTATAGACTATACACCATGTCTAAAAATAAACTGCGCAAAATTGTTTCTGTCAGAACTTCATTAAATTTCCACCAATTAAAAAAAATATTTGGTAGGTAGATGGCAAAATGGCTGAAATTTTATGCTAAATATAAATATTCCACCCCATCTGACTGAGATCACCGCACTACCTTGTTAAACACATATGTTCCAATTTTCTAAATAACGCTTAAATTTTATTACTTGCAACAAACTATCTGACGACTGATTTAGCACGCAGTAAAGTAAAATATGATTTCCTTTGCAGAGTTTTTAATGGCTATGACAGAACTGCTTGAAAGTGTTAGAACTGGTGCCATAAATGCATCCCGCTTACACGAACACAGGCGCTTAGACGGCGACGCCACTGGCCGATAGCAGCGGAAAAGGTCTACTGAGCAAAGCGTGCCCACTCTTCAATCAGACTCATTTTGACTACGTCAACGTTGGCTATTCTGGAGCGGTAAACCTTCTTCTGCAGCACACTCCATATGTTATATTCGACTGGGTTAAGATCCAGTGAATTTGGCGGCCACAATGTTGGAGGGATGAAGTTGGGCGTCTCTCCCTCCAGGAAAGAGACGATGCCGCGTGCTCGATGGGCCGGTGTTGCGATTTCATATTAGCCCCCATTCACCTTACTCCCCCCTAGGTAACTTGAAATCGATTTCAAGTTACCTTCGGGGGTAACTTAAAGGCGATTTCAAGTTACTTCCTACGATTTCATATTACCCCCAGAGGTAATATGAAATCGGCATCAGGCGACCCCCGGTAACTTGAAATTGATTTCAAGTTACCCCGTAACTAATTACTTCACCGCCTTGCAGTTCAGCAGTGCCAGTTCCAAGCCTGCAAAAAGGAGAAGGGTTTTGCGGCAAGCTTGCTGGCCTCCCAGGTAAAACCACATCTTGCAACAGAAAAGACACATGAAAAACTCAAACTCATGAAGGGTCGTGGTGAAAGCCGAAAGGAAGCCAAGACTCAGAAGTCCCAAATCTCAACGACCAAAGCTAATGCAAAAATTGGATACTGCAATGCAGAAATATTATGATACAGGGAAGTTGGAACAGTTGGTGAGAGAGATATAAGAATACAAACTTGAATATTGGGGCTGAGTGAGATGCGATGGACCTGCAGTGGCAATATTGTATCTGAAAAAAATTAGCATCTACTACTCAGATGGAGCCAAGCATGAACGAGAAGTGGGCATAATGGTCAGCCAAAGATGATATCAGCTAATTGGATGGGAAGTAGTCTGTGAAATAATTACCATCAGACCACAAACAGACCACTTTGAACCTGCAGCATTTGCTAAGTCTTTTTGTTATTTTTGATGAGTTAAGTAGAGGATTGAATTATCAAGTAAAAAGTTACATGTATATCCCTAGTTGTTGTATACATATTATTGTTGTTATTATACTAATTTCTCCACCAGTTAGGCTGAATCTTTGTAATCTTCTGTTTGTATGTAACAATGTGATGCATTTTAATCTCGTGTATTATTGATTTCACACAATTTACATTTCTTTGAATTTTATATATTTTTCACACGTTAAAACTAGCCTCCTATCTTATAATTATGTGTCACGTGTTTTATTCAACAGATTGATTAATTATCACTAGTTGAAAGTATACCAATTTAACATTTTGACTCATTCAGTGGGGCTAATGTGAACACGGAGAGGTAATCTGAAATCGAATTTAGATTACAGGGGGTAACTTGAAATGGGGGTAGCTCAAAGTCTTTACACCGGGGCGACATCCTGTCGAAAGACAAAAAACTCGCCCCGGGATATCCGACGTATGTCTGGCCGTAGCTTCTGGGTAAGAAGGTCGTTGCGATAGCATGCCCATCCACGTTGACACCTGGCTCTATGAAGTGGAATTCATGCGAGCAATAAAATTTAAGCGTTATACAAAAATTGGTACACCTGTATTTAACAATGTAGTGCGGTGATATGAGTCAGGTGAGGTGGAAAATTTATATGTAGCATAAAATTTCAACCATTTTTTCATCTACCTACCAAAAGTTATTAAAATTGGTGGAAATTTGACGAAGTTCTGACAGAAACAATTTTGCACAGTTTATTTTGAGACACGATGTAGATTGTTAACTGCTGCCTACATCCTGATAGAACACCTAACAACTAATATGAAAAATCAGATCTAGACCCAAGCAATACCTCTCTCTGTACAGGATTTTGAAAACCATCCTGATTCACATCCTCCTTTGGGGCAATATCCCGTCAAGGTTGCACACGGTTGCTTTCGGTTCAAACAATGGCAGATGAAGTTACACTCGGCCCCAAAATATCCCAAATCACACGCTAGTAAAGCAAAGAATAAAATACTCAACGTAGACGTACATTCACGCACTTTGATCTATATCAACCTGGTCTGATCAAATACAAGCAAGACTTTTGTAAAACGTCGTAACAAGCAAAACTCCTTAGCTTTATTCTCGGCAAAAGATTTCTATTCCAATCGCATACACGATAGTTTCAAACTATAACGCAACTCATCTATGTATCCTGTATCCCGAGATTGTTATGTGCAATTAGTAAAAGGCGAATTTTCTGATCTTTTAATATCTGCAGCGTTAAAGTCTCTGTTTGTGGAAAACTGTTCCATAAAGATGGGTTGATGGAAGAGAAAGAAAAACATATTATAATTGCAGTATGGACTCGGAACCAAAAGTCCACGCGTGCGGAACAGAACAAGCTAAATGTAACTTGTCAGCCAAATGTTATTCGATTCAGGAACACAGAGCAGAGCTCTTAGATTTATTCCGAGCACAGATGGATACGATTACTTACATTGCCTATCGATTAATAATTGAAATAAGGTTTAAAAGCAATTCATGCATATTATTATTTGCTACATAAATTTCTCTAATTTTGATCAAAGCACAGCAAATCACTACAGTTATTTGTAGAGGAAACGGTTAGCCGAAGGCCCATGCCTCAACGACGGACGTTCCTTGTGTACACGGTCTGCCAGCTTCGAGTATCAGTTTAATTACACCGGTTGGACCGCCGAGAACGTCTTAATTAATTGTCTGTATGCCGTGCGGCTTGATAGTTCTGTCGATATTCGAGCAAGTCGTGAGCGTGCTGCTCATAGTAGGGAATGACGCAACGACACCGGATGCAGGAAGGTTTATTAATGCTCTGTGAATAAGTGAAACGTTACAGCATGACAACGTTAGCTAATTATCATTATTGATAATGCTACCATTGAACCTATGGACATCTTATTTATTTCACATTAACACTATATTGAATTGAACTACATGTATGGATATAATAATCAGTGATGAGCACAAAAGCAATTTGAAAATATTATTCTATTTTCAAAGTAGAAAATACAATTTTGTTTTTTATTTTTCAAATACTTCTGATAGGTATTTTGTAAAAGTATTTTCGAAATAGTTTTTAAAAGTATTTAGGAGAATTCCAAAATAGTTTAAAAAAATACTTTTCCAAAATATTTTTCTTAACAAAATTTCAATAAAAATAATAATCCTAGAGATTACACCAACTAGCCATCAATTTGTGGTATCACCCTCAGGCCAAAATCTCGTCCATGCTTCAGTCTAATACATAATCCCTTGACCCAAGGAATCCTTGGGCCCAAATTCAACTGTTAGTTAATCGCTTTTATTTGTGCTAATGGTTCCGTTAATAGGCCTTGCTTAATCCGACAATATCTGATCCGTGTGTCTGGCATTATTAAAGGACGACAGTGAGAAAGTGAGAGAAAAGTACAGTGACATAGAGCAAGAGGTAGAAATACGGTAACCGAACAATTCGTCGCAGGACAATTCGGCGCGGTAAATTTCAATGTGTCTATAGTCAGATGATGTCGGCAGGAAACGGTCCAAACGGAGGCGTGAAAAAAGATGACACCAAGCTAACTCGGCGAAAGGAGAGGACTGAGAGCAAGTGACACTGGTCATGGTCGTAAGAAAGTCGAGAAAAGAATGTATAAAGATAGGCGAGGCCAAAAATCAGGCATTGGTTCGAGAGGTCGGTGAAAGTAAATGGAAAAAACAATAACAGTTACTGTTGATATTTTTGACATCCTGACCATCTAGAGTAGTCTGCCCTTATCAGAACGGTTAAACGGAAGTGTACAATAGCTTCTTTTTGAATATTATTACCTTCTTTTATTTAACTTGACTTGCGTAAAGTTTGTCATGAACGGATCGTTGATTCGTCGGAGTTCTTCCAACTCTTTTTACGGTATGTTCTCGTCGACCTACAGAGCTGAAAGTGAACACACATTTCCGGTCTGCATGACAATGCAATGTATCAAATTTTTATGGACACAACTGAGAAATTGAGAAAAAATGTCAAAAATGCAAAAAAATTCAATATCGTTCGATCTCCTCTCTGGCAAGTTTACATCATCAATATTATGTAATCAAAAGTCTCTTAAGGAAATATACGATTGCGCCATCTACCAGATAAAAGAAGATCCCGTAAAAGCTATATTTTTTACTTTAACTTGTTTTTATTTTCCATTGCTGTTGATTAAGTAGACAGTTCAAGTAAGGCCTACTGAATGTGAGGTCAATTTGAGACAAATCATAAGAAACTATGACATGCACAGTGCTCAGTACACTCATGCAGTGCAAAATGCACACTCTAGTGAGTACGGATGTAAGCACAAAATGTTGAATTCTCCCAAATATTTTGATAAAGTATTTTTTTAAAATATTTTCAAAATAATAATTATTATTTTATTTTGTATTTTCAGAAGACGTCTGAAAAGTATTTTTAAAATACTTTTGAAAAGTATTTTCTTTTGTATTTAAAAAATGCTATTCAAAAGTATTTTGCCAATCACTGATAATGATATAGGCCTACAATAATAATTGTGGTACCAATATTAGGCCTATTATGAGTACCACGTTTGAGACATAGCATCTACCATGGTAGTTTATTTAGCGATGGTCTGGGTCCAAGGTACAAAGGGATGGTGCCTGGATCCTATTGTAAGGTTTGAACGTAGGAGACCGAGGCATAGAAAGATCCGCAATTTGCATTTAAGTCGGGTTCAGCATGAGTTCTGCCCAAGGGGTAACTTTCACGTTGCGTTGTGACTATTCGGTGTTGAAAAATAACCATATCAGATGAACTGCAGCGCAAATAGTAGATTTGCATAATTATGATTGTTTGCATCAGGGCACAAGTAGCTGTGGCAGACAGAAAACGCGGATCTTACGCAGAAGACAACAGCATCTTTGTCGCCCTGGCTTCACGAACTAAGAAATAATGTGTCTGGTCCAGCGTTATATCCAGAAAACGATAGAGTATTATTATTGAAATGCAATGATAAACCAAATAAAAACACAATAGCTAGACTCACTCTAACATTAATAGTAGGCCTACAAAATTAAGAAAAATAAGCTCTAGAAAACATTAAATAGATGAACAACAATTAAACAAAAAATGAGCAACATGTAGACAGGCATTATTATGACACCAGTGTAAGTGGAAATCGTGAATTACATCACCGTTTAAACACTAAACTTATGATAACTTTAAGAAAATGGTCATCCTGAACATTAAAAAACGCTTTAATTAGCCTAAATAACTCTAAATTTCCAGTTCTCTGGCACATCAAATCTGCACACACACATACACATACATGCACAACATAGATATATTAGATATAGAAAATCTACGTAACCTTGTCGCATTACTGCTTGACCAGTGACACACAGGTTGCATACATGCCATACAGCACAACTGTGATGGACTGTTAGTATTCAATAGCTGTTTATTATACTCTCACTTGCCATTCACTGCCATTCACTATTCGTTGGGCTTCCCAAGGCACGCTTAACTTCCCTGCAGTCGGTTATGAACTCGGCAGCGAGGTTCATTGCTCGTCTCCCTCGTTACTCCCACATTTCTACCTACATGACCGACGTCCTACACTGGCTTCCAATTCCCTGTCACATCCAATACAAGGTAATCCTCGTCCTTAGTCCTTTGTCCTTTGTCCTTAGAACTCAACAGGGTAAAGCCCCTAAATATCTCTGCGACTTAATGCGAAAACCTTGTCTGCTGTCTCCACCCGCCCTCTTCGGTCTGCTGATCGACTTGATCTTTTTCCACGGGCAAGGACTGCTATAACTCAACACCGTGCCTTTGCCATCGTGGGCCCTTCTATGTGGAATGACCTTCCCCTCCCCCATTAGCCGTAGCAAGCCTTTAATCGGGCTCACAACCTTATCCCTTCGTTGCCTGAAAACTTTCCTATTTCCTCGGGCTGTCACGCTGAGAGCGCTTCTGAATAGCCAGTACTGTAAGAAGCGCTATATAAATGACCGGATATGATACTTGCTATGCTAACCCTAGCTAGTGAAGAGAACTCTATAACGCATTGATGGTGCTTCAGTATTGGGGTATGCAGCGACTAGATTTGTAGTTTATACAAAGCTAGGTGTAGCAAAGATCACGAACTTCGTTTCTTTCGCCTGTAGTGTTTAGTAACCCAAAACTCAGTTGTACTAGTAGTTAAGCAGCCTACGAAGGACCGCACAGCCTGCTTCTTGCCACTTAGAACTCAGCATAAGCCTTTTGCCTTTCAGTTAGTTTGCGTCTGGTGGTTGTTAGCTATTTTGATCGGTTGACTTCGGAGTCCACGTCGAGTATTTTCGAGTTAAGATTAATTGTAAAGCTTACGACGGACATACTCTCTTGGCTACGCCTAACATCACTAAAATGTTTAAACCGAAGCAACCAATAAAGTTTCCTCCGGCCAATATAATATACCTGACCTCTGAAAATAAAATGAAATTTACGACATAAAAGAAATTAATTCAAAACATTGCGTTTAAAAGTGAAGCACACCTCTGAGTTCAGCAAACATAGCAGTGCCTCAAACGAACCTGGAAGGTTATTGAATCAACATTTAAGTTAAAATCCCCTATGCCCACATCAGCTCTATTGCGGTAAAGGGTGCTGAAAATGTTTACCCTGAGCACAGAAAGATTGACTTAGCTTAGCTTAACTTAGACCTACTCAGCATTTGAATGCTATTTCACGAGCATTGCTAGCGATCGTGTGGATACCGTCTTCTAATAACTCTATCGAGCTTTCTCTTGGCCCTCTCAATTCCAATTCTATTGCCATTATTTCATCCTCGTCCAATGACTTAATCACTCTTTATCGTTCCTTGAAAGTTACTCACTCATCAAGTCCTGATATTCTAAATCCTTTTCTAATTATGCCTACTCTTGTATTCCCTCTTATTCAGTTTCCTGCATATAACTTATCATCAACTAACTCATTATCAATTAAGTACTGGCTTGGTTCAATCTGCGTTAACAATAGCCAAGGACCCAAGGTGATATTAATCCAGAAGCAGAGCCATAAAGACGAACTTGCCAACTATAGGAGTAGCATGGCATTTGCCGATTATAGCGCAATAGAAACCTACAGAAAACTGCGCTAAAGAATGTAACACCAACCATGGCGTAATAGAAGCCTGCAGAGCATGAATAAGACTGCGCTAAAGAATGTAATACAAATTTGGGTGTACAATGGCAGTTCGTAGAGCAGACTTCGTACTGGTTGTGGCCAGGGTCCTTGGGTCTGACCAAAGACCATGGACCCTTGGTCCATGGAGCCTCACATGTACCCCGGTGTTGCTTTTAATCACCCTTTTCCTCGTAATGTATGCGAACAACCTCCAATGCAGCTGGAGAGCTCATCACGGGGAATAACACTGTTTTGTGTTCTCTGTGCTGGTGGCAGTATGATTAATAGCGTATGTTAACAAGTAATTTTATAATTGAACAATTCTGGTGTTTATGGGTGTTAACAGTTTGAAGATGGGAAAACGAGCAGAGAATAAGTGTTCATACTAACAACTAGGAGAAAAAACGCTTTGTAATCGAAATTGTGTAGGTCACTATTGCCGATACATAATTATCGGAAAAAAAATAGGCTGCTGGATAAAACCATATTCAGTGTGTGGAATAGGGGTTAAGAGCAAACTAGAGTTTATGCATTGTGGACAAAAATGGAAATACGCCAGACTGTTATATGGAAATCCAAACAAAGGGATGATTAGAGAGGGGAAAAGGTTATCATCGATAGAAAATAGACTGTCTTTCATATGATCATGGAGAACCATACGATTTGCGAAACACATGCCACTATGATTTGGACATGTTGTGAATTATTGTGTCTTTACAAGGTCTCTAAATATTCTGGTGGTGCTGTCGGGGTCAGAGGATCACGGAAAGAGGAGAGTCTCTTTCCTGTAGAATCAGACCAGCATTTACAGTTTAATTCTAAACTGATTTTGAAAATTGCTCTAAAAATCCTTCTATGGCTGCATAGTGACCCTATTTGTATAGATCCTTTTTATCTCTTCGTCAATGGATCCACCTACAGACTTTAGTCGGATCTGGTCCTTCAAATCACGATACTTTTCTACTTCCTCAAGAATTAGCTTAAATTCATCCTCACTGATCTCATTATCCTCTAAGGCTTTCAAAACATGACTGTGGATGGTGTTCAGTTTACTGCTGGCTAGAATGCGTATAGCCTCATGTTTTCCAGCCTTGGTCGAGCTTCTTCGACTGATGGCAACACACCCAATATCGAGCAGACTCACCACCCCCGCAACGACCTCGAGAGCTATTCCCGGAACGCGCCAATTAAAGAAATTAACAGCTCAGTTATACTTTTTGTACAGACGACTGCGAGCCTCAACCTCCGACCTCAGGAACGTCTTCAGCTCCCCAATCTACTGCAGACCGAAAGAGGAGTCCTTCGTTGGCAACGACGCTTCATCAGAGGCTTTTGAGGCTGTTAGATTTGGAGATAAATACATTTAATAGTTCTTCTAACAGTAACATTATGGTTAATAAAACATCCGGGGTGTTTATAGCCCCTCTTTTCTTAACCTCAATACGAAAACCTGTCTGGCTTGGAATAAATATCACCTGTGCTGCATCAAATTGCGAACTAAATGCGAATCGATGATTCATCCGAACTCACGCAGAGACGTATTAATTTCCAGAATTCCCAATCTGTATATACAATATCTGGTGCGTTCTGTAAGGTTGTACAGGGATATCTGGCTGTTAGTGAAACATTTTGCCACGCATTCGAAGTCAATGAACCGCTAGATGTATAAATGTCACGAGTAAAGTAGTTCTTTGACACAAAATCGATATGTTCCTGAGGAACTGTAGCCAACATATCTGCGGTGGGTTGTGGGATATTATACCCCCAGTTGGTCATCGAGGTCATATCATCGAGGTCATATTTATGCATATTTGTTTCCCCGTTTTGTCTGAGATAACCTCGAAGCTTATAATGTGAGTCAATCATCTTTCGTTCTTATACTATTCAATCCCCAACTTTAAAACAGGTGACTATATGAAAGTTTTTAACTGAGACTTTCGTTGCTCTTTCTGTAGCATGGCGAGGGGCAGTAAACCTATAAAATTTATATGCAATGACAGAGTCGATTCGATATTCTTGCACCCGCCCAACTATGCCAGGCGGCAATCCGGTGTTTGAATCGTATAGGTCAGTGATATTTAGTCTATCAAGATAATCACTGATCTTAAAGGACGGGACGTCTGAAGGACGGGACGTCTGAACCAAAGATCAAGTTCACTTTCCATATGCGTACAGGTGTCGGACATTCAAAATTTGTAACAAACGATGTCTAACACCCCCTTCGGGTATCCAGCCACTAATTAGGTAATAATATTAGTGCGACTTATGGTTGTTAAAAGCAGAAACTGCAGTAAAATTACCGCGTTCTGAACTAGCGCTAACTTCAAAACTCGTTTAGTTATTTGTGCTGGATAATGGTGGAAAATTACCGATATAGCAGAGAAATTTCAGATTAATCCGGTATTGCCTAATTGTGTCGCTGTTCACCTTTGTCACTTGCGCTATACTGGCAGAATCGCTTTTAGATATTGGTGCATCTGTTGGAAGACCAGTAACTCTTTTGCCACCCATAATCAAATCACCAGTCATGGTATCGCCGGTGTAGCCATTTCAAATTAACCCCATTCACCTTACCAACCCGTAAATTGAAATCGATTTCAAGTTACAACCGGGGGTAAGTTGAAGGCGATTTCAAGTTACCCCCAACGATTTCAGATTACCCCTAGGAGTAATCTGAAATCAGCTTCAGGCTACCCCCGGTAACTTGAAATTGATTTCAAGTTACACCCCGGTGACTAGCTACTCCACAGCTTTACAGTTCAGCAGTGCCAGTCCCAAGCCTGGAACCACATTTTGCAACAGAAAAGACACATGTAAAGGTCAAACTCATTGTCGTGGCAGGTCGGTCGGGAGATGAGAGGGTCATGGACCTAACTGTGAAGGGTCGTGGTGAAAGCCAATAGGAAGCCAAGACTCAGAAGTCTCAAATCATAACGATCAAGCCAAGGCAAAAATTGGATACTGGAATGTGAGAATATTACGATACAGGGAAGTTGGCGCAGGTGGTGAGAGAGATGTAAGAATACAAACTTGAAATATTGGGGCTGAGTGAGATGCGATGGACCTGCAGTGGCAATATTGTGTATCAAGGAATAAGCATCTACTACTCAGGTGGAGCCAAGCATAAAAGAGAAGTCGGCATAATGGTTGGCCAAAAATGATATCAGCTAATTGATTGGAACTAGTAAGTGAAAGAATAATTACCATCAGAACACAAACAGGGCATACCACCACTTTGAACTGCAGCATTTGCTAAGTCTTGTTACTTTTGATGAGTTAAGTAGAGGATTGAATTATCAAGTCAAAAGTTACATCCCTAGTTGTTGTATATTTATGTTGTAATTACACTACTTTCTTCACCATTTAGGCTAAATCCTTATTATCTTATGTTTGTATGATACAATGTGATGCACTTTGATCTCGTGTAGCCTATTACTGATTTCACGCATTTTTCATTTCTTAGACTTTTATATATATTTTTCCCACGTTAAAACTAGCCTTCTATCTTTATGTGTTACGTGTTTTATTAAACAGACTGGTTATCACTAGTTGAAAGCATAACAATTTCAGAGAGGTGGTAATGTGAACACGGAGGGGGTAATCTGAAATCGATTTCAGATTACCGGGGGTAACCTGAAATTGGGGTAACTTGAAGTCTTTACACCGGCTTTCCGCACGTGAGAACCTCTAATGATAGCATTCTGAGTATCTACAAACTGCCTGGCAGCGGTTGCTTTTTGCGCTGTGTACAGCGTGACAGACGTATGTAGCGCCGTAGTCTTCTCAGACACGCGATCATCATTGATATTAATCTGATCGATTTCTAAGAGTTTTTTCTAAGAGTGGTGAACTGAGGATGTACATATCGCCTGTTTGTTACATGTAGCGGTCCCGTGGGCGCTCTATCAAGGTTTGTCATGATGTCGCCGACCACTTTTGTCATTTGTGCGATTCTGGCAGCATCACTTTCCGATGTTGATGCAGCTGTGCGGAGGCCAGTCACTCTTTTTTAGCCCCCATAATCAAATCACCAGTCATGGTATCACCAGCTTTGAGCAAGTGATCTCTTCTAATTATAGCATCCTGAGAGTTTACTTCAGTTTTAACAGCGATGACTTGTGCGTTGGCATACTGCCTTGAGGAGTTTGTTCTTTGCTTTGCGTATTCCCTGGCAGCAGCATGGTTCCGATCAAAATATGACCTGACAGCTGTGTTCAGTGCCGTATCCTTCTAATCTGCATATTCTTTTACCAAAGCATCTTGCTCGACTCCATACTGCCTGGTTGTAGCACTATCAGCATCAACATATCGTTTGTTGGTTACGTGTTACTGGTCAGTGGGTGCTCTATCAAAGTTTTTCATGGTGTTTTCATCCACTTTTGTCACTTGTCCGATACTCGCAGCATAGCTTTCAGATGTAGGTGCATCTGTGGGGAGATCAGTAACTCTTTTACCGCTCATAATCAAATCACCTGTCATGGTATCACCGGCTTTCAGCAGGTGAATATCTCTGGGGGTAATTTCCCGTACGTTTGCATACTGCTTTAGTCCTGCAGTTTTTTCATCCGTATACTGCTTTGCAGCGGCTGTCTTTTGGTCTGAGTACGACCTAACAGCTACGTTTAAGGCGATATTTGTCTCGTCCGAATATCGACGAATCGAAGCACCCAGCTCAATGCTCAGTGCGGCATTTTTTTCATCCTTGTAACGCCTCGAGAGAGTACTAATCTCGGTTTTCAAGTCGTCAGCGTGCTTCTCGGCAGCAGCAAACTGCTGGTCTGCCTACTGTGTCACTTCGCCCCAAGTAGCAGCATCGCCTCTAGATTGTGGTAATTATTCTGTAACCACCCATGTCTACGGTCCCAGTCATCGCTCCACCAGAGAATTGCAGATCATCCAGGTCCAGCTTATCCGCATATCCCATACTTGCAGCGTCGGTTTTTTCTATGGGTCCACCCACATTTGTGACTCGAAATCCACCAGCTAAGAGAATACCAAGCATGGTATCCCCAGTCCCATGAACTAGTCCACCCGTGCTGAACTGCAAGCCTCCTCCTCCCCCTGTCGCACCCGTAAAACTTCTACCTAACTTATCGACTGGCATCGTTCTTATACAGCTAAATCTATTGGTTCAAGAATGATATGTTCAAATTTACATCCACCATTCAACATTGTATCGCATTTTTCTGACTTTGCCAATAAACACTCATGGTGCTGAACGATCTTTTAGTCGTCTCTAACTCATTAAATCTTAACCTCCGTTCCTCAATTAACGAGGACAGGTTGTCCAGCTTAGCTTTGATTACGATCGAAGGACAGTTTGCTAATGAGGTGGATTTTAACAAAGTAATTGATCATTTTGCTAGAATGAACCTGGACGAAAAAGGCTGTCAAAATTTACTAATTTTGTCTAGAATACAGAATGGAGTTATTCATAAGAAATAGTACATCATTATGACACCTTATTAAATGTTCTTTTGCTGTTCAATTCGACTGTATTCTATAATTCTAGTACTATGTACATTATAACACCTCATAATATGTGTTTAGGCCTACTGATATTATGAATTTCGTTATTTTTCAAATTGTAACTTTAAAATGATTTTATTTGATATTGATAAGTTGGCGACTTTTTAATTGCGTCCTCCTGACGCAAAAACCTGGCTACACCACTGATTTACGCCTTCGACCGAAAATAATTATTAGCGAGTATATTTATTGACATTGCTAAAGCATTTGACACTGCTAATCATAGGAAACTTTTGGAAAAATGCAACGACTACCAGAGCAATTTATCAAACTTGTACCAAGTTGGCCTATTCATGAATATCAACTATTCCGTGCTTTAAAGAGATAAAAAGATAATAGAATATTTTCACATATAAAAGGGAGTACGCTCACGACAAGGATGTAACCTATCCTCGCACCTATATAGCCTAGTATTAGAAACAGTAACGCCACTCGGCCTTGAGAAAACGTCAGCACAAATAAATTAAAACATATGAATATGAATATTGCAACTAGGTCTATTACATTTTCATGTACATGTAGAGCAATAGCTGTATTAAAATAGGCATTTAACCTGAGACGACTCTTTTGTACTCATGGTCGAAAATTTTGCTCAACGATCCCTTGTACGTGAAGGCCTATGTATTTCACCTATCCATGATGTAGGCTAATAACTCTAGCGCTAACCAATTGACTGTTCTTTGATGGGTTTGACCAGATGGGCATTTGCATACTATCTCATAATAATTTATAAACAATTCACAATCTTCTTAATCGAATTGGATTGCCGTCTTAAAGCATTGCTTCTGACGCCACAACCTATAGGATTTAATTAAAAAATGGCCCATGGATTGATTGGCCCATCGTATGAGCACACGTGATGAACGATATTATGACTCACTTCTGTAAACGGCAATGGCTTCATCTCCTCCACAGTAAGTTCCGCAATTCTCATGGGAACACGAGCCATCGGCTACCGATCCATAGCTTCCAAACCGGTTATCACAGTAGCAGGCAGTAACCTGAGGTTAAATAAGTCAGAGAAAATAGAAATCATTTTAAATACAACGCATATTAATGAAATCAACTTGTACATATTATTGCGACGGACATAATCAGACCACGCTGCATTTTTCGCAAATCAAAATTGACGATATGTATTATAAAATTACTAGATGTCATTATAGACCTACCACTAATTTAGTATACGTCAAACGGTCTCCCAACGACATGATCTCAACAACCTACTATTCACAACAGACGAATATCTACAATTCCGTAGCGAATGAATGTTCGCCGATGTTACTTTCAATTGTGTATACCATTCATGGAAGGAACTGGTGACGAAATTCCTTGTGCCTTTGCCTTACACCCGAATAAATTAGAGGTGATGTCACAACGTAGGAGGAGTAACGTGCCCAAAGACTATGAATATAGGAGAATACACTTACAATAATTTAATGCATTTTCATAGCGCATATTTTCTTATTATATTATATAAACGAGTATGTGTATCTATAATGTTTGTTTATATCTATGTATTTATGTGTGTATGTATGTGTGTATGTAAGTGTTTATGTATGTAGGTGCATATGTATGTCTGTATGTTTGTGTGTATCTATGTGTGTTATTTGTTTGCGTATGCGTAGCAACTTCTAGAATGTTCTCTAATGTTGGCGTCTACTCCCCTCGTGCTCCCAGGGACCTCAACCGTGTTCACACATTTTATCGCTTCCTTTTGTCACAGAGGTCTATTATTAGCGTCTGGTGTCAAGTCGTGGGAGGACTTGAAAACGTATAGCTTGGGTGAACGCTGCGTTTGCAAAGGTGTGAGAGGAACTAAAGACTTGCAGTCTTGAGTGAATATTGCGGGTGCGAAGTCGTGTGAGGAGTTCAAAGTGTGTAGTTTGGACGAATGTTGCGGGTGCGAAAGTGTGTGAGGAGTTCAATACTTACAGTTTTGGGACGAAATTGCGGATGCGAAGTCGTATGAGGAGTTCAAACTTAAGAAGTTGTTGGTATGAAAAGGGTGCGAAACACATGATAGTTTGTTTCTTGTCATGTTGTAGCATTTAAAATGTTGCATAGCCATGCGAGGGGGAAAACAATGCAGATTTTACCCGTTGGAGAGCATGAGATTTAGTGTGTGATGCTAAATTTGAGAAGGATGAGGATGGGAACCGTAAGAAAGTTGGTTTCTTTGAGTTGTAGAGCATTGAAAATGCTACCAACGTCTATGAGAAGCAGAAAACTGAAGGTTCGTTGCATCGGAGAAGCTGAGAATTGGCGTGCGATGTTGAAAAAATTCAAGGTGTTGATATGAAGATGGTGTGAAACGTGTGATAAGTTGGTGATTTAGCATTGTGGAGCATTGAAAATGCAGCCAAGATGTGCGTGAAGCAAAAAACTGAAAGTTTTATTGCATTGGAGGTGTTGAGGATTAGCGCGCGATAATGGAACTTAAGAAGTTCTTGATATGAAGAGGGGGTGAAAGGCGTGAAAAGGTGATTTCTTGGCATAGTGAAGCACTGAAAATGCTGCTAAGATGTGGGAGAAGCAGAAAACTGAAGGTTTTCCTAGGTTGGAGGGGCTGAGAATTGGTGTGCTATGTTGGAAGTTATATGAAGTGGGTGTGAAACGGGTGAAAAGGTGGTTTGTTTGCATTTTGGAGCATTGAAAATGTTGCAAATTCATGAGAGGAGGTGAAAATTTTGAAATTTCTTGCATTGAAGAACTTAGAATTAGTATGCGAGTGTGAATTTAAGAATGAAGAGGATGTGAAAGTTGGTTTATTAGCATTTGAAGCATTGAAAATGCTGACAACTCATGTGAGAAGCAGAAAACTGAAGGTTTTGTTGCGTTGCAGAGTTCCATTACATACACTGAGCATACACAAACAAACACACACACAAACACACACACAAGCAAATACACACACATATAATATATATACACTAATTCTGAACATTTATATAGCGGCCCTTCAAGAAACCTACTAAGAAGCGCTCTCAGCTAGGCACGACTAAGAAAAACAGTCATGAGGGACTTGTAAAAACTCGACGGTTGGGCCACAACCAATGAGCGGAGCTCAAACGGGCAATCATTCCAAAAATGAAGGGCCAACAACCAAGAAAGCACGGCGCTGCCTAATATCAAAGCGAGCACGTGGAATTAGAAACTCGCACCTCGTCACAGGGCGAAGAAAATGACGCGCTGCAACGTCACACACTGGGCAGCAAAGATCACGCAAGTAAGATGGGGCACAACACTAGCGCACTAATGCGGTATGAGATTCGCTGTGACACTGTAAGCCAATGCAAAACATCGCGCATGTATGCAGAAACAGGAGAGAATTTAGGAAATCGCCCAATAGGCCTAGCAGCCGAGCCCAGAACCCGATCCAACCGCCCCAAAACCACAAGAGGAAGGCCTGCAAGTAAAGAACAACAATGGTAAACTCGAGAAGTAACACAGGATTGAACAAGAAACACCATCGCGTCGTGGGGGAGAGTGCAAGAGACCACTCGAAGCTGAAAAAGCTGGCAGTAGCAACTCCGTGCAACTATGTTCACTTGTTGAGAGAGAGTGAGTAGTTATATTTGTTGCTACCTGGTGCAATTAACCTATATACACCTATAATCTAATCAAATCAACCAAAAATTTGGTTATCGCTTCGTACTTAACCTAACTCATAAACAGGCAAAAAAAACCTAGCCACATGTGGCTGTTTCGCCTTCAAGCAAGCTGGTATCAAATAAACTAACCATCTAGCGTTGCAAAAGCCACCTACCGTGTACAGACCTAGGCTTTGATTAGAACATCCACCTATAGGTTAAACGAATAATCAAAAATGAACCATGAACACACCTTGTAAAATGTAATCCATGTACTATCTCTCACATCCAAATGTTATATAATGGGAACATACAAACAGCCTTGACGTAAGAAAACGATAGAACAATTGAACCTCTGTTTTCACGGACGATGAGTGCTACACTAATTGAAAACATCCGTCTTGATGTCTGTGTCTAACCGTTCATCCGTCTCTCCATCCGTCTCTATCCAAGTCAGTCCCTCTTTCTCTCTGTCCGGAGACGGAGAGACTCGCTTCTTAGAAAACGAGTTCGTTGGCTGTTGCCCGTAGACCAGCAGTCATCTCTCGAAGTCGCTGTTAACGGCTTGTGACCACTCTGTCCTGCGTGTGACAACTCTGTCACACGTGTGACAACTCCGTCACACGTGTGACAGAAAGCGTGACGACTTTATGGTCACAGGGTACCCAACGACGCCCCCACCATTCTAGAATGTTCTAAAGCTGACGATGGGTACATTCATAAGGCTGCTGCTCATCAGGAACCCAATAGCGTCCCATACACGCTGCTACATGTGAACAAGCTATGAATGTACATCTACAGAGATGATGAGTCATCACGTGATTACCAAGTCTTCCGTATCAATCCAAGAATTAAAGGACTCAGGATAACCAAGCCATTTCACTAAAGATTTCTTCCTCGTTCTCTGATTACCTTTTCGATTCTAGATATTTCTTGAGTTGTCTTCTGTAGCTCCTGTTCATAAAACGAGCCCTGTATTTCTTCTTCATTATAATCAGCAATCTTATAAGTTGGAGGATCCGTGTATTGAATCTGAGACACTTTAAAAATCTCTTCCGTCCATCTAGGCGTGTATCCCTTTTCAAATATATTCTTTTTCTTAGTTATTCTAACTTTATCACCGATTGAAAATCTAGGCATAATAGGCTCTAAGACCTCTACGCCGTATAAATTCATAAACACAGTCTTTTCATTCACTTTCATACTAGCCTTAGCGGGCGTCATTTTAATGAAAGAATATTTTGTTTCATTATAATTACTACCCATTTCATCCAACACATTGATATATCTACTAGTTGAATTAGCTGTAGAGTACTTAAACATTTTCTCTCGCATAGTCCGGTTCCATCTCTCAACTACGCAGCATTTTTCTTCATTCTCAGTAGAGTACAACTCAACCAAATTCTTTACGTCTTTATTAGAAAATTCTTTTCCTTTGTCAACCCACACCTTTCCCGGCTTTCTTTCGCTCTCTAATAATTTCAACAAACCACTAGCCGTAGATTTTCCACTCTTATAATTCAATTGTACAATCCAACCGTTCTTGGAAAACACATCTATGACGGTCAATAAGTATTTCACACCATCGTTATCTTCAGCGAAAGCCTGCATATCGACTAAATCAGCAGGCCATATCTCATCTATCCCACTAACATACACCTTTCTCTTTCTAAAATGCCTTACTACAGGTTTATGCAATTCATTCGCTAATTGATTAGTCAATCTCAGATCGGGTTGTAATTTTAGGCTTTTTTTAACCTAACCCGAGACTAGCTTTAGTAGATAATATAGGTTTGACTATAGCTCTCTCTATTCCCTCCCGCAAGCTAGGATTATAGTATCTTATTCAATTAATTAATCATTGCTCTATCGGCGACATTCCTGGAAGCCGTATCTGTGTGCTAGTTGTAAGCTAAATCATGAAAATATGCAGCGTTATCGACTCTATCAACGGGTTTAGACCAAACTTTTGAAGT
Organism: Bimastos eiseni; assembly: GCA_959347315.1. Taxonomy (NCBI): domain Eukaryota; kingdom Metazoa; phylum Annelida; class Clitellata; order Crassiclitellata; family Lumbricidae; genus Bimastos; species Bimastos eiseni. The sequence continues at coordinate 43,926,049 of OY365808.1, read as the reverse complement.
CCCATCGGGATGCAATCTCAAATCCAGTCTGGTTCCTGGTCCTGTAAATTGATGTCCGGCAAGTGCATCCCACCTGGAAATTTAGCCCATGGTAACTTAATACCGCTAGTAACCGAAATTAGAGATTCAACTAGATCGCCACCTTGTACTGCTTTCACGAATTGAGTCTTTGTTTTTCCACAAACATCACGCGTGCCTTCAAGCATCGGCCTTCCATTCTTCGTTATAACAGTCCGTACATTTTTAGTTTCAGTATGAGTTGTACACTTTACGCAATACATCCTTTTTAAATACAGTTAGATATATTTAAAATTGAAGACAAAGATTTTTCGTGGATCGACATATCATCTAAGAGATTCAACAATCCTCTTTTACCTAGAAGTATAAGAGGGTTAATCGTAGGAAAGTCTGGATGTGGTAAGACGACTTTATTGTTGAACCTACTTCTAAGACCCGGATGGTTAGATTATGACAATCTGCAAATATTCGGAAGATCTCTCTTTCAACCAGAGTATAAAATTCTGTAAAAAGCATTTGAAGAAAAACTATCTAAAGAATCCATCGTTGGATTATTCGATTGCCAAGACGAGATCATGAGACAAAAGCTTTCACCAGCAGTTGTAGTTGAGCAAATGGCTAAACACTTGAGTAAAAAATCTGATGTTTCTTCCCAGTTCTTTGAATCAGCAGAAGACGTGCTAGACCCGAGTGACTTGACCTGTGACAAGAACAACTTGATGATTTTCGATGATTTACAGTTAGAAAAGCAGAATAAATGCACGACTTATTACATCCGAGGGAGGCATAGCAACGTCGACTGTTTCTATCTAGCACAGAATTATTTCAAACTACCGAGACAGACAATTAGAGAGAATGCAAACTTTATATGTTTATTTCCCCAAGACCTGAAATATATTGATCACATCTACAACGACTACGTGAGTACAGACATGCCTAAGGAGGAATTTAGAAAACTATGCAAAACAGCGTGGAAGCAACCTCATGGATTTGTAGCAATAGATCACACTAGCAATAAGAATAACGGAAAGTATAGATGCGGTTTCGATGAATTCTGCATTCCATCATAAACAAATCTTTTGCTAATTTAAAAATGGAATCGATTCTACAAAAGATTGCAGACAATACCGAAAGGATTGCTCGTTACACGAGCCAAAGTCATCGTTTTACATATTATTAAGTGACAAGACATCAAGAATAAGGACGCGGTTCAATCCGCTGATACAGTTCGATAAAGGTAAAAAGTATGAAATGGCTTTGGTCAACCTGGAAACATATTTTTCATTCCCAAACATCGACACGACTAACAACAGCTTTTCGTATTCGCTGAATGGTGGAGGTATGTGGGTTACTATACACATCCCTGAAGGCTGTTATGAAATTACAGATATTACCGAACACATGCAGAGAAGCATGAAAGGAAAGGATCATTATGATATGATTACCGGAGAATACAATATTAAGATAGCAGCAAACAGCAATACGTTGAAGACAGTTTTGCATGTAGCGGAGAATTACATGGTTGATCTTTGGGCGTTTAACTCTGTCGGAATAGTCCTAGATTCAATAGGTGGCGATATACCGTGGGATATCTAGAATCAGAGAATATAGTAGACATAATGAGTGTTACTAATCTGAGGATTACGAGCGATATCATCGGAGCATCCTGTGGCAATCGAGCTGCAGATAACATTATCTATTCCTTTTTCCCGAATGTAGGGTCTGGTGACAAGATTATTGAAACGCCGAGAAATTTGATCTATCTTCCAATCACCCTATCCACGATTTCGACAATGGAAACGACTCTCACAGATCAGAATGGTTAACTAAATAATCTACGAGGTGACGAATTGTTGATACGGTTTCATATTAGAGTTTTTATAGTTTTATATAAAATGAGTCGATATACGAATGTCAAAGTTAATATTTCAGAAGGACAAAAAGATAACATTAAAAGATCGCTACAAGCGGGAACAGGTGTTAGTATTGGATTAAAGCACAGCAATTTAAATGCAGAGCACGTGTTAGCTCTTACCCAGGCACAGATCAATAAATTAGCCAAAGCGTATCAGGATGGAAAAAGCGTGACTATAAAAATGAGTAAAACGCAATTGATACATAATGCTAAAGCCGAAGGAGGCTTTATTGGTGCTATATTACCGTTTCTTGCAACCGCGGGTAAATTCCTGCTATCGAGCGTATTACCGAGCTTAGCAACGGGGCATTAACTGGAATAGGTGCAGCTACTGGTTCTAAAGTCATTGATAAAGTTACCGAAACGGGTGGGGCAATATATCTCAATAGTCGAGGTAAAGACTTAAAGAGAGTGCAACAAGGGCAGGGTCAATACATGAAGCCATACCAAGTATCTGGATTAAACGGTGTAGGAGAAGGTCTGTATCTGAAAACAGGTAATGGGTTCATAAATGGGGAAGGACTTATCTTAGGATCAGATTCGCCATTTAAAAACATTCCGCTTCTCGGATTATTGCTATAAAAAATATTGTATTTACAAAATGTCTCTATTTCCAATTCATAAAATGGGGTGGACGAAACTAAAATTTGTTCCGGAAGTAAGAACTCAACCGAAATCCGTCAGGTGGAAGGCGTGTGAAAGTATGTGGGATGCCAAGTATAGGCCTCAAAGACAAATGGGTGTTCCAATGTGTGAGTTTTTTGCTCAAGAAGAGATAACTATTCATTCACAAGAGACGGTTGTTTTACCGCTAGGCTTAGGTGTCCGAATGACGAAAGGATCGTGTAAAATTTCACTCCATCCAGAATTGATAGAAGCGGGGTGTCGCCTGCTAAGCGATATCGTTACTGGAATCGCGAAAGAAATTTTACTCGATATTAAAAATTTTAAAGATCTTGGGACTGTCACCATAAACGAATAAGACTCCGTATGTCATGTGAAATACGAATAAAATTGAATTCCATTCTAAAAATATTCTTTGATATTATAAAATGGAATTGAACAAAGCAGACACTTATCGCCTTCAGAAGATATCTGAAATTCAGCAGGAAATCTTACGAGAACGTGAAAAAAGATAAATTATCTGTAAAAAATTATCAAAAGAGTGTTAAAGTAGTTGAAGCGTTGGGAGGTTTGTTAACCCTTACATCTTCGGGACTCAGCGTATTAACTTTTCTAAGTTCCGTCGTAGCTGCACCAGCCGGTACAATTGTGGTATCTTTATCCGCTGGAGCTGGAGCACTAGCTCTGATATCTACCCAAGTCCGCCGAATATTATCGCTGCGGCAAGAAAAACATGCAAAGATCAGGACTATAGCTGAAGGGAAACTAAATTCGATCAGCGACCTTGTTTCAAAAGTCCTAGATGATAATAATATCTCAGACTCGGAATATTCCGTTATTCTGAGTGAATTCGAGAAATTTAATCAAATGAAGGAAGAGGTTAGGAGTTAGGAAACACTTAGGCAAAACGAATTGAATACAAAAAGAACGTAAAACGAATTGAATACAAAATGAACGTTAATGTACGTTTTTACGTTTACGTTTCCAACTTAAAAATGTCGTTTCTAAAAATTCATGACCCAACCAAACGTGATTTTATCGTTGAGAACTTTCTCAAGATGAGCAAAATATTAGACAAGACTCGCTGTCTGAGAAAATTGGAGCGGGAATTGATAAAGGCGTACAAACCAATCATCGACTCGCAGTACTTTCGGAATATACTCTAAAGATAAGAAGTTTTTCATCGGCAACAGCCAAATCTGGATCGAAGGTGATGATATAACGGTGGATAATAACACCTACAAGGGAACTCCAGGGCTATGTGAATTGATGACGATGAAGGAACCAAACGAGTCGATATACAGTCAAAACGATCTAGACAAGTACTCGGAAATTCTTGTAGATACGGGTGCCTTGTATGTACCCAATAGTCCGAATAAACCCAAATCGTCTAGAGGTCTAAAATATAATAAAATAATTAAGCCATTTCTGTCGATGCGGAAAGGGAGATTCTCAACGGGCGAGGGGGTTGTAGTTCTTCCGCAAGCCCCAGATACACTAATGGATATGTTGGCACTACGAATGGCTGGCTTCAGAGCAGGGAATACAGGATTAAGAAGCGAGGTAGTCGGTATCTGCGATTAGTTACTTAGTTACTTAGTTACTTAAATATTTTCTTTAAGCTATAATATGAAAATAATTTCTTATTTTAAGCATCATACACGAATAACTGCATCACACTTAATCCTGGCTTCCCTGATTCAGCTTGTCTTCAATACAAAATGTAAGACGTGTATTTTCCTACGGAATCGATTAAAAATTCTTGATAAGCATTTCCTTAGTAAGTAGGATTAGGTGCAGTGTATAAAATATTCCAACTTTCTGAGTTGTTGGCTCCTTCTATCCTCCACTCATAAATCCTTTCGGAGGATTTATTCCTTCCCCTCAATCCAATCTTCCAGATTCTTACAGCTGTTGGACACTTGATGTTTAAAAAGAATTGATTTTTGACGTTAGACACCCATTCACCTTCGTCTTTGAACGCATTGAAGGCTTTGTTATTTTGAAATTCAAAAGAGGCGCTCGCTTCAAAACCATAATTACAAGCATTCGAAGCTAATCTAGGAACGTAACTGATATGACATTTTCTTCCGAGTGTGAGATCAGTAAGAGTAGGAATCCACTGTAACAACCCAATACCCGTCCATTCCGCCCCATCGCTCGTGGATATAATATGAAATCGCCAGTAAACGTAATTAGACGATGCTGGAAATGTAAATTTGTTCAAAACTCCTGCATCGAGGACATCTGTTTTAGGACTTAGAATATCTGTAAATATTATTCCATCATTACTCGCTTGAACTTTCCATCTAGTAATACGTGTGTTTAATACTGTGCTAGCAATGATGCAGAAACCCGACATAGACAAAGGAACGGGATATTTAAACTGTAACCAAACACCAGTTACTGTATCGGCTATCCAACATTTGGGGGCATGGCAAGCATTTTGCAGCGCTTTCCACGGTTCAAAGTTATACCCAGCCGCAATGCGATATTCGCTAGCACTAGCTTCGTAAGTAAAACCGTTTATCGTCGTTACATTCGAAGTCATGGTAGGTGCTGCAGTCACGTATAGTCTCGAGTTATCTGTGGTAGTATTATTCGTCTTAATTTGGCTGACTAAGGCTTCGACTTGACCAAAACTCGCGGCCTGGCTAGCTAAGACTAGTGGATGAATGTCAGTCGGTAGACCTTTTATCAAGTTACCGCTCATATTGAAATCACCATCCATTTCGTTCGTTCCATCTCTTTTTAGAAATGTATAACTCGCTTGAGATAGAGTAACACCTCCAGACACTATTCGTTCAACTGATGCAGTATCAGTTCGCCCAAATTTATCGACAGGCATGTTTTTAAATAGGTGATGTTATTTAATGTTATTCGTTTACGACTTCTTGAAATTTACAACCATCGTTGGACGTTTTCTTCAATAGGTACAGACATAAATGAGAGCAATACACTTGACCGTCTGGTTGTATTCGCTCACTGTTGTAAAACAGCGGTCTTTGTAGATATTTGATTAATTCCGTAGGTGGAGGTAGTCCATAGCTGTCGAAATAAGTTTAATCATTAGCGCGCTTGATCCAACATGTCCAATGCGTTCCTTTACTATCAGAATCGTCCAGAGTAAGGATACAACACTCGTTCGCTCTTGGTTTCTTCGGCAGCTCGTCTCTTAGAAATACTTCTCTGAAATTATTTATATTTAGTTTCTCACTGCTTCAATTAGATCCCCATTCGACAAAGCAATATCAGGTAGCGCTACACCCTCGACATCGATTTGTTTAGTGTTCATTTTTTATTAGAGAATAATGTCCATATGCTAAAGTGTGGATGCCATCTTGCTGAATCACTCGTTTGTCATCATCGGCTGAAAGAGCTACATTGTTGACTTCTTCGGTGTAGATATCGTGAAGATGCGACCAAATGACATTCATCTTTCTCAATGGTTCTCTCTTGGTGAATAAGCAATCTTTGTAGTCTTCGTGAGTGATAGATTTCTTGACGACATTCTTCTTCACGCCTTTACGTTTCTTGTGGTCTACTCCGGCCATCTTGTACGAATACAACTTTGATCTTAAACCAACAAACTCTTTGATCTGTTTACCAGAAGCATCATCTTTGAACGTACCAATGACCTTTTTATTGATGCCAGTTTCCATACCAGAGGGATGGTCTTTAGAATAGTCACTAGTGTCGAACCTACTTCTAATGTCGGGAGCTATATCGGCGTCGAAGTCTTCGGTCTTAATTTCATAGGCTAAAAAATCAGTGTCTGTAAAAAGTAACTTTGCTCTATCTTCGAACCTTTTCTTGATGTAATTATAATGAAAATCGAAAGTTATAGTTTTGCTCAAGTCTAAAATACGCATTCCAAGAGATAGTTTTATGGCTTGCTTTTCGCTGGAGACCAGTTTTATATCTACTCGATTCTCTATATTTTCGCATGTCTTACCAAAGACACTATTTTTCATTAGTTTGAAAAAGTCTTTCTCGAAATTGTTGGTGGCTTTCGTCCTCAGGCTGGTATTTAGATCGATATACTTTTTGAGCCAGGCACTTTCTTCAAATTTAATTCCGCGATGAATTTTGGTTATCTTCAAGCCTAGGCTTTCATACAGCTTTAAATTTTCCCTAATGTACTATCTAGTTTACTTTATCGTTCAAGTTCGGAATGAGTTTAGGTACAGTTGAAGATTCAGGTGTAATATTTTCAGGAGCAAGAGGATAGTTGTTGTGGAGATCGTGTAAATCTCTAGGATATTCCAAGTCGACTTCTAATATACACGGTATTGATCTCCAATCGTTTAGCTCATCATCACCCATCCACTGGAACCCGTGAGTTGGTAGATTTTTACACATCGCCCACCTGTACAGGTTGTTCCCGTCTAAATAGGATATAATTGTTGAAGGCTAGCTATCGTCAAATGATGGCATATACTTATTGTTTGCCTCTCCATAACGATGTGAAATGGTGCTAACACCGCCTCTTATCCCATGCTTAGCCATTAGTATCATATCATAATCGCTCAACAACTCCAACTCTACTCCAGTCAACTTTAATGCGGCATCCCAAGCAAGACCTGAAGAAGTATAATACTAAGCGGAATCTAGACCATATTTATCACTACACACATCTCTAAAATTCTCAAATACATCAGCATCCAGGAGCACATCACTTACGTTACATAAATCGTGGTATTCTCTAAACGTTTTGAATCCGAATTCATTCCATACCATCTGTGCATGGTTGTAGTCTTCATCACTAATGTCCGATTCGTTAAGTCTGGAATAGAATGCTGACTTTGGTGGTAGTTCTGTTTCGTTCAGTCGATCGACGGAGTCAACATAGTCGTAAGGATAGACACCTTTTCTAAGTAGGAGGTCGAGATGATTACCAGAATAGGGCTTGCTTAGATTCTTATACTGGTCTTTGCTCAGGTTCCTCGATAAAGCATCGAGACTCGATGCCATGAATCTAAAACTATCGATGATACACGTTTAACCTCTACTTCCTTATTTTCTTTATTTACAAACTTATCAACCACGACTTCTCTGCTGAATGAGATGTACTTTTCTTCGTTGCTGGGAATGCAGTTAATCTTTTCGTTATCATCACCTCGTAATTTCTTTACGAATGGATGACTGTCATAACCGGATAGATTATGAAACAATACTGGGAAAAACTTGAGGACTTTATATTTTAGTTTACAGATTGTATGAGTGGCGCCTCTAAATTTACCGGTGAGGTGGCAGTGGTCTCTAACTCGATCATCACCCAGTTCGCCTTCGCATATGTGACAAACTGTAGTCGAGCCTGATCTTTCTTTCCGAATATAATTTTCTTTGGAAATTTAAATCGATCATAAATATCTTTTCTCCGAGTGGAGAATAATCGCACACAATTATGAAGAAGAAGGGGTTATTATTTACGCGCCGCCTAATCCGTCCTTTTTAGGAAATGCTTACCAAGAATTTTTAATCGATTCAGTTGGAAAATATCAGACCTATAAGTTAGATTGCCTCCAGGCTGAGCCGGGTAAGCCAGGATTAAGCTTGATGCAGTTATTCGTGTATGATTAAGATTTTTAATGAGAAACATCCTTGAAAATTTAACCCACGAGTTCAACACCTTCGCTATCTGCGGATACCACGATATACGACGAGATGTAACCCGGTACGTTTCTATCTTCGTTTTTTGTAAAAGTAAATGTCTTGTTCTCTTTATTCGTTTGCAACTTGTCGAGCAATGGCCCCTCAAATAGACTCATGTAATATTCCGTCTCATCCGACGCCTCTAGCGTAATCAGGTAGAAATAGCCTACTGTACCGTGCAGATATTGCTTCGTTTTATCTGTGTAAACTACGTCTTCTTCCAAAGTTTCAAAATCTATAAATTTACGAGTACCCATTTTAAATATCATGAATAAAACTTTATGTCAACACACGGATCTCGTATCTATTTCTCCACACTTTACCGTTGTTATCCTGTATCGTGTTAGTACCGATTTTAAGCGCCATACTTGCCGTATACAACGATGGGTAAGTGGTGGCTTCGTTCGTATCTCTGTCAAAGATTTCAACGCTTATCGGATTATTACGAATCGCTTTTAGATATTCGTATCTGGGTAGCACTTCTTTTTTCTCCTTCACCGGCAACTTCTCTTCTGGAAATTCTAATTCTGGTAAAACACCTTTCTCGACGAGTATCCTTAACATATCTGCTTGTTCGTAAATCTTGCGCCTTTTTTACTATGTACCTTCATTAGCGATTTCAGTTGTGAGAGTTTCATGTTTTTTTATAATAGAAAATAGTTTCTATAATAAACAACGCTCATCTTCTGGCAGTCTGATTGGAAGTTTAGCAATTTATCTGAAATGACAACTGCATAAGCTTCCATTCCAAGAGGCACCGCAGCATTGAAAGTAGCCTTGATCTGGATATCTACGACCAGGGTCGGACTGGCTTGAAAAAGCGGCCCGGGAAATTTGGTCATGGCGGCCCACTTCATTATTCGTTTCATATGGATTTTTGTAATTATTTAATTTGTTTACAGATATTTAAATTTTATTTTAAATTTATATATATATTTTTGGTATTTATTATTATTTTATATATAAAAAAGAAATGTTAAACTTACCAACTAAATTATTGATAAAAATAAATATTTCAAAAACACGTCTGTAAGTTGTAAGTGCCTTTTAATTTCTGCTTTATTTAAATTTGTAAGCATGTTTGGAACGAATTTTAATAGTTACATTAATGCTCGTTTTTAAAAACTGAAGCAGTAGAGACACTAGAGTCTAGAATTAGTAGACACGATTGATTCACTATTGACTATTATAGCAGCTTTTTCATCGTTTCACTAGTCGATACCAAAAAATCAATGATTTTATTGTTATTAATTCTTGGAAGAAGGTCCTTTTCACAAGACATCAGCATGAATGATTGTAATCTCGACTGGCTCAGCAAATTTTTTAATCTGTTCAAAATGTATTTCAATTTCGAAAATGACCTCTCACAAGCAACTTGTGATGAGGATAATGTCAACACAAATTTGTAAGCAAGAAAAAAATTTGGATAAGCAAGACTATGCAAATTGATCCGTAATTATTTCTGCTGTTGCTATATCAGCCGTACTGATATTAACAGTTGAGTTGGTACTGGAAGATGTTGCAAACATGTTCGTTAACTTTTGATATTTATGGGCATGGTTCTTTAAACTTGTTTTATTTCTTATTCGTTCTTTCTCAGTACCTCCTTTTCGTTTATTCATTTTTCTTTGGGGTAGAGTACGTATACCAGAAATAAAATTAAAAAATTTAAAAATTAAAACCAAGTTTGTTTAAACACGTCAAAATCATTCTATTATTACTTAAAAGTAGACTAAATGTTGATACGCTGCCGCCAACACCTCATAAGTCAAAACGGCAACAGAATTTAAAAGAGTGAATAACCGACCAAAAGTAAAATATACAATGAGCTTGTTTTCAATTGCCATCTGGACACGTTCGGAGCGCCTATCTCTTTAACATTTAGATAAAAACTTCCGCCCTCCGACGGCAATTGAAAACAATCCAATTACAATTGAACAACTGAACTATAAATAGACGGAAGGCCGATAGGCTCACCAAGTTCCAGGCTATTTATAGTTCAGTGGATTGAACGTGTGACTGCGTTTTTTGAGTACTAATGCGCCGCTCAATGAGGGCGGCGCGAAATCAAGTTTATTAAACGATTTCTGTGCGGCTGCCGTCAGATACGCTAGCCTATAATCAACGGTAAATTAAAATGTAATTGAAAATATAATGACTTTTTTCTGGCAGTCCGGCCCACCGGGAATCTCCCGGTATCCCGGCGGCCCAGACCAAGCCTGTCTACGACAGATGACTTTAACCGCCCGGATTGCTTACTCGCATCGAAAACGAATAGCGGATATAAATCTTTGCAATCAGCCGGTGAGATGTTGCTCTGAGTCACGAGTTGGTCCATTCCATAGAATTTTTCGTTAAAGGTCGCCGCATCCCTATATGCTCTCAAAAACTGCTGATTCGAGAATGATAGGTTGTAATCGGCTGCGGGGTATCTATCCTGATTCATCATCACATACATGTTCTTGATATCGCAATGATCGAAAATTGATGGATTAGCTTCTTGATTATCGCGTCGATTCGTTTGAAACCCAACGATAATATACCTCGGTTTTCCGGTGATGTCTTTACGCTAAGTCACCAACTGAAAGTGGTAGATTGAGTGACCACTATGGTATCGCAAAGATGAGCTCGATAGGCTACTGGTAGAGTAGCTTTTGAGTCGATCGTATCATGCAGCCGCACTCTTTCCATTTCGGACGCAATGAGATGAGGCATAAACCACGAAAGTTTATTGATATTGACTTTGCTAGCCGCTACAGTGGCCAACCTGAAGACGGCGTCGTCGTCGGATTTGCGAACGAGCGTTAAAGTCTGCTTCATACCATAGATTACCTTATCATAATCTTCACAGAATCAAAAAATGTGCTTTAGAGGCACGATGAAGCTAAATGTACCCTTGGCAATCGGTTTGTGAATGAGATACGCCTGTCTGATCGCGAATCCAGAGTTGTCGGCTATAACAGCAGTCGCGGCCATGTCTTTTGTCCATAATTGGTTAAGTCCTTGTGGGAGCGCGAAGTCGTTGGGATATTTCAGCAACCCTAGCATAGTTGTGGCTTGTCCCGGATGAAACACACTTTCGATGTCTTGATTCGACAGGGAATACGATATTTGGCTGAAAAGATGCATGAGCACGTTGTTGGTAATAGCCGCAGCATCGGCATTGGCGTAATCTGTTCCATCTGCTTTAGTAAATCTACCTTCGAATGTCAGGTATGACTCGGAGGGATGGCTGAAAAGATCGTGAAGTTGGATATTTATACGAATTTCCCCAGAGGTGTTAAGATTCGTCCCGCCCTCTGGTTCGTACTCGTGCCATTCGTATCTTTCAACGCTCTCATCTATAATAATATTTTCAGTAAATCTTAGAATATCTGACTGCATTTTTTTTAATGTAACAAGATTTTATTTTAAGCCAACTTCATTCCAGATCCACGCACTAAATCTTGGATCGAAATGGCTCCGCCGTTACCAGACAGAAAATTATTTATGTTCGTATTTCCATCGGAGGATATTAAACTCTTTAACGCGTCCTTGCCCTGTTGGCTTGAGTACGACTGATTGCGGTGGTGGTGGATTAAACTTGTTGCCGCTACTTTATCAACCAATAGCTTTCCAGCATTAATAGCAACGGTCTTATCTATATCTATGGCCTTTTTTCCAATCTCTATATCTCCGTCCAATCTCCATTGCAGCCTCTTTACCAGCACTTAATGCGGTTGATGCTACCTGTCTCGCCGCATTCGAAGATAACATTCTTTTGAAAAATCCTGATATCGTATCAAATATTCCAGCGCCTGCTACGACGTATCTCTTAGTAGATCTTCTCTTAGTTACGACAATCATTTTATAATTCTAAAATTAAAATTTTATACTCTAAAGCATTTATCGCATTTTGTCGAAGTAACCCATCGCAGATACCTACTATCTCCTTTCTTAATCCTGCATTTCCCGCTTTGAAGCTAGCGAATCGAAGAGTTAACATATCCACTAGCACATTAGGATCTTGCGGAAGAACTGCAACTCCCTCGAATGTTGAGAGCTTTCCTTTCCGCGTCGAGAGCTTTCGTTTGGGCAATGGCTTAATGATTTTTAAATATTTTGCACCTCTCGACAATTTGGGTTAATTCTTATTTTTCGGCATATACAAGGCACCCGTCGATTCAAGAATATCCCAGGACTCGTCCAGATCGTTTTGACTGTGTATCGACTCGTTTGGTTCCTTCATTGTCATCAATTCCCATAGCCCCGTAGTTCCCTTATAGGTAACATCTCCGATAGTTATGTCATCTCCTTCGATCGATATTTGGCTGTTACCGATGAAAAACTCCCAATATTTAGAGTTTATTCCGAAGGTCGTATCCGTCGACTTCTTGTTCGCGGCGTACTCTTTTAGATATTCGGTCGCGATATCACCTATTTGTAATTTTCTAATATATGAAATGAGATCGTTCTCAAACACTTCTATTGAGGGATATTGTGGGAATTGAATCGCTTTCAACGATGTCGATATCGATGCTGGCAATGGTCGAAGCGCGGAAGTTGTTGCAGTTCTCTTTTATAGTACTTAATTCCTTGGATATTCCAGACTGTGAGTCGATTATCGGTTTGTACGATTTTGTTAATTCTCGCTGAAGCCCAATGTCTCCTATTTTCTCGGATAACTAGTTTTGTCTAATCCTTTGCTTCGTCTTGAGAAAGTTCTCAACCATAAAATCACGTTTGACTAGGTCTTGAATTTCTAGAAACGACATTTTTAACTTGAAAACATAATATTTAAACGTAAAACATAAAAACGCGAAACATAAAAACGTGAACGTAAAACGTAAACATAAAACGTAAATTTATGTTCACTTTGTATTCAATTCGTTTTGCTTAAGAAACGATTGTTTTGTTGCTTCGTCTATGCTGGTTTTGCTTTTACTTCTAACTTCTTCCTTCATCTTGTTAAATTTCTCGAGCTCGCTTAGAATAACAGAATATTCCGAGACTGAGATATTATTATCATATAAAGATTTCGAAATAAGGTCGCTGATCGAATTGAGTTTCCCTTCGGCTATAGTCCTCATCTTTGCATGTTTTTCTTGCCGCAGCGATAATATTCGGCGGACTTGAGCAGATATCAAACACAATGCTCCAGCTTCTGCAGATAACGCTACCACAATTTTAGCGGATGGTACGGCTACGGTGGTACTTAGAAAAGTTACTCCTAATGCACCGAGTCCAGAAGACGTAAGGGTTAACAAACCACCAAACGCTTCGACTATTTTAACACTCTTTTGATATTTCTTACAGATTATTTCTCTCTTTTCGCATTCTCGTAAGATTTCCTGTTGAATTTCAGATATTTTTTGAAGGCGATAGGTGTTTGCTTTGTTCAATTCCATTTTAAAATATCGAAGAATTTTTTTTAATGGAATACAGTATTATTCGTTGACGGGGTAATTGACATAACATAATGAGTCTCCCTCGTTTATGGTGACAGTTCCAAGCTCTCTAAAATTCTTAATATCGAGTAAAATGTCTTCCATGAATCCAGTAACGGTATCGCTCAGCAGGCAACACCCCGCTTCTATAAATTCCGGATGGAGTGAAACTTCACACGATCCTTTGGTCATCTGGACACCTAAGCCTAACGGTAAAACAACCGTCTCTTGTGAATGAATAGTTATCGCTTCTTTAGCAAAAAACTCCCATCTTAAACCACTCATTTGTTTTTGCGGTCTATACTTCACATCCCATACACCTTCACACGCCTTCCACGTGACGGATATCGGTTGTGTTCTCGTAGATTTTTCAATTTTGGGTTTCGTCGAACCCATTTTATGAATCGGATAATGAGACATTTTATATTGGAATGACTTTTTTTATTAAAGCTCAGAAAATAAAAAATTATAGTATCAATCCGAGAAGTGGAATGTTTTTAAACGATTAATCTGGTCCAAGGATAAACCCTTCGCCATTTACGAATCCAGTACCTCTTTTCAGATACAGATCTTCTCCTACACCATCAAGTCCAGAACCTTGGTGTGGCTTCAAGTAAAGACCATGCTCTTCTTGCACTATCTTGTAGTTTTTACCTCGACTATTGAGATATATTGCACCACCCGATCCGGTGACTTTGTCTATGACTTTTGATCCAGCCGCGGCACCATTTAATGTTAATGCGCCCGTTGCTAACCTCAGTAACACGCTCGAAAGCAGAAATTTACCCGCAGTTGCTAGAAACGGTAAAATGGCGCCGATAAAGCCACCTTCGACTTTGGCATTATGTATCAATTGCGTTTTACTCATTTTGATAGTCTCGCCTTTTCCACCCTGATACGCCTTAGCTAACTTATTAACCTGCGCCTGTGTAAGAGCTAAAACATCGGTTCAATTAAAATCGTTGGTTTTGCTTTAATCCAATGCTAACGTCGGTTCCCGCTTGTAGACATTTTGTCTTTTTGTCCTTTCCAAATATTAACTTTAACATTCGTGTATCGACTCATTTTATATATACAAACTTTTTAAAGCCTCTCTTATATGAAACCTGAGCGCTAATTCCTCACCTAGTAGATTAATTAGTTGGCCATTTTGGTCTGTTTGTTGAGACGTTTCCATCGACGAAATCGTGGATAGGGTGATTGGAAGATATATCAAATTCCTAGGCGTTTCGATAATCTTACAGCCGAGCCTTACATTCGGGAAAAAGGAATTAATTATATTATCAGTCGTTCCGTTGCTATAGGAAGCCCCGATGATGTCGCTCGTTATTCTCAGATTACTGACACTCATTATGTCCACTATATTCTCCGAGTCTTGGTACCCTGCTGAATAACGTCGCCTGTCGAAACCGAGGACTATTCCGATAGAGTTCAATGCCAAAAAATCAACCATGTAATTCGCCGCTATATGTACAACAGTCTTCAACGTATTGCTGTTTGCTTCTATTTTAATATTGTATTCTTCGTTAACCATATCATAATGCTCGTTTTCTGTCATGATTCTCTGGACGTATACGTTAATGTCTGTAATTTCATAGCAACCTTCGGAAATGGTTATAGTAACCCACATATCTCCACCATTCGGCGAATACGAAAAGTTGCTGTCAGTGGCGTCGATGTTTGAGAATGAAAAATAGGTTTCCAGACTGACAAGAGCCATTTCGTACTTTTTATCTCTATCGAACTGAATCAAAGGATTGAACCTAGTTCTTATTCGCGAACTCTTGTCACTCAACAATATGTAAAACGATGACTTTGGCTCTGTGTAACGAAAGATCCTATCGGTGTTGTGTACAATCTTTGTAAAAGCGATTCCATTTTTCTAAATAAAAGAGATTTATTTATAATAGAATGTAGCATTCATCGAAACCGCATCTATACTTGCCGTTTTTTTTATTACTAGTCTGATCATTCACTACAAATTCATGAGGTTGCTTCCAGGCTGTTTCGCATAGTTTCTTAAACTCATCTTTAGGCATGTCTGCACATATGTGATCGTGGTAAATGTGATGAATGTTTTTCTGGTCTTGAGGAAACAAGCAGATAAAGTTTGCATTTTCTCTGATTGTCTGTCTTGATGGTTTGAAATAATTTTGAGCGAGGTAGAAGCAGTCAACGTTACTATGCCTTCCTCGGATGTAGCAGTTCTCACATTTGTTTTGCCATTCTAACTGTAAATTATCGAAAATCTTAAGTTTTTTTCAAGTCTCTCGGAACTGGCACATCTTCTGGCGATTCAAAGAACTTACAGCAGATATAAGATTTTTTATACAAGTGTTTAGCCATTGCCTCAACAACTAAAGCCGGAGGTACATTTTCTCTCACAATCTTGTCTTGGCACCTGAATAGCCCGATGATGGATTCTTTCGGTATTTTTCTTCAAATGCTTGCTTGAGTATTTTATACTCTGGTTGAAAGAGAGATCTTCCGAATACCTGCAGATTGTCGTAGTCTAACCATCCGGGTCTTAGAAGTAAGTTCAACAATAGAGTCGTCTTACCGCATCCAGACTCTCCTACGATTAACCCTCTTATACTTCTAGGTAAAAGAGGGTCATTGAATGTCTTAGATAATATGTCGTTCCACGATAAATCTTTGACTTCCATTTTAAATATATCTAATTGTATTTAAAAAGGATGTATTGCGTTAAGTGTAAAACTCGTACTGAAACTAAAAATACCCAGACTGTCGAGACTAAGAACGGAAGGCCAATGCTTAGAGGCACATGTGATATATGTCGAAAGACAAAGACACAATTCTTGAAGTCTTCTGAAGGTGGTGATTTAGTTGGATCTTTCAATTCGGTTACCAGCGGTATTAAGCTGCCGTGGGCTAAATATCCAGGTGAGATGCACTTGTCGGGATATTCGTTTACTGGTCCTGGTACTAGACTTGATTTAAGGTTGAATTCCGATGGAACTCCTAAGGTTTGGTCGAATCCCGTCAATAGAGTCGACAACGCTGCATATCATCACGATTTAGATTACGGCCAGCACTCCGATACAGCTTCTAGGAATGTCGCCGATAGAACTATGATTAATGAGTTGAATAATATTCCTAATTCTAGTTTACGAGAGCGAATAGAAAGAAGTCTTGTCAAACTTATATTATTTACCAAAGCTAATTTCGGGTAGGTTTAAAAAAGCCTAAAATTACAATGGACCGATGAACTATCTGAGGAGTTGCATAAACCCGTAGTAAGACGTTTTCGAAAAGGAAGGTGTACGTTGGTGGAATAGATGAAATATGGGCTGCTGATTTAGTCGATATGCAGGGTTTCGCCAAAGATAACGATGGCGTGAAATACTTACTAACCGTAATAGATGTGTTTTCCAAGTACGGTTGCATCGTACCATAAAATGATAAGAGTGGAAAATCTACGGCTAGTGGCTTCTTGAAAATATTTGAGAGCGGTAGAAGACCAGGCAAGGTTTGGGTGGATAAAGGTAAAGCATTTTATAATAAAGACGTAAAGAAATTAGTCGAGTTGTATTTAACGGAGAACGAATAACAGTCGTGCCTTGTTGAGCGTTGGAATAGAACAATGCGTGAGAAAATGTTTAGGTATTTTACAGCTAATTCAACTAGAAGATATATCGATATATCGATGTGTTGGATGAAATGGTAAATAATTATAATGAAACTAGGCATTCTTTCATTAAAATGACACCCTCTAAAGCTAGTTTGAAAATGAATGAAAAGGTAGTTTGGATGAACTTAAATGGAAGTGAAATTCCAGAACCCACTAAGGCTGAGTGCTCGGTAGGCGATAAAGTTAGAATAACGAGGAAGAAGAAGAACATCTTTGAAAAAGGATATACCCCTAGACGGACTGAGGAAATGTTCAAAATTGCACAAGTTCAGTATACGGATCCACCAACTAATAAGATTACTGATTATAATGGTGAGGAAATACATAGCTCATTTTACGAAGAGGAGCTACAGAAGACTACTCAAGAAATATTTAGAATAGAAAAGATAATCATGAAACGGGGAAACAAGTCGCTGGTGAAATGGTTGGGCTATCCTGAGTCATTTAATTCCTGGGTAGATAATGAAGACTTGGTGGTCACGTGATAATTACTCATCATCGAAACTTTTGGAAACTCCCGTGACTTTGACCTATTGGCGAACGTTTTGACCAGGGGCTTTCGTTTGTGCATGAATTGTGGTTCATCATCGAAAGTATTGGAAATTTCCTGGCGTTTTTCTTAGTCTGTTGGTTGATGTTTGACCTAGGGGTTTAGGTTTGTGTAGGAATTGGTTATTTATAACCTGGTTATAGGTTTAAAATACGTTTTGTAACCTATTAAGTGGGTGATTTCGAGCTATGTTATGATCAATTGTCCTAGATAGCGCGGTTTATATCTACTCGTGATCGATCTGAAGCGAAAGACGTTTAAGTATCCAATATATAAAAATTGGAAGGCGACACTAAAGGCCTGTGAAAAACGTAATGCGAATCACGCTTACAATTGCTTTATAAATAATTATAAATAATGATATGATGAAGAATATCATTACAGTTCAAAGCTAACTAATAAACAGGTAATTATAAGAAAGGTCTGGATGACCCCTGGGCTCCTTCGGGCATGTAAAACTAAGTCAAAATTGCACCTAAAATTACTTAAATGTCCCACTGATGCAAATAGGCAAAAATATAAAGCTTACAGAAACAAGCTGAAAGCACTTAAGATCTTAGTTGAAAAAAGTTTTTTAAAGGCAGAGCTGAAAAAAGTTGTTTTGAGGCAGAGATTACTAAATACAGCCATAATCTTAAGATCACGTGGAAGATTCTTAGATACCTTTTAAATAATGGTACCTCTCCCATTGATGGGAACATTAAGTAATTGCGCAGGGGTGAAGTAATCTTGGAGAGCCCATTTGAAATAGAGACTGAACTTAATAACTATTTCACTGAAATTGCAAATTTTCTGGGTAATAACCTTTCTATTTCTACCCAATATCCGGAGAAATATATGAGAGCTCCTAATATCGAATCTTTCGGGCTTGCTGAAATCTCGACAAATGAAATAATCGCAACTGGAAACTCCTCAAACCCTCTCGAAGATGACATTGACCCATCCATCATGATCTCTAGTTTACCTTTTGTGGCTACTCCGTTGGAAAAAATTATAAACTGTTCTTTTAACACTGGTATTTTTCCTACAGCCTTGAAAGATGCCAAAGTGAGCTTTGTTTTAAAAAAAGGACTTCGGTATTCCCCATCTAAATACTGACCTATTTCTATATTACCAGCATTTTCTAAGCTCTTTGAGAAAGCTATGCACACTCGCCTTACTTGCTAAATTGATGAAATCAGTGTCCTATTCCTTTCTCAACATGGATTCCAATCTGGGCACTCGCCTTATATGCCTCTCCTGACCATGGACGATAAAATATCTGAGGCTATGGATAAAAACGAATATTCTATAGGCATCTTTCTGGACCTTGCTAAGGCATTTGATTCTCTTAATCATGACATTTTATTAAGGAAACTAATGGACTATGGCATCCGTGAGTCCCAACTAAACTGGTTTAAGAGCTACCTGGAAAATATACATCAGCTTGTTTACTACAACTATACTTACTCTCCAATGAATCCTATATGTTCTGATGTTCCGCAAGGATCAGTGTTGGGTCATCTTCTATTAATCTTATATTTATTAAAGACTTATTCAGCGTCTCGCCTAATCTCCTTTTTATCCTTTTTGCTGACGATACGTATTTATTCGCTTCCCACTTCTATTTAGAAATTCTTATAAATACCATAGGTATTGAACTAACCAATATTTCTAATTGGTTCAGCGCTAATAAATTGACACTTAATCTAGATAAGACAAACTTTGTACTATTTAGATCTTACAGAAAATTACCACCAGCCCTGAAATTACAATAATGGATACTCCTATAACTCAGGTGTCAACCCGCTTTCTCTCGCTGGCTTTCTCACAATGCTAGAACTCCATAAGGTCTAAACCGAACGCACGACGACTAAAAACTACTAGTCAGCAGCACTCTACAAAATTCGCGCGCAATCTGACATCAGCACAGGTGCGATACAGTCGAATACAAAAGCTGCGGCTAGCGCCTACAAATCGATCGGCGCAGCGCTCACGCCTTGCACTAAAGATATCCTGACTGATATATATATAACAACGAATCAAACGACTTAAATGTCAAAAATACGTTTACATCAGGTGTCATCTTCTAAATTCCTAGGAGTTATCGTAATCCAGCATCTCTCTTGGAAAGAACATATTGATACCATATTGGTTAACATTTCTAAAAATCTAGGTATCATATCTACGCTATCTATGGTACTGCCCGCCAAAGCTCGCTCCACTCTCTACTTTTCGCTAATATACCAATACCTAACATACTGTAAAATAATATGAGCCTCTACCTAAAAAATCCACCCTAAATAAGATAGGCGTTATTCAAAAAGGAGCAATAAGATTTGTGGCCGGTATTCACTATAATGCTCATACCAGTGAAGTATTCGTAGCTAGAGGGATGCTCAAAATTTAACAGATAAATAAGTTCCAAATAAGCCGCTTTATGCATCGGTACTTTCATGACTCCGTACTAAGTATCTTACATGATTATTTTACGCCTAATGCAGGATTATTGTATCACCTTAGTAGAGATCCTAACACCTTGTACATTCCTTATGCTAGAACAAACACTAGGCTAATGGCCATCAAGTGCAAAGGTCCTAGAATCGTAAATTTTTTTTTTTATACCGATCTCATGCAACTTGTTACTTTGGTTTGCCAAATAAACTTGAATTGAAAAGTCCAAAATTTAAAACTGTCGTCATAACCTTTCCACTTTACAAAATATTCCAACTTTTGCCTCTTTGGCAAGTTTTTAATATCGCTTCCAATTTGTAGACGTCCTCTTCTATAGAAACGCGTTGCAATTCTTCTTGATAGAATTTACCCTTTACTTTCCCGCCGTTTTAATTCGTCAATTCGTACGTTACGGGATCGGAAGGTATTCGAGCCGATATGGCGAACAAATTTTCCGGTAGACCTTTCTGAACGCTATTCTGGTCTTATTTATCCTCACCTTATCGCCATTTTCGTACTTCCAAGCCGGAGATCTCTTATTTTCGCCGAATAGGCACTTTCTCACGACTTCTTCGTTTTCTAGGGATACACGAGCCGGAGCCATACCTATGCTTCTATGAAACGTTTCGTTGAATGAATACACGAGATCGGGCAAAACGGCGACGTACCGATGCGTGTTGTTGTGCGTGAAATATTTCCACATTTAGATTTTGAGGGTACGATTAAATCTCTCTGCGACGGCCGCTTTGATATCCTCGTTTTCGGAAGTGTAGAAAAGAATGGCATTTTTGCACAGCATAGTCTGACAGGATCTATTGGAAAATTCGGTGCCTTTATCGGTCTGCAAGTGAGCGGGGTGCGATCCATCGTTGAACATCGCCTAAAAAGCTTCGGTCAATGCGGGTTCTGTCTTTGATTTAAACGGGAGAATTCTCGCGTATTTCGAAAACACATCGATGCACGTTAACAGATACTTATTTTTATCGTCATATTTTGACAGAGAAGAAACGTGGGCCAAATCGGCCTGCCTCAACTCGTCTATACCTACGGCGAAAGTTTGTCTACGTCTAAATTTTAATCTGACTGGTTTTGCAAAGTATAAGCGTCTTTATCCAATATCCAAGTTTTCAAATCTTTAGTTTTTATTCGTTCTTTTAAATGTCTCATCAACGTTTCCACGCATTCGAAACTGGCCGGATGCTTCGGATCGAAATACGACTACATCAGTAAAGAGCCCACTTCAATATCTTTCGCTGCTCTTAGCGTCCGCTCGACGACGCGGTCGTTCTTAGTTCGGAGGACTTTCATCGCTTCCTCAACATTGTTGGCCTCGTCGGAGTTATTTTTTGTACGACTTCGGACATATCAATGTTCAAGTACCGTCTTAGACTGTTGGAATAGTGTTTGGGTTTTTCGTTGTCGGCCACGTTTCTCTGTAGGATCTCGTACATTTCTCCGTCCAACTTTAACAGTCTTATCCAACATGGTTCCCTTATACTTTTCAATATGTCGCGGTTCCACCAAAACCATTTTCTTCATGTAATTCATGACGCTATCCATTTTGAGGTATGAGCTTCGGTATCAGAAGGGAGCCGAGCAGCGAAAGCACCGGAGTCAGTAACGCGCTCAGGAATCGTCCGGAATGTACAATTTCATTTTTCGATTTCACGCGAACTTTCTTCGACGACAGATTCTGCAACTTCTTCCTAAAACGCTTCAGCTTGCCTTCAGAGGTTATGTGAGCGGAACATTACCTTTCAAAACATTTTTGGCGCACTCGCACAAGCAATGCAAGAGACCTTTGCTGCAATCTTTCAAGATATTTCTCCGCGTTTTGGCAGTCGCTATCTTGAATAACGTCAATTTGGCGAAATACTTCTTCAATCTCGAAGACATTTTTTTCGAATGACTAAAGACCCTTGATCACGAAGAGCTATATAGTTTTTACTTTCTAACGTAGACGTATTGTTTCTCGCTGGGAAAATGTTCGTCCTTAATCGACATCTCTCGTCGGTATCCGGTCGTAAATCGACCAATAGATATTCGAAGGGCGCCATGGTAGCGTCGACAAAGGCTTCCAACATGAAATTGGACTTTCCGGGAAACATTTGCCTAGCCAAATTCGCAACTTGCGTGGAATCTCTAACGTTTCTGAAGAGAACCAAATAATGAGCGCTCAAACTTATCGTTCTCTCATGTTTGGCTTTGTAGAATAAATTTTGCGTCAGGTATAAGACGGAAACGTTTCTGTGATCTGTGATCTTGGTAAATATTTTTGTAACGCGTTCGTCGGTCTCGCTCGTCAAATCGTCCAAAACGAGCCGTCGAAAATATTCAAGTCAGGCAGACCTTCGTGAAACTGAATTTGTGAATACCCGTCAAATATTTCTTGATATATTCCGTAACACCATAGAATTTTATCGATCGCGGGTTTCACCATATGCGGTAAGTGATCGATGAATCTAAGAGTAAACTGCATCTTTCCCGACCCGCTAGGGCCGCTTAGTATTGCTGAAAACGGGTGTTGCCAAGTTGGATCCATGCTCGAGAGTGAATGTTTCGCGATCCGAAATAAATTTATATACTCTTAGACCATATAAATTCTGACCATTCTCAATATACAATCCGAACACAGAGGGCACGAGTCCAGAATATCCGCGCAATTTTCGCAGCACACGATGTGAGCGCAAGGCAGAGACATGGCTTCAACGCCGCACGAACGACGATGTCTGCATATCACCATCGTTTTCAGAGTTTCATTTTCCTTCCTAGTACATTTTAATCTATATTCGTTTAAAATGCCCGCAGCGGAGACGAATTTCTCGTCAGCGTTCTTTTACATATACAATGGAGCGGCACATGTCGGTTATTTTCGTATAATGTCGTGAAGCGATCAGTTTATGCTTCATGTTCGTCGTAGATACTAAACGAGCATCGATTTTTTCCAAAGTTATATAGATAAACAAGCGCCTAATGTCATTCAGTAAGTAAGTAAGTCAGATTCTGCACGAGGCCTAAGCATCGATTGCATTTAGATGTCAGAATTACTGGGGTATTAAGCCTTGCATTTATGTGGGGCCTAAGTTAAAAGATCCACTGTTGGTTGAGTTCGCGTATTTAGATGATGTTTTTGTATGGGTTCCTATAGAAGTCGTCCTAAAGATCCCTCCTCTGATTGCATACCTTAATGTGAAAAGTCTGGCGAATGACTTTATCGTATACATTTCGTCAATTTTACGACCTACGACCGAAGATTAATATTCCCACGAGAGTAATAAACACGTTTGGACGTTCCTCTTGTCCGTGTGTGTATGTCTCTTTGTACGTCCAGCAGACAGACCGACACCCCTCTGCTTCAGGATCACCACTTACACTATTACTTATTACCTCTGCTAAGGCGCGTGCAGATGACTTAAGCAAACAACCTTACGCTGCCTGCCTGCTATTCTATCATTGAGAGTGTAATGTTTGCTACGTGTACAGTGCTAAAAGAGAAAACCTGAATTTCAAAATAATAATATAGATGGTACCAACTAACCTATGTATTTAGTTTTTATTCTAGCTAATTGTGTTTTGTCTCTTGTTGAATGGTTAAAATGCTACTTACTTTGGCGCCGGCGTAAAGATAACCTCTCTTTCTACATGTGATGACGCACGAGTCGATGATGTTTCCCTGCTGATAAGCGATGGCAAGTTCCTTCATATCATGAGGACTTCCGCCGTCACCGCGCATAACGTCGAAGTAGCAGCCCATAAACTTGGCCGGTCTGCATCCTAACAAGTTAATGCAGTGTCATGACCAAAGATCTTTATAATGAAGCATTGTTACTGCGTTAAGATCATAGCGATATGCAACGGACATGTGCACGCACCTAAATATATGAGACGGGTTTTACCTCGCCACTTAAATTAAGAAGTTACAACCGACCAGAACGATACCAAAACATTGAAAGTGTTGAACTTAGCAGGAGATTGCTCTGCGATTTCGTATTTGGAACGTCAGAAATCACGGAACAATTCTGAGACCGATGCCAACAATAGCCAAATGAGTGTCCGTAGTTTTTTCACCCTTCCCATAATCTAGGTGTGTGGGCGTAAAGTGTTGAGTAACACACTGAGACGTAGAGCTGAAGAACAGAGTTTAATACCGGTATCCTCCATAAGGTTGACTAGTCTTTCTTTCGCTAGGCGGCGGCGTTGGTTTAATTATATACACGTATAATGTAATGAACCTCTTGAATAACTGACGGCAGCTAAATTCGACTCCCATGATAACTTGTCATTATTCATTCATACTGTTTTTCATTATTATTTTTATTTTTGGCCAGATACATTAATAATCTGTCACGCGCGAAGCTCTGGACGATATCCAGATATCCAGCGGTCGACTACAACATCTCATTCCCGAATCAGGAAATTTCTAGAGCTTACAGAGACGCGGCGACCTTTAGCGAAAAATTCTATGGAATGGACCAGTTGGTAATTCAGAGCAACATCACTCCAGCCGACTACATAGACCTATACCCGCTATTCGTTTTCGATGTGAGTAAGTAATCTGAACGGCTAAAGTCATCTGTCGTAGACATCCAGATCAAGGCTACTTTCAATGCTGCGATCCCTGCTGGAACTGAAGTTTATGCAGTCGCGATTTCAGATAAATTGTTAAACTTCCAATCAGACGGTCAGAAGATGAACGTAATAAATTAAAGTAAATATTTTCTATTATAAAATGAAACTCTCACAACTGAAATCGCTATTGAAGGAACATGGAATAAAGTCTAGTTATATGAACAAACCAGAAATGTTAAGAATACTGGTTGAGAGGGGTATTTACTGGAATCAGAACTGAAGGCGCCGGTGAAGGAGAAATAGGACCTTTCGCCCGAGTACGAGCATCTAAAAACGATTCGAAATAATGCCATACGCGCAGAGATCCTAGACAAAGATACGAACGAAGCCGTCATCTACCCATCGTTGTATAAGGCGAGTATGGCGTTAAAGGTCGGCGCGAATACGATACGTCATTCCAACGATAAAGTATGGAGAAATAGATACGAGATTAAGATATTAACATAAAGTTTTATCCCAGCTAAATAAAATATGAGGACTCGCAAATATTTAGATTTCGAAACTTTAGAAGAAGACGTAGTTTATACCGTTAACACGAAGCAATATTTATATGACACAGAAGGAGATTTTTACCTGATTACGGTAGTAGCGCCGGATGAGGTGGAATATTACATGAGCGTATACGAGGGGCCATTGCGTGGCAAGTGGGAAACAAATAAAGAGAACAAGACATTTACTTTCATGAAAACGAGGATACAAACGGAGCCGGGATACATCACGTCGTATATCGTGGTATCTGGAGAAAACGAAGTTGTTGAACTTGTCATTTAAATTTTCAATGAGAATAATCATTGAAAATTAACAATCAATATTTAACTACTCAACAAACAAGCGGCGCACTCGCTTTCGCACTTCAGTTCTTTCTACTAATACAGCATCTTCTACTCTTAATTGAACTGATGGTTGATTTCCAATGAATATACTACATGTTAAATCTAACACGACACTGCATGGAGTGGATATTAACGTTAGAGGGTCGATTGGACTATCGTCTGTATCATAAAATCGGATGTTATATCCGCTGATTCATACGCAGTTAACAATTTTGGGTAGATCTTTAGCGGTTCGTCTTCCTTTTTTTGATAAAAGATATACATTCGTCTAACCTGCGAATATTCGTAGTTCTTTTTCGAGGCCTCCTTTGTATTAGGATCGAGCAGAAACTCTTGAATGCGTTCTAAAATACTTTTAAACATACTGAAAGTCACCAATTCTTCATCGGTTGACCCATCGTACATCATTACTCGTACACTATAACCAACAATAGAACCATCGGTTTTACCACAACCATAATCTGATGATATGCCCCAACTTTTTAATGCTGGAGTTTTAATATGAAAATCGCCTTAGTCACCGCTCGGGTATTTATATTTATTTTGAATTCGTTGACCAAAATTGTTCGTCTTATTCGCGACTTTAAAGATGATTTTATCTGGATTAAACGTTTCGTGTGTGACAATCATTTTCATTTTATATATAGAAAATATTTTCTTTAAGCTATAATATGAAAATAATTTCTTATTTTAAGCATCATACACGAATAACTGCATCACACTTCCCTGATTCAGCTTGTCTTCAATACAAAATGTAAGACGTGTATTTTCCTACGGAATCGATTAAAAATTCTTGATAAGCATTTCCTTAGTAAGTAGGATTAGGTGCAGTGTATAAAATATTCCAACTTTCTGAGTTGTTGGCTCCTTCTACCCTCCACTCATAAATCCTTTCGGAGGATTTATTCCATCCCCTCAATCCAATCTTCCAGATTCTTACAGCTGTTGGACACTTGATATTTAAAAAGAATTGATTTTTGACGTTAGACACCCATTCACCTTCGTCTTTGAACGCATTGAAGGCTTTGTTATTTTGAAATTCAAAAGAGGCGCTCGCTTCAAAACCATAATTACAAGCATTCGAAGCTAATCTAGGAACGTAACTGATATGACATTTTCTTCCGAGTGTGAGATCAGTAAGAGTAGGAATCCACTGTAACAACCCAATACCCGTCCATTCCGCCCCATCGCTCGTGGATATAATATGAAATCGCCAGTAAACGTAATTAGACGATGCTGGAAATGTAAATTTGTTCAAAACTCCTGCATCGAGGACATCTGTTTTAGGACTTAGAATATCTGTAAATATTATTCCATCATTACTCGCTTGAACTTTCCATCTAGTAATACGTGTGTTTAATACTGTGCTAGCAATGATGCAGAAACCCGACATAGACAAAGGAACGGGATATTTAAACTGTGGTTTAACTGTTAGTCGGTGGCATGACAAGCATTTTGAAGCGCTTTTCACGTTTCAAAGTTATACCCAGCCGCTATGCGATATTCGCTAGCACTAGCTTCGTAAGTTAAACCATTTATTATCGTCACATCAGAAGTCATGGTTGGAGCCGCTGTCACAAATACTCTCAGGTAATCGCTGGCAGAATTATTCGTTATCGCTAGGTTGACTAAGGCTTCGACTTGTCCAAAACTCGCAGCCTGGCTAGCTCAGACTGGTGGATGAATGTCAGTCGGTAGAACTTTTATCGAGTGACCATTCATTTCCAAATCACCATCCATTTTGCTCGGAATCGTCAAGATTAAGGATACCACACTCGTTCGCTCTTGGTTTCTCCGGCAGCTCGTCTCTTAGAAATACTCCTCTGAAATTATTTATATTTCGTTTCCTCGCTGCTCAATTGTTCTCTCTTGGTGAATAAGCAGTCCTTGTAGTCTTCGTGAGTGATAGATTTCTTGACGACATTCTTCTTCACACCTTTACATTTCTTGTGGTCTGCACCAGCCATCTTGTACGAATACAACTTTGATCTTAAACCTACAAATCTTCGATCTGTTTACCAGCTGCTTCACCTTTGAACATGTCAATGACTTTTTTTATTGATGCCAGTTTCCATACCAGAGGGGTGGCCTTTAGGATAGTCGCAAGTGTCGAACCTACTTCTAATGTCGGGAGCTATATCGGCTTCGAAGTCTTCGGTCTTAATTTTATAGGCTAAAGATTCCGTATATGTAAAAAGTAACTTTGCTCTATCTTCGAACTTTTTCTTGATGTAAGTATAATGAAAATCGAAAGTTATAGTTTTACTCAAGTCTAAAATACGCATTCCAAGATATATAGGCTTGTTGTAACATAGCTTCGTTCGTTTCATATGAATGGCAATTAGGTTTTCATCAAAAATAGATCGAGTGTCGTAATTCGTTGTTGTTGCTAGTTTTAGGGCTTGCTTCTAGATGGAAACCAGTTTTATATCTACTCGATTCTCTATATTTTCGCATGTCTTACCAAAGACACTATTGTTCATTAGTTTGAAAAAGTCTTTCTCGATATCGTTGGTGGCTTCGTTCTCAGGTTGGTATTTAGATCGATATACTTTTTCAGCCAGGTGCTTTCTTCAAATTTAATTCCGCGATGAATTTTAGTAATCTTCAAGCCTAGGCTTTCATACAGCTTTAAATTTTCGTAATAGACTGTGTATTTTACTTTATCATTCATTTATCATCATTACTTTATCGTTCAAGTTCGGAATGAGTTTAGGTACAGTTGAAGATTCAGGTGTAATATTCTCTGGGGCAAGAGGATAGTCGTTGTGGAGATCGTGTAAATCTCTAGGATATTCCAAGTCGACTTCTAATATACACGGTATTGATCTCTAATCGTTTAGCTCATCATCACCCATCCACTGGAACCCGTGAGTTGGTAGATTTTTATACATCGCCCACCTGTACAGGTCGTTCCCGTCTAAATAGGCTATAAATGTTGAAGGCTTGCTATCGTCAAAAAAAACGATGTCAGATACTTATTGTTTGCCTCTCCATAACGATGTGAAATGGTGCTTACACCGCCTCTTATCCCATGCTTAACCATTAGTATCATATCATAATCGCTCAACAACTCCAACTCTACTCCATTCAACTTTAATGCGGCATCCCAAACAAGACCTGGAGAAGTATAATACCAAGCGGGATCTAGACCGTAGTTCTCACAACTCACATCTCTAAAATTCTCAAGCGCATCAGCAAGCAAGAGAACATGACTCACGTTATATAAATCGTGGTATTCTCTAAACGTTTTGAATCCGAATTCATTCCATACCATCTGTGCATGGTTGTAGTCTTCGCCAGAGTCGTTAAGTCTGGAATAGAATGCTGACTTTGGTGTTAGTTCTGTTTCGTTCAGTCGATCGACGGAATCAACATAGTCGTAGGATAGACACCTTTTCTAAGTAGAAGGTCGAGCTGATTACAAGAATAGTGCTTGCTCAGATTCTTACACTGGTCTTTGCTTAGGTTCCTAGATAAAGCGTCAAGTCTCGATGCCATGAATCTAAAACTATCGATGAAAGTAATTCACGTTTAACCTCTACTTCCTTATTTTCTTTATTTACAAACTTATTAACCACGACTTCTCTGCTAAATGAGATGTGCTTTTCTTCGTTGCAGGGAATGCAGTTAATCTTTTCGTTATCATCACCTCGTAATTTCTTTACGAATAGATGACTGTCATAACCGAATAGAATATGGAACAATACTGGAAAAACTTTGGGAACTTTATATTTTAGATTACAGTTAGTATGAGCGGCGCCCCTAAATTTACCGTTGAGGTGACAATGAACTCTAACTCGATCATCACCCAGTTCGCCTACGCATATGTGACAAACTGTAGCCGAGTTGTATAGAGCCTGATCTTTCTTTCTGAATGTCATTTTCTTTGGAAATTTAAATCGATTATAAATATCTTTTATATTATCTATAAGAGTGTCTATAAATATCTGAGCTACATCATCGTCTTCACTCTCCGCTGTAAACGCTACGGAGGCTTGCGAATATAGGTCATCGTCAAAACATTTTGTATAATAGCAAAAGGAATTGGGACGTGTTTTTGATATTTGTTAGTGTAAGACATGATGGGATCTGGTTGACAAGTGTCTATAGGTTTTATTAATGACTCAAAATCGGCAAACACAACAAATGGGACTCTCATCATTCTATAATAATTTTTGAAACTCAACATAATCCTCGGTTCTGGAAGCTCTATTTTCTGAGCGTCGTGTTGGGAACAGTATTCGGTGTGCTTGTGTAGCGAATCTATTCTACTGAATCCAGTCAAACATCTTTTACAATAGTGCATCGAAGTGTATGAGTTTTCTCTGTGAACCGCCATCAATCTGTTAAAGTTCTTAATCCAACAATAATGCTTCTTTTCTCCATCAGAAATGAGTAATAGATCTACACCCCTATTATTCTCATGCTTTGATAAATATAGTGGGAATAGGTAAACATCGTTCTCATAACCAAAAACATTAATACTAATATTATTTTTACTCTCAAACTTACTTATCACATTTGCATCCGCTGCTACTGGGAATTCGATGCCAGACCAATCAAGTTCTTCAGACTGCTTGATTAATTCTTTCGTAATTCTTTCTCGATTGCCGTCAACCAGATTTAAGGCTCTCGTTACACCACTTGACGCATTCTTCGTCTTCGTTCTTCATATTAATAATACTCTTTTTACTCGCTAAACATTTCGGTAGTGGAATGTAAGAAATGCCTTTCAGCGGTTTATAAACAGCTGTGTTGATGTCTAATTTTTGAACCGCTCTAAGTCTCCAGTTACTGCCTTGCATCTGGAAGGCTGCCATAAACTCTAGGATTTTATCTTTCGCATTATTAAGTATTTCGCTCGGGTTGGTAGAGTTTAAAACCACTTTGGTCATAGAGACAAATGGAAAATCCTTGGTATCTACCTGTCCGGATTTCATATCTACACGCTCCATTGTGCAAGTAAGGACAAAATTGACCTTAGTCTGGCGATTTCTAGACAAAAGGTCTTCCAGTTGTGGTTGAGCTGCTTTGAGAAAAGATGTGGCGTCAATTCCGCTTACGCCTTCGACCGTGTATTGTTTCGTGAAGGCCTTGATAGCTGTAGCCGTCTCTTTTATTTCGCGTGTTTTCATAGGAACTTTACCGAATATAGAATTCACTTTAGCTTTCAGTGCTTCTAACTTCTCATTCACTATTTTCTTATTTTCTTTAGGTATATAATTTAAAATCCACCTTGCGAATGTATTAATCGCTGATTTAGTTTTATCGAATATTTTTCGTACTGTCGTGGCTGGTACGAGCTCGAGTGTTGGGATTCCAATGTCGGGAACGGGTGCATCAAGCAAACTAGCATTGGTTGAGATTGAGGGTACGCTGTGGGCATCAATTTTACTAATCAAATCCGGTTTTCGTAGTCATTTATAACCAACCAAACCGCTCTGTTTGGCAATTTTTCTTAATTCAATAACAGTTTTCTTCGAGTATTCCATTTTATATTGTGGTGGCATTTCTTTAACTGAAAAAAGGGAAAAATATTTTTCATTTTATATATGCAAGTAAATTTTTTTTCCTTTTTCTTCAATAATGACTCATCATCGAAACTGATGAGTCATCGAAACTTTTGGAAATTCCTCTGACATTTGACCTATAGGTGGATCTTCTAATCAAAGCCTAGCCCTGTGTATGGTAGGTGGCTTTTGCAACACTAGAACGCTAGATTTATTTTATACTAGCTTGCCCCAGGGCAAAACAACCACATGTGGCTAGGTTTTTTGCCTGTTTATGAGTTAGGTTAATATCATAACCTAAGTACGAGGCGACTATAACCAAATTATTGGTTGATTTGATATGATTATAGGTGTATATAGATTAAATGCACCAGGTAGCAACGAATATAACTACTCAGAATCAGTATTTGCAGGTGATATTGGCATGCCTATTACCCATAAAAGCAGCACTGATGACATTATTGAGGCATCTCCAAAGAAAAATAGTGGGGGTTGTGTTCGTATATTTCGCTCTAATCATTTTGAATAGATTTAATAGTTTGCTGCTCAGAATCAATTTGTAGGTAAGGTTCTAAAAATCAATTTTAATTGAAAGCTAAGCATTAAGGAAAAAGTGAAGTGTGGATTGTGCAAGCCCCCTCGGATATAATGTGCGAAATGTGGCGAAATATGTGAACTGCTGCAGCTTTTGATGGGTTGGTCCGATTTGAACATGGGTGGATTCAGAATCAGTACTTGCAAGTTATACTAATATGCCCATTTTCCATGAAAGCAGCTATTGTGCCGATATTGGCACCATCGCTGCTCAAATAGATAAAGGGTCATGAGATGGCTGATCATAAGTTAAGCTTTAAAAACAAATCGAACACATGTAGGTAAGTATTGCATATTTTTTTGTCCAGCTACTTGACAAATGTGTCACTTGCAAAAACTCTGATGCACTTCAATTTATTCTTCATGTACTTGTATAAATAGCAGGTACTTGTATGAATGCACTTAACAAATTCTCAACAGACGTTCTATATGTAGTTTTGTGCAACAACAGATCATTATGACGTTCATCTGGACGCATTGAGAACGATAGTTCGAACACATGGTAAAAACCATGCAGGATGTTGTCTCAATGTCCATCTGCGCTGTCATCTGCAGGATTCCTTAACTCCTGTACAAAGTCTGATTTATTGGTTTAGGGCCTATGTCCTTGAAGGCACCTTTTCTGCCGAGAGTACTTGGTTGCGCCAGATGTTCTAGACTTCATTGTTATTGACGGAAGACGGGTGGAGAAATGATTCATTTGGGTCCTTGTACAAATATCCAATGCATGACCGTTGATTCCTGTTTTAACAAGTACTTTTGCACACGGGTTTGTCACAAATTGAAACAATCATCGAGAGTAGATATTGTTTGGGCCCGTATCGTGCATTGACAATAAAAAGAAGGACTAGATAAAAACGAAGAACATGCATCCGATAGCGTGCATCTGCTACTACCAAAGCCCCAGGAAATTGACAAAACGCTGATGATAAGAAGGAGCTGATCACATTCCTGTCGGAAAAGATATCCTAAGAAAATGTTCTGTGATGAAAATTATGTGTACATCACCGCAGGTGATGAAGTCCAGCATATAGGAAACACTGCACCAATGAAGCAATGAAACAATGAAGAAACTGAAACACTTACGGTTCTAATACTTACCTTACACGCATTGCAAACGTAGTCACTTGGTATGGTCTATACTGGAGATATCGATGTTGTCGTAATCCTTTCGAGTAACTTCCATCATATCAAAGCTCTGAACACTTCCGCTGAAATCTGAATCTCTTTCTAAGCGGAAAGGTTGTCAAACTGATCTCCCTGCGCACTATATATCGCCGAAAAATTTGGAGCCAAAGCGCGCAAAGCAACGGCTCTGTTTCAAGCATTTATAGAATCAGTTTTCGTATAAGTTCAAGAAGCAATACTGTTGCAAGTTGATGCATGAAGTGATATCCTTCATGAAGGAATTTGCAACTCCATTTCATACATTGCCAAGACCGAAAGAAATGGCAGCGAAATTCGTCTGCGGGCGACTGCATAGAAGTCATCGGCCTCGTCTGAATGGAGTCGCTCTCATAGGAAATAGGGACATGGAAAGAATTATCTCAGAGAATGATGCTTTGGATCAACATAGGTCTACTCCTCAGAGTAGACCTATGTTCCAAGCGAGCACATTGACAAAGGCTCATAGGCTCACTATGGCTGCCAACAGCCCCACTAACTATATGAGTAGATGGAAGAGGAGGTAAGCTGCATTCGGTTTGAACCTCGATGCCCCTTGCCAGGATGCATTCAACCTAGTAGTAAAGTCCAATTACACAATTGCCTGCCATATATACAAGAGCATAATGGTCAAATTGAATTGCAACGCATCTTTGCAAATGCACGTGTGCCTAGTAGCTGGACTAAATAATATGCAATACTTACCCTTGATCAACTTTTTTTAAACCATTTACCAATTTGAGCAATGATGCAATGATGCCAAAAAGACACAACCGCTGCCTCTATGGATAATAGCCTACGACCAACCCATCGATTGCATATTTTGCACAGGCCTGAGGAGGTTTTGCACCCACAAACTTAATTTCTTTTCTAAATGCTTAACTCTCGAATAAAATTGATCTATAGGATCTTACCTTTATAAAAACTGATACTGAACAGCAAACTTTAAATCAATTTGATTAAACTGGAGTGCCTACGCAAGCACAATCACCACTCTTCATCCTTTATTGTGAAGATGCGCCAATAAATAATGACATGTAATCGCTTCTTTCGTGGGTACTCTGTATATTAATAGCACTTACAAATACAGACTCTGGATCCATACATACCACATATGCTCAAAACGGACCAACCCATTAAAATTTAAGGCGGTTTCGATATTTCGCTTTGGCCGGAGGGGTTTTGAGCTTCCATGCTTCACTTTTTATGTGAATGCCCCCTCGGTCGAAAATCGTTCACATTTAGGTGAGACCTTGTGCGCGTTACAAATTTAATAAATAATAATAATAATAATAATAATAATAATAATAATAATAATAATAATAATAATAATAATAATAATAATAATAATAATAATAATAATGCTGGAACTGCGACTCAACCAAGACAAATGGGAGATCATCCATCGCCAAGACAGATTAGTTTCCGACCATGTCTTCAAGCACTATATGTCAATTTCTCCGGAAAGAGCCTGTTTGCTGGGCGCGCCTTTGTCCACCAGCGAGACCTTGACGACATGTCTGCAGGGCAGATGCAAGGAACTGGCCTTAGCAGTTGCCAGACTAGAGTCTGTAGCCAAACACGACGCTCTGGTGCTCCTCAGATATTCACTCAGTTCCCAGAAACTGATATATACATTAAGATGCAGCTCATGCACGGGTCACTCTTTGCTACACAAATTCGACGACCTTCTTCGAAACGGTTTAGAGGCAGTTCTCAACATCACCCTATCGAACGACCAATGGCTTCAAGCATCGTTACCAGTAAAGATGGGAGGATTAGGAATTCGTCTAGTGACCTCGCTGGCGCTTCCCGCCCTTTTGGCTTCCGCTGCGAGCACCCGACCACTGCAGCCCTCCATGTTAGTCAGCACCTGGTCCGACGTCGACGGACTGCTTGAGAAGATGGAACATCTGTGGTGCACCGAGAGCCAAATGATGCGTCCGGACAATGATGCAGCTCACAAGCAATCAAACTGGGACGAGCCGCTAATGCAGAAGGCAGCTGCCAAGCTGAGCACTGCCCAAACCGATTCATACCATCAGGCGCGATTCAAGGCAGCCGCAGCACCGCATGCCGGAGACTGGCTCTTTGCCCTACCAATCACTTCATGTGGACTTCGGCTAGACGACGAAGCTTTCAGAATTGCGGTGGGTCGCCGTCTGGGGACACGCATTTGTGAGCCACACGTTTGCCCATGCGGGTCACGAGTCAATGCGGAAGGAGCACACGGGCTTTCTTGTGGTCTTGGGCCAGGGCGGTTCGCCAGACGCGCAGCATTAAGCAACATAATCAGCCGTAGCCTCACACACGCTGGTTTCCCAAACATTAAGGAACCCCCGGGACTCTCCAGAACGGACGGAAAACGCCATGATGGTCTCACGCTGATCCCTTGGCGAAGAGGGCGGAACCTGATATGAGATGCGACAGTGATTGACACCGTGGCTCCATCATATCTCCATGCGACGTCATCTTCGGTGGGGGCTGCAGCGGAGGTGGCTACCACCAGGAAGACCATCAAGTACAGCCAGCTCGCTGTCAGCTATCTCTTCATTCCATTGGCCTTTGAGACCATGGGTCCAGTCAATAACGAAGGAATAGACTTCATCAAAGACTTGGGCCGCCTTCTGACACAGGTCACCAGAGACCCTAGAGAGACAAGCTACTTGTTCCAACGATTGTCAGTTTACATCCAACGCTTCAACGCAGTTGCCTTCAGAGGCTCTTTTATGCAGCTGTAGTTTAACCAATAATAATAATAATAAATAATTATACTAATAATAATGAAAATAATAAAAATAATAATAATAAAAGAAACTTTACATTGACTTGAAATTACTTGACCAAAATGCACAGGCAAGGAACTAAAGTATATGGCAACTGATTATTCTTTCCAAGGTTTGAGAAACTATAAGTAAGCCTGCAATTGGAATTAGCCTATTAAGGATGGAGATTTGTTTTCCATTATAACTGGTCATTCAATTAGGTGCACACATTTCTTACCTTTACTCAGAAAAAGGAAATAAATGACACTTGTAACCAGCGGTGACATGTTCAGGCGAATATTCAATTCATTCAACGAGTTAATCCAGTTTTTGCATACGGCATAATAATAATGCGTTTGATGCTTAAACTGTCCACAAACGTTTGCGTCGTCCAATTTGAAAAAAGACGTTGGTAAAATAATTTTTATTTGAAGCTGACAGCACGCGTCTTTCAATTTATAAAATTCTGACGTCATGTTTCAGCTCCGTGTATGAACGATCATGCATAATTATTTTTATTACGTTTGCAAATAAAGTAAGTATGTACTTTAATGATCCACCTGCAAAACGCTCTGGGGAACAGCAAGCATGAACAGTCAGAGGCGCGTCCCCGAGAAGCCATGGACAATTAGGATGCATTTGACATAGACTGACTGAAATACAGGGTGGGCCAAGAGGAATGCAACAACTTTGACGCCGTATAACTTGAATACCTTTTACTTGAGATTGAAGATAATTATCCATTTTATCATTCGGCCAAATATATACGAGATCCTATTACGACGTTATGAAATAATGCTATTAATATCCTATGTGCCATTTTCTTGCCATAAAACTGCTTGAAAAACAAAAGTCTAACGACAGACAGGTTGAGGCCATGTTTAGCAATGCGCCTAACTGTACTTTGTGAAATTCCGGTCAAACTCTCAATTTCTTTCGGATTGTTTTCGTCCCTGGATTGTTTTCTTGGCTGCAAATTAACTCTTGGACTTGTGCAATGAACACGTACGCTGCTGGGCGCGCAGAACGTTTACGACCACAATTGCGGCTGTTACACTTTCCCATAGAATCAATATGTATAATCAATCGATGTAGAGCATATTAAATTTTACTCCATTTTCTAAAAGGGAATTCTATCATCATCTGATGTGCATTGTATACTTTTTCTGTTCTTAAAATTTGGATTAAAATTCTATCCTCTTTATTGAGCGCGACGTGATGTTCAATATTTAGGCTAGATTCAAAATTGAGAGGTGTGCGCCGCACCGAAATTTTATAACAACAGTGCCGTATATGAGTGCAAGATTTGAAACAATAGAAGAGTGGACGATTACCTTCAATTTAGAATATTGGGCACGATGTTCAGATAACAGTTGTTCAAGTTATAACCATTCAAATTATTTGCATTCCTATTGCCCCACCCTGTATATGTATATGTATATGTATATATAAGTTTATTTAACGACGCCTTCATATCCAGATGATCAATGTTTGGCACAAAGCGGTTGGCTGGCATTTTACAGGTCCGGTCGATATGGAGGTAAATGATGATACTAAGCAATTACAAAATAGATATCCCCTGAGTTGTAAGAGAGTGAGGAGCAAAAAATAACAGCAATAGTAATACTAGCTTTCTTTAATTTATTTTTAATTTTTTAAAAGCAATGGGAATAACGCTTACCATAACCGTCCTTGTATCGACATGGCTGCGTTATTACTATCTTATCTTGTAGGCTACACCTCAGCGCTGGAGATTATCCTAGTTATTTAGGTGTCTCCTCTCTTCAGTATGTTGATAACACGCAGTCCTTCTTCCTATATATCTATCTATCTATCTATCTATCTATCTATCTATCTATCTATCTATCTATCTATCTATCTATCTATCTATCTATCTATCTATCTATACCTATATCTCTATCTTTATCTCTATCTATCTATCTAGCTATCTATCTATTTATACTTATATCTCTATCTCTATCTCTATCTCTATCTATCTGTCTATCTATCTAGCCATCTATCTATCTATCTGTCTATCCATCCATTCGCCTCTCTGTCTGTTCGTCTGTCTGTCTGTCAATTTGTCTGTCTGTCTGTCTATCTATCTATTTATATATCCATCTATCCATCCATCCATCCATCCATCTATCTATCTATCCATCCATCCATCTATCTAACTATCCATCTATCTAACTATCCATCTATCCGTCCGTCTGTCTGTCAGTCTCTCTGTCTCTCTATCCATCCATCCATCCATCTGTCTATCCATCCATCCATCTATTTATCTATCTATCTATCTATCCATCTATCCGTCCATCCGTCCATCCATCCATCCATCTGTCTATCTATCTGTCTATCTTTATATATATAAATATAAATAAATATAAATATATATAAATATATATATATATATAAATTTTATATAGCGCCTCTTAAAGACGACTACTCAGTTGCGCTCCCGATCCAGACCCGAGCAAAAAGTACAGTCTTGAGGTGTCGATGAAAACTTAAACTAGGATGGAAGTAATTGGCCAAAGGGAGGCCGTTCCACGCTGTGGGCTAAGCATTGGCAAACGCCCTAGACTGGGCCATGGTCGTGCGAGTAAAATGTAGAGACTATGTGGAGAGACTGAACGTAAAGATCCACTACCGAGACATGCTGTAACAGGAATAAAGAGGGATTGCAAATAGATTGGAACCCAACCCAATTGATTGACAGCTCCTGACCAAAGAATATAATATGAAGCGAATGCGATGACAGACAGGAAGCCAATGCAACGTGTCTCGCATAAAATCAGAGACCGGAGCAAATTTAGGAGGGCGACGAATCAGTCTCGAAGCCTTACGTATGACACGCTCAAGGCAGAGAAGGCGAGACTGAGGAAGACCGAGATGGATAGTAGAGCAGATTTAGGATGAAAGCATGGACAAATGGGCAGGCAACTGAGGTAGAAAGACTGGAAAGAGAGCGGGTGGCAACTCGCAGCTGGCGCAACTGATAGTAGCATGTACGGGCGATTCCATTGATATGTTTAGTGAAAGAGAGTTCTTGATCCAGGACCACACCCACATCTCGAATAGAGGTCCTGAAAGTGAATCTGGCTAAGTGGCGCATCTGCCTTGGCAGGATTGACCCAGAGAATCTTCGCCAAACCATCCCCTTCCATTCATTCTCCTCCTCTGTTCGAAATTTGGGGGAGGCTATTTCAAGGACAGCGCCTTAAAGTTTTACTCGACGCATAAAATTGTTGCCAGTTGTTCATAGTTAACATTTAATTTTTCACACAGCTCAGAGAAGCATGGCTATCATTAGTAAAGCGATAGCAACTAGTAGGGCCTACCTACTTCTCTCGGTGACCCATCAAAAGAGCGTCCACAGAAGAACAAGAAAGATCGTTAAATTCAAACACTTAATTCTCTACTTACTATCCTGTTATTGCACGTTACTATGCAGTGTAGCGCTTGGAGGTTGTCAGTACGTCGTTGTTGAGCGTTTTCAGTCGTCCTTGGGACCATTTTCTGCTTACAGCATCTCCATGATTTGCTTCCATTTTCGTTCTGTATGACCCTTCGCTATATTATGTCGCCGGAATTCAACAAGATCGCTTTTCCTTTCTGTTACCCGATCTTCTCCATAATGACTTTACTTTCAATGTCACCACGAGTCCGATTTCTCTTTTCTTTATAATATTTTAGGCCTAAAACTCATTTTGTGGCGGAAATCAATGAGGAACTCCGTTCCGCGCATCCTACATCGGAAGTGCGAACCCAAACAATTAACTTCTACTAAACGAACATCTTTTCTTTCATGCAATTGCCTTATACAGTATTTCAGCTTTTCAATTATCATCTCATCAACGTTGCCTTTCGTTAAGCTATGTTCTTCCGCCATATTATTTGCGCTGTGGTATGGGCGCTCTTGAGCGGGCGCTCCTTTGTCGCGGCGCCACTTCCCTCGACACACGCCGTTTCTTGACAGGCGGACAAGGAAGGATAGAATTAATCAATCAATCAATCAATGCAACTTATATAGCGCCTCTTCAAAATAATTATTCAGAGGCGCTCCCCACCCATGCCACATTATCATTTGCCTATGGGGTCCACTAGTCTTTCATCCAGACCTTTGTTTCACCGTATATATGTGCATAATTATTAGAATGAACTTAAAGTGTCCTGTTATGTATGATAGGCCCAGTCATTTTCCTGTCTTTTCAAGGTCCTGGGTCGATTGTCGATATCGAGCTACAGCGGTACATGTATGTATGGTAAAACTTCACCAACTAGTCTGCCTTGTTTCCACGATTTCACCAACTTGTGTGGCACAGTGGCTGATCAGTCAGCCCGTAACGTTCGGTATGCGCTGAGCAAGCGAGTTCGAGCCTCGTCCGGGGAATCACTGAGTAGGGACCTTGAACAAGTCCTTCGCGCACAATTGCTCTGCAGCATAACTGCAATTGCGCCGTCGAAGCGTGCGTGTGTGTGTGTGTGTGTGTGTGCGCGCGCGCGCGCGCTTGCTTCTGAGCAAAATATGGGGAAAGAACAGCGGTATCAAATTTTGTTATTAAACAAAACTATGATTATGTCTATGTCTGATAGAAGAAGTCATCCGGGCGAGAATTTTATATTCACCAGGTTGGGCAAATTCAACTACTTTTAGCAACCTATACCGCTCAAGTTTGGAGCAAATCTTAATAATCCTATTAATAATCTTCATTTGAACGAATTCTGAGAACAAGAGAGTTTATACAATTTTTTTAATAAGCGCAGATTTATAATAATACTTTGTCTCAATAGGAAATCACTGACAACAGAATGATTTTTTAAAAGACAGCTTGTAGCTGTCTTGAGCGATTTAAAGCTAGATATTACACGACGTTTGAAGACAAAATAATAAGACTTAGGAGTAGTTCTAGCAGGGTAGCAGTAGGACCAGCGGCATAACTGTAGGGGAAGTTGTAAGAGTAGTAGAAGTGGTTGTAGTCGATGTTGTACGCGTATGTAGTGTGATCATGGAAGCCAATGAAGTTGTGACAGCACAGATGATACCCTCGCAATCAGCGTAGAAATTGTAGAGCTGATATATAACGATTCTTTTACCAAGTTACACTCTCCTCACTGTGTGTAGCCTGTAGGCTGGGAACATTTTTTTCTGCTTCTTCGTCCGTTTAATGACGATTTGCTTAACTTGGTTATATTGAACACTCTGACCCTTGTACCTAACGCGGCGTAAAAATGGGCGCAACAGTGACATTGTTACAACGCTTGATTTTCTAAGCTGCACAATGTACAGTGTACATGTAGCCTACAGTAGACTAATAGTAGACATTATGATGTTAATGTATATGAATACAGTCAACGCTGGGTGTCGATATTGTGACCAGTACAAGCAGGTGGTCACCGTAACTAATGCTAAGCAACTGCGATGTATGTATAGCGCAATAATTTCGGTATTGCAGTTGCGATATATGATAACATATGACAATTATTGTCAGCATTATGCTGCAACCAGTGCTTAAAGTGTCCCTGGACGGTCATGGACGGCGTCCAGGCACTTATTTTCGAGGCTGGACGCCGTGCTGCCATTTATTTGGCCAGTAGAGCCTGGACGCCGTCCATGAACGTCCATGCAACGGTGCAATTCCTCTACGTAGGCTCTACCTTATTATCAACTGCATTTAATTATCTACTATTCCTAAAAAATTCTATTTACATTAGGCCTACTTATTAACTGAAGTAGGCCATGTATATATGTCTATAATTCGTGTTATACATTTTAATTACCTTTTCATCAAATTAATTTTCGTCTTATGCGCTTCCGGCATCTGATGCATTTGGCAATTAATTTTCAAATGTAGGTCTAAAGAGCAAAAAGTTGAGTTTCTTGCTGAGATGTTTTGCATCATAGATATATCACTAAGTCTCATCAATTTCATGCTTAGTATCGTTATAAATAATCGCCTGAAAATGTTAGTAGATAAGAGATTGGATCGACTTCTTTCTTATGAAAACAGTCAGCGTTATTTTTAAGCATGTGGCGGGCTACGTAATATACACACTGACAAAATCATAAATGTACTGACGAATTTAGTTAATTGTCTGATTCGTTTGATTTTTTTGTTATCTTCAACATTTTTGCACCTGCATGCCCAAATAGCACCCATGCGTTCGGTGCTAAGCTGATGGTTGTTTTGGCAAGTAATGGGCTCACAAACAATTCACACGCACGCACACGCGCGCGCAAATACGCAGACGTGCACTCGCAGGCAGCCTCGTCCTTGTAAGATTTCATTAGCGTCGAATGGGCTTAAACTTAAGTAAAGTTCTTACTGGTCACAATCGATGACGATAGTATATAATATTATTATATATATAATATATATATTGACCTATCTACAGTTGGTAAAGCTATTGAAAATAGTACAGTTTATTCCCAATCTTAAACGTTTCATTGCAAAAATGAGTCCAGTAATTACATAGCCTACAAATCGACAAACAAATCGAAGAATGGGCCCGATTCTGCTTACTTAAAACTCTGAGTGTTGAGTAGTTAAGCGTTGGTGTCATTGGTTCCTCCGAAACTACGACAAAAGTCTATCAAAGTGTAATAGAGAAAACTAATGAGATTAATACAAAATAATAAAGATCGTGAGACTGCTCGGAGTGTCACTAAAAACCGACGACGCTAAACGACAACACATTGATTCAGTCAATGTGTGACAGGCCCGGTGTACTAGACATTTGGTGGCCCTAGGCAAAGTACATTTTGACGACCCGCTGACCCATGATATTATACCAGCGATTAAAATGAAGTCATTAGCTCTTTTTTTGCGTTTTTCACTTGGGTTTTAATATAATATATGAATTAACTGCTACTGCAACAAAGAACAAAGAAAATAGTTTGAAGATTTTTTAAAGTTGATAGGGTCAATAAGAATTTTAAAATGAGCCAACGTTGTTTAATTATGGATATGCACAAACATTTTTAATAATAGTGTGGCAAACCTCCGATTCACCTAACTTATGCGTATCAGTTGAGGCGAAAGCCCTGGGAAAACCTTGAAATCCTTCCCGTCTTCTTCTGGCACCCTCGGAAGGCCGAGCTCAGAGGTTTTCTCCGTCTTCTTCTTGATTGTCGGCTGGGTAAGACCTATCCGGTCTGGCGTAGGATTTAAGACTGCCCCGAAGTTAGACTCAGAGTCCTTAAGCTAAAGACTACACCAGCTCGATGACCAAAAATCTTATTTTATTGTAACGTTCAACATCAGCAAACAGACAATGACTCAAACTATCATAGTCATTATCGAATGATCTGCAGCAGACTGCCAACAACTCTAGTGACTGCAGACAAGTGTTCCCTCTAATTTTTTTTGGAGATCGTGTGCGCAAGAAATTTTGCGTGTTCAACATTTCAGAAATGGCTCACATTTTTGTGCGCAGGTCCGAGTTGAATGCTATGGAAAGTTAAAATTAAAACCATACATAAGTTTATGGTGATAAGCGTGATTTCCTATGTAAAATCCCTTGCAAAAAGATAGATTACGTAGTTTCACAAAACAGAAATTGTACACATGGCTTGTTGTTATTTCAAAAGTAAATTTAAAAGCAATTTAGTATTTCTATACTTATTATGTAATATAATTCCTAAATTCTTCTCAACATGATTTGCACATAATCACTTTCGTAAACTTTTAAGAGTGTTGAATGCTTTATTAATGACGATGATGTGAAGTGTTCTAATGCAACTGCATATGAGAGGCCCATGTAAATTACAAGTTTATGCTATCGAGTCTTATAATTAGGCGTATATATATATAGAGTGATTCATTGACAGACTGACAATGACAATCTGACAGACCAACTGTACATTCATTGCTCTTCTCTACGATATCTGGATTTTAGGCTACCTAGTACCCACTCAGAATAAACCCTGTCAGGCCAGTCTAGACTTACTACTCTGCCGTCTAGAATGAACGTTTCTAGCTGACATTCTTCTAAACGGTTACGTAGTTTGGTTCTGAGATTATTCATTAAACTGAAATCCAGTTCATAGTCAACACTTGAAGCTAAAAAAATTCCTCCAATATCCATCAGCTTTGAAAGATCTTGAAATTGTTTACTCTGAAGTGCAAATGTAACCATATTTGGATTATTAGAGACAATGTACTTTGATTCCTCTCAGATACAACAAACCTACAGCGGTTCTACTGTTTAGTAAAGGCTAATAGCACCAATGTCATCAATTCCCAGAGGACCCTAGCATTTTAAGGAGAGACTCTTAATTTGTTCAACACCAAAATAAAAATTAGCCTGAATTTTGCAATGGCTTCACAATCAAAAATTTGATAACTTAATTTTCGGGTAATCTCTCTTCCTTGCACTCGGTGTATCAGTTTCTACTATCTCATTAGGCTAGGCTGCGGCTCTAAGCCATTCGTCGTTGAATGATGCCGACCATTTTCTGTTTCAGAACTTTTAGATAGAAACATAAAATTTTTAGATGGTCGATTTAAAATCATTAATTACTACTGTTAAATACCTATCATTTCTCAATTTTATTACAAAACAAACGAGCACAGACTGACGTTAACTAACAGAGCAGAAGATGGCGTCACTATTTTAGCGTAAGTCTATCGATGGCGCGTGGTTGCATTAGCTGACCTAATATGTAACATACAGGCATCTTGCAAATAGAACATGGGCTCATGAACCAATAGCATCCCGGGTATACGCGCTAAAGAGTATGCTAAAACGTATCTTAGAGCAGATAACTGTAATTTTTACGTCATTGTAATTAGCTTTCAATTTATTTGCAATTTTCTATTCTGTCCAACCAATTGCTAGTTTAGAGTTCACCTGAATATTTTTCTGAGGAAAAAGTATTTGTGTGCGCACACTGAATTCTTG
Source organism: Bimastos eiseni (assembly GCA_959347315.1). Lineage (NCBI taxonomy): Eukaryota > Metazoa > Annelida > Clitellata > Crassiclitellata > Lumbricidae > Bimastos > Bimastos eiseni. The sequence continues at coordinate 43,881,374 of OY365808.1, read as the reverse complement.
TGTGCGCTAGCTCCACGACTCGTGTGCTCGCGCACATGCGCACAGCTTAGGGGAACACTGCTGCAGACTTAACTCAACTTTCTTAAAACTCTGATCGACAACGACTCTCGACTGAGCTCTGCAGTTCTTTATATAGATACATGGGGTAGCACTGATTGCTACAGGGGGTAGCACTGATTGCTACAGGAGGTAGCAGTGAATGCTACAGGAGGTAGCAGTGAATGCTACAGAGGGTAGCACAGATTGCTGCAGGGGTAGCACTAATTGCTATACGGGTAGCACTGAGTGGTACAGGGGGTAGCACTGAGTGCTATAAGGGGTAGCATTGATTGCTACAGGTATAGCACTGAGTGCTACAGAAGGTAGCATTGCTACAGGGGGCGAACTGGCGAAAACGCAACAATAGGCGACCCTACGCGGCAGTCTAGTTTACCTAGTTCACCCTGCTAGATAGACCTAGCTATTAAGAATAACAATATTTTGATGCTTATAATATATAATTAAATGCACATCAAATTGCTACTAAAACAGTTATTTTATGCTTGCATGTACCAATACACAGTATTCAGACTTTAATTGCTATGCCTACTGATTATTGCCGGACAAGGGCAGTCCTATAGCCTAAACTATATGTCTATTTTATTATTACATAATTATGCACTCATTACAGTCGTTGGTAGAGATTGCATGTGCCAACATTTTCACAAAACGCTATCTTCCTGTCTATGGTGCATGCTAATTCTACTGACTACTGTACTTAACCCAAAGTTCTTTAGACTTTTGAATAGAGCTGTTCTTCGAGCTGGATGGTCGTTGTCTCGAGGTTTCATTGAGCTGCACTAAGACTCAGTTTCGTTTTGTGTCATCTATTTCTTTAGTTTTCATCAATGATGAACTAGTCAATGCGTTTGTGGGTGGTGATGAAGCATCTTGGGCTATCTCCGAGTAACGCCTCCCATTCCTTTTTTCTCCAACTTATGCGATCGCATTTTATCCTCTGCCATTTTCGATTTGAGATCGCGCATCTCTCGTCTAAACAGAAATTGACCACACACCTTAGTCATAAAGATCTGATAAGATAATGATGAAAGCCATGTACATCGATACAGAAAGGGACCAGAGGCAGCTTAACTAACGGTTTCATTCGTCTTTTTAAAGACGATGCTTCACTGCAGAGAATTTGACGGCCGTTGAGGTTACGATTAAGCCTACTTGGAAGACTGGCTGAGAAAATTATGCCGTTTGCATGGAGGGAGTTCCGCTAGTCCACCGGATTCATCGGCCTCACAGCTGTGAGCATGATGACGACGACAAATGATAAAGGTAAAGCTGGTCACTAAGTCAACGAATACGATGGTGACTATTCGATGGCGACTACAACATAAGTATTATTATCTTTAGGGCATATTATTTAAAAAGTCTAAGAAGCATTGTGATTCAACGGTTCACTCACCTAAAAATCCTTAGTTTCCGAATGGTCAGCACTAGCACTATGATCAGTTGTACAAATGTACCAGCGGAATAGCATAGGGCAATTCGTGCCATTAAATGACCATTGTGTTGCAGATAAGTGAGGGTAGTTTCTTCAACAACAACAATTAATCAATACGTCGCATACATGTAAATAGTACACTATCCATAGTGGAAAGTAGATTGATCGTATCGAGTTATTTAGCATGCTAATTGAAAACATCGAGGATCTGCAGCAAATAAGAATACATTCTTAAATTAACGCATACCCAGTCAATCATTACTAGAATTGCAATCAATCAATGTTTTCCACCGAAAGTGTGTTGTTGCTTTTTTAACGACACCGTTCCATAACGAAAATGATTTGGTGTCGCCCTCCTCCTTTCTCCAGGCTTGGGACTGGCCCTGTCAGAACACGTACAGTGACGGAGTTCCACCGAGAGTATTTCAATATGTCTATACATACAAGTGCATTCTATAATTATTATCACAGTGCAGCAGGAACACGTAATATAGTTAGGCTAGTTTAGCATCTTGTATGGTCGACCTTGTTTGTGGGAGTGCATTTAAATCCAGACCATCGACATGATATGTGCATTGTTTAACATGTGTAATATCAGTATCTGCAGCGTGAAAGGTCGACGTAATTTTTACATTAAGACGCAAGGCAAAACTAGAGGGGAGTCAAGGCCAGATAGCTCATGCAAGTGCAAATTCATATGCAATAATATCCAAAAATAAATTGGCGACCTATTCAGAACCACTAAGACAATAAGTAAGCACTTGTGAACTGCAAGTTTACAACACCCTCATTTCGAATGCGTCCTCCTATATATTTCTCAGAGTCCACTTTAGTAATGGAAAAGCAATATTCTAACGCATTAAATCAAATCATAGGTACTAAATTTAAACTGACCAAGGGCTTTGGTCAACTCCAAACCCCCGAAGTCAACCACAATATTTAAAAAAAAAAGATCTCTCACCGTGCGCAGACCTAGGTTTTGATTAGAACATTCACCTATAGGTCAAATGTCGCGGGAATTTCCAAAAGTTTCGATGACTCACCAGTTTCGATGATGTGCCAAAAAAAGGAAAAAATTATTTCTTGTATATAAAATGAATAGACCAGAAAATATTTTCACACTTCTACCTAAAGACATATCACCCCAATATAAAATGGAATACTTGAAGAAAACTGTTATTGAATTAAGAAAAATTCCCAAACAGAGCGGTTTGGTTGGTTATACACGACTACGAAAAGCGGATTTGATTGCTAAAATTGAAGCCCACAGCGCCCCTCACCTAATGTTAGTTTGCTTGACGCAAGTATCCCTGACATTGGAATCCCAACACTCAAACCCGTACCAGCCACGATGGTACGAAAAATATTAGTTAAGACAAAATCAGCGATTAATACATTCGCAAACTGAATCGAAGGATATATACCAAAAGAACCAAAGAAAAAGGTGACTGAGAAGACAGAAGAACTGATAGCTAAAGTGAATTCTATATTCGGTAAAATTCCTATGAAAACACGCGAAATAAAAGAGACGGCCACAGCTATCAAGGGCTTCACGAAACAATACACGGTCGAAGGAGCAAGCGGAATTGACGCCACATCTTTTCTCAAAGCAGCCCAACCACAACTGGAAAACCTTTTGTCTAGAAATCGACAGTCTAAGGTCAATTTTGTCCTTACATGCACAATGGAGCGTGTAGATATGAAATCCGGGCAAGTAGATACCAAGGATTTTCCATTCGTCTCTAAGACCGAAGTTCTTTTAAACTTTTCCCGACCCGAGTGAAATATTTAATAATGCGAAAGATAAAATCTTAGAACCAATGGCAGCCTTCCAGATGCAAGGCAGTAACGGCAATCGAGAAAGAATTACGAAAGAATTAATCAAGCAGTCTGAAGAACTTGATTGGTCTGGCATCGAATTCCCAGTAGCAGCGGATGCAAATGTGATAAGTAAGTTTGAGAGTAAAAATAATATTAGTATTAATGTTTTTGGTTATGAGAACGATGTTTACCTATTCCCACTATATTTATCAAAGCATGAGAATAATAGGGGTGTAGATCTATTACTCATTTCTGATGGAGAACAGAGGCATTATTGTTGGATAAAAAACTTTAACAGATTGATGGCGGTACACACAGACAAGTCCATTAATTCGATGCACTATTGTAAAAGATGTTTGACTGGATTCAGTAGAATATATTCACTACACAAAAACACCGAATTCTGTTCCCAACACGACGCTCAGAAAATAGAGCTTCCAGAACCGGGGATTATGTTGAGTTTCAAAAATTGTTATAGAGAGATGAGAGTCCCATTTGTTGTGTTTGCCTATTTTGAGTCATTAATAAAACCTATAGACACTTGTCAATCAGATCCTAGCATGTCTTACACCAACAAATATCAAAAACACGTCCCAAGTTATTTCTGTTATTATATAAAATGTTTTGATAATGATCTATATTCACAAGCTCCCGTAACGTTCACAGCGGAGAGCGAAGATGAAGATGTTGCTCAGATATTTATAGACACTCTTATAGATAATATAAATGATATTTATAATCGATTTAAATTTCCAAAGAAAATGATATTTTGAAAGACAGATCAGGCTCTATACAACTCGGCTACAGTTTGTCACATATGCGAAGGCGATCTGGGTGATGATCGAGTTAGAGATCATTGTCACCTCAACGGTAAATTTAGGGGCGCCGCACATACTTACTGTAATCTAAAATGTAGAGTCCCCAAATTTTTTCCAGTATTGTTCCATAATCTATTCGGTTATGACAGTCATCTATTCGTAAAGAAATTACGAGGTGATGATAACGAAAAGATTAACTGCATTCCCTGCAACGAAGAAAAGCACATCTCATTTAGTAGAGAAGCCGTGGTTGATAAGTTTGTAAATAAAGAAAATAAGGAAGTAGAGGTTAAACGTGAATTATGATTCATCGATAGTTTTAGATTCATGGCATCAAGTCTCGACGCTTTATCGAGAAATCTAAGGAAAGATCAGTGTAAGAATCTAAGCAAACGCTAAGCTGGTAATCAGCTCGATCTCTTGCTTAGAAAAGGTGTCTACCCTTATGACTATGTTTATTCCATCGATCGACTGAACGAAACAGAACTACCACCACAGTCAGCATTCTATTCCAGACTTAACGACTCTGGCGAAGATTACAACAATGCACAGATGGTATGGAATGAATTCGGATTCAAAACATTTAGAGATTACCACGACTTATATAACCTGTCCGACGTTCTCCTGCTTGCTGATGTATTTGAGAATTTTAGTCGATGTGTGTTGTGAGAACTATGGTCTAGATTCCGCTTGGTATTATACTTCACCAGGTTTTGCTTGGGATGCCACATTGAAGTTGACCGGAATAGAGTTGGAGCTGTTGAGCGATTACGATATGATACTAATGGTTAAACACCGTATAAGAGGTAGTGTAAGCACTATTTCACATCGTTACGGGCAAGCAAACAATAAGTACATGCATCGTTTGTCGATAGCAAGCCTTCAACATTTATAACCTATTTAGACGGGAACAACCTGTACGGATGGGCAATGCGTAAGAATCTGCCAACTCATAGGTTCCAGTAGATGAGTAACGATGAGCTAAACGACTGGAGAGGAACACCATATATATTAGATGTCGACTTGGAATATCTGAGAGATTTGCACGATCTTCACAACGACTATCCTCTTGCTCCAGACAGTGTTAAGGTTAAAGATTCGGATGCTCCAAAACTCATTCCAAACCTGAATGATAAAGTAAAGTACATAGTCCATTACGAAAATTTAAAGCTGTATGAAAGCTAAGGTTTGAAGATTACCAAATTCATCGTGGAATTAAATTTGAAGAAAGTGCTTGGTTGAAAAAGTATATCGATCAAAATACCAACCTGAGGACGAAAGCCACCAACGATTTCGAGAAAGACTTTTTCAAACTAATGAACAATAGTGTCTTTGGTAAGACATGCGAAAATATAGAGGCCCGTGTAGGCATAAAACTGGTTTCCAGCGAGAAGCAAGCCCTCAAACTAGCAGCGAGAAGGAGTTACGATACTCGAACTATTTTTGACGAAAACCTAATCGCCATTCACATGAAACGGATGAAGCTATATTACAACAAACCTATATATCTTGGAATGTGTATTTTAGACTTAAATAAAACTGTAATGTACGATTTTCATTATAACTACATCAAGAAAAAGTATGAAGATAGAGCAAAGTAACTTTTTACCGATACTGATTCTTTAGCCTATGAAATTAAGACCGAAGAATTCTACGCCGATATAGCTCCCAACATTAGAGATAGGTTCGACACTAGCGACTATCCTAAAGACCATCTCTCTTGTATAGAAACTAGCATCAATAAAAAGGTCATTGGCATGTTCAAAGATGAAGCAGCTGGTAAACAGATCGAAGAGTTTGTAGGTTTCAGATCAAAGTTGTATTCGTACAAGATGGCCGGAGTAGACCACAAGAAATGTAAAGGTGTGAAGTAGAATGTCGTCAAGAAATCTATCACTCACGAAGACTACAAGGACTGCTTACTAACCAAGAGAGAACAAGATGAGAAAGATGACCAATTGAGAAAGATGAATGACATTCGGTTGCAGCTTCACGATATCTACACCGAAGAAGTCATCAAAGTAGCCCTCTCATCGGAGGGGTGATTCAGCAGTATGAAATCCACACTGTAGCATATGGACATTATTCTCTAATATAAAATGAATGTTAAACAAATCGATGTCGAAAGTGTAACGTTACCTAATATTGCTTTGTCGAACGTGGATCTAATCGAAGCGGCGAAGAAACTAAACATAAATAATGTCAGAGGAGTTTTTCTCAGAGACGAGCTGCCGAAGAAACCAAGATTGAACGAGTGCGGTATCCTTAATCTGCACGATTCTGATGGTAAAGGGACGCATTGGATATGTTGGATCAAGCGCGCTAATAATAAAATCTATTTCGACAGCTGTGGACTACCTCCTCCTACGGAATTGATAAAATATCTACAAAGACCGCTGTTTTATAACAGTGAGCGAATACAACCAGACGGTCAAGTGTATTGTGTTCACTTATGTCTGTATGTATTGAAGAAAACGTGCAACGATGGTTGTAAATTTCAAGAAGTCGTGAACGAATTACATTAAATAATATCACCTATTTAAAAACATGCCTGTCGAGGAATTTGGACTAACTGATACTGCATCAGTTGAAAGAATAGTGTCTGGAGGTGTTACTCTATCTCAAGCCAGTAATACCTTTCTAAAACGAGATGGAACTAACGAAATGGATGGTGACTTAAATATGAATGGTAATATGATAAAAGGTCTACCGACGACATTCATCCACCAGTCTTAGCTAACCAGGCCGCGAGTTTTGGTCAAGTTGAAACCTTAGTCAACCAAGCGATATCGAACAATTCTACCACATATAACGCGAGACTATAGGTGACTGCAGCACATACCATGACTTCGAATGTAACGACGATAAACGGTTTTACTTACGAAGCTAGTGCTAGCGAATATCGTATGGCCGCCGGGTATAACTTTGAACCGTGGAAAGCGCTTCAAAATGCTTGTCATGCCCCCGAATGTTGGATAGCTGATAAAGTAAATGATGTTTGGTTACAGATTAAATATCCCGTTCCTTTGTCTAGGTCGGGTTTCTGCATCATTTCTAGCACATTATTAAACACTGGTATTATAGAAAGATGAGAGTCCCCTTCGTCGTGTACGCCGATTTTGAGTCATTAATAAAACCTAGAGACACTTGTCAATCAGATCCTAGCATGTCTTACACCAACAAATATCAAAAACACGTCCCAAGTTATTTCTGTTATTATATAAAATGTAATGTTTTTATAATGATCTATATTCACAAGCTCCCGTAACGTTCACAGCGGAGAGCGAAGATGAAGATGTTGCTCAGATATTTATAGACACTCTTATAGATAATATAAAAGATATTTATAATCGATTTAAATTTCCAAAGAAAATGATATTTGGAAAGAAAGACAAGGAGCTATTCGACTCGGCTACAATTTGTCACATATGCGAAGGTGAACTGGGTGATGATCGAGTTAGAGACCATTGCCACCTCACCGGTAAATTTAGAGGTTCCGCACATAAAAACTGTAATCTAAACTATAAAGTCCCAAAGTTTTACCCAGTATTGTTTCATAATCTATCCGATTATTACAATCATCTATTCATAAAGAAATTACGGGGTGATGATAATGAAAAGATTAATTGTATTCCTACCAACGAAGTAAAATATATCTCATTTAGCAGAGAGGTTGTGGTTGATAAGTTTGTAAATAAAGAAAATAAGGAAGTAGAGGTTAAACGTGAATTGCGTTTCATCGAAAGTTTTAGATTCATGGCATCGAGTCTCGATGCTTTAGCGAGAAATCTACGGAAAGATCAGTGTAAGAATCTAAGCAAATACTACTCTGGTAATCAGCTCGATCTCTTGCTAAGAAAAGGTGTCTACCCTTAGGACTATATTAATTCCATCGATCGACTGAACGATACAGAACTACCACCAAAGTCAGCATTCTATTCCAGACTTAACGACTCAGACATTAGGGATGAAGACTACAACCATGCACAGATGGTATGGAATGAATTCGGATTCAAAACGTTTAGAGAATATCACGATTTATTTAACGTGAGTGATGTTCTCCTGCTTGCTGATGTATTTGAGAATTTTAGTCGATGTGTGTTGTGAGAACTATGGTCTAGATCCCGCTTGGTATTATACTTCTCCAGGTCTTGTTTGGGATGCCGCATTAAAGTTGAATGGAGTAGAGTTGGAGTTGTTGAGCGATTATGATATGATACTAATGGTTAAGCATGGGATAAGAGGCGGTGTAAGCACCATTTCACATCGTTATGGACTGGCAAACAATAAGTATCTGACATCGTTTTTTTTGACGATAGCAAGCCTTCAACATTTATAGCCTATTTAGACGGGAACGACCTGTACAGGTGGGCGATGTATAAAAATCTACCAACTCACGGGTTCCAGTGGATGGGTGATGATGAGCTAAACGATTAGAGATCAATACCGTATATATTAGAAGTCGACTTGGAATATCCTAGAGATTTACACGATCTCCACAACGACTATCCTCTTGCCCCAGAGAATATTACACCTGAATCTTCAACTGTACCTAAACTCATTCCGAACTTGAACGATAAAGTAATGATGATAAATGAATGATAAAGTAAAATACACAGTCTATTACGAAAATTTAAAGCTGTATGAAAGCCTAGGCTTGAAGATAACTAAAATTCATCGCGGAATTAAATTTGAAGAAAGCGCCTGGCTGAAAAAGTATATCGATCTAAATACCAACCTGAGAACGAAGCCACCAACGATTTCGAAAAAGACTTTTTTAAACTAATGAACAATAGTGTCTTTGCTAAGACATCAGCTAGACGATTGGAGATCAATACCATGTATATTAGAGGTGGACTTGGAATATCAGAGAGATTTGCACGATCTTCACAATGACTATCCTCTTGCTCCAGAGAGTGTTAAGGTCAAAGAATCAGATGCAGCAAAACTTATACCAACCCTGTGTGATAAAGTGAAATATATAGTCCATTATGAAAATTTAATGTTGTACGAAGGCCTAGGCTTGAAGATTACCAAAATTCATCGCGGAATTAAATTTGAAGAAAGTGCCCGGCTGAAAAAATATATCGATCTAAATACCAACCTAAGGACCAGAGCAACCAACGATTTCGAGAAAGACTTTTTCAAACTAATGAACAATAGTGTCTTTGGTAAGACGTCCGAGAACATAGAGGCTCGGGTAGATATAAAACTGGTTTCTAGCGAGAAGCAAGCCATAAAACTAGCTGCGAGAACGAGTTACGCCACTCGAACTATTTTTGATGAAAACCTAATTGCCATTCACAGGAAACGGACGAATCTATATTACAACAAGCCTATATCTCTTGGCATGTGTATTTTAGACTTGAGTAAGACTATAATGTACGATTTTCATTACAATTACATCAAGAAAAAGTTTGAAGATAGAGCAAAGTAACTTTTTACAGATACTGATTCCTTAGCCTATAAAATTAAGACCGAAGACTTCAACACCGAAATAGCTCCCGACATTAGAAGTAGGTTCGACACTAGCGACTATCCTAAAGACCACCTCTCTGGTATAGAAGCAGGCATCAATAAAAAGGTCATTGGCATGTTCAAAGACGAAGCAGGTGGAAAACAGATCGAAGAGTTTGTAGGTTTAAGATCGAAGCTGTATTCATACAAGATGGCTGGAGTAGATCACAAGAAATGTAAAGGCGTCAGGAAGAATGTCGTCAAGAAATCTATCACTCACTCATTCAGCAAAGACTGCTTATTCATCAAGAGAGAACAATCGAGAAAGATGAATGTCATTCGATCGCATCTTCACGATAATTACACCGAAAAAGTTAACAAGGTAGCTCTTTCAGCGGAAGATGATAAACGAGTGATTCAGCAAGATGGCATCCACACGTTAACATATGGACATTATTCTCTAATATAAAATGAGTGTTAAACAAATCGATGTCGAGGGTGTAACGGTACCCAATATTGCTTTGTCGAACGTGGATCTAATTGAAGCGGCTAAAAAACTAGACATAAATAATGTCAGAGGAGTTTTTCTAAGAGATGAACTGCCGAAGAAGCCAAGAGCGAATGAGTGCGGAATTCTCAATCTGGACGATTCTGATGGTAAAGGAATGCATTGGACGTGTTGGATCAAGCGCGCTAATGATGGTAATGATGGTAATATGATAAGAGGTCCACCGACGACATTCATCCACCAGTCTTAGCTAGCCAGGCCGCGAGTTTTGGTCAAGTTGAAACCTTAGTCAACCAAGCGATATCAAATAATACTACCACTGATAACGCGAGACTATACGTGACTGTAGCACCTAGCGTGACTTCGAATGTAACGACGATAAACGGTTTTACTTACGAAGCTAGTGCTAGCGAATATCGTATGGCCGCCGGGTATAACTTCGAACCGTGGAAAGCGCTTCAAAATGCTTGTCATGCCCCCGAATGTTGGATAGCCGAGACAGTAACTGATGTTTGGTTACAGATTAAATATCTCGTTCCTTTGTCTATGTCGGGTTTCTACATCATTGCTAGCACAGTATTAAACACACGTATTACTAGATGGTTCAAGCGAGTAATGATGAAATAATATTTACAGATATTCTAAGTCCTAAAACAGATGTCCTCGATGCAGGAGTTTTGAACAAATTTACTTTTCCAGCATCGTCTAATTAAGTTTACTGGCGATTTCATATTATATCCACGAGCGATGGGGCGGAATGGACGGGTATTGGGTTGTTACAGTGGAATCCTATTCTTACTGATATCACACTCGGAAGAAAATGTCATGCCAGCTACGTTCCTAGAATAACTTCTAATACTAGTAAGTATAGTTTTGAAGCGAGCGCAACTTCTGAATTTCAAAATAACAAGGCCTTCAATGCGTTCAAAGACGAAAATGATTGGGTGTCTAACGTCAACAGTCAATTCTTTTTAACTATCAAGTTTCCAACATCTGTAAAAATCTGGAAGATTGGATTGAAGGGAAGGAATAAATCCTCCGAAAGGATTTATGATTGAAGGATAGAAGGAGCCAACAACTCAGGAAGTTGGAATATTTTATACACTGCACCTAATCCTACTTACTTAGGAAATACTTATCAAGAATTTTTATTCGATTCTGTAGGAAAATACACATCTTACATGTTGTATTGTAAACAAGCTGAACCGGGCAAGCCTGGATTAAGCGTGATGCAGTTATTCGTGTACGATGACTAAGATTTTCAATGACTATTCTCATTGAAAATTTAAACTACAAGTTTAACAACTTCGTTATCTCCAGATACCACGATATACGGTATGATGTATTCTGGTTCCATTTCTATCCTCGCTTTCATGAAAGTAAATGTCTTCTGTGGGATATTCTATTCCAACTTGCTATGCATTGGCCCCTCGAATGTAATACTCTGTCCCGTCCGGTGCCTCTACTGTAATTAGGAAGAAATATCTTACTGTGCCATACAAATATTGCTTCGTTTTAACAGTATAAACAGCATCTTCTTCTAAAGTTTCGAAATCTAAAAATTTACGAGTTCCCATTTTAAATATTATTTATCATATTTCGATCGGATCCTAATCTCATATTTTTTTCTACATACTCTTCCATCAAAGTTCTTTATAATTTTACCGATTGTCTTGTGTGCTCTTGCCGCTTTGAACAATGATGGATACTCTATAACTTCACCCGTTTCCAAGTCGAAGATATCAACAGCTATTGGATTCCTTCTTATTTCTCTAAGATACATGTATCTTGGATCGATCTCCTTTTGCTCTTTCTCTGGTTTCTTCATCTCTGGAATTATTTCTTCCTCGATGAGTACACTTATAATCTCAGCTTTTTTCATATAACTCGAGCCTACTAGCCCATCTTCCTTCATTAGCGATTTCAGTTCTGGGAGTTTCATTTTATAATAGAAAATACTTTCTTTAATATACTACGTTCATCTTTTGACCGTCTGATTGTAAGTTTAACAATTTATCTGAAATGACGACTGCATAAGCTTCCGTTCCAGCAGGGATCGCAGCATTGAAAGTAGCCTTGACCTGGATATAGACAACTGATGACTTTAGCCGTTCAGATTGCTTACTTACATCAAAAACGAATACCGGATGTAGGTCTTTGTAGTCGGCTGGAGTGATGTTGCTCTGAGTTACCAACTGGTCCATTCCGTAGAATTTTTCGATAAAGGTCGCCGCATCCCTATAAGCTCTAGAAAATTGTTGATTCGGGAATGAGAGGTTGTAGTCGACCGCCGGATATCTGTCCTGGTTCATCATCACATACATGTTCTTGATATCGCAATGATCGAAAATTGATGAATTAGCCTCCTGATTACCGCTTCGATTCGTTTGAAATCCAACTCTGATATACCTCGGTTTTTCCGGCGCTGTATTTACGCTAAGTTGCCAACTAAACATGGTATATCAGATACAGGAACCGTTATAGTATCGCAAAGATGGGCTCGGTAGGCTACTGGTAACGTTGCCTTTGCTTCGATCGTTTGACTTTGCCGGCCGCTACCGCATTTGCCCTAAAAATAGCATCGCTGTCAGGTTTGCGAACGAGAGTTAAAGTCTGCTTCATACCGTAGACTACCTTATTATAATCCTCACATAATTCAAAAATGTGTGCTTCAGAGGTACGATGAAGCTAAATGTACTCTTTGCAGTTGGTTTCCGAATGAGATACGCTTGTCTTATCGCGAATCCCATGTTATCGTTTATAACAGCAGTGGCGGCTGTGTCCTTAGTCCATAATTGGTTAAGTCTCTGAGCAAGAGCAAAGTCGTTGGGATATTTCAATAGACCTACCATAGTTGTGGCTTGTCCAGGATGAAACACGCTTTCTATTTCTTGATTAGACAAGGAATACCACATATGACTGAAGAGATGCATCAGCCAGTTGTTAACTAAAGCTGCAGCGTCATCATCAACCTAAAAGGTTCCATCCGCTTTAGTCAGTCTGCCTTCGAAAAGCAGGTATGACTCGGAGGGGTGGCTGAACAGATCTTGAAGCTCGATATTTATGCGAATTTTCCCAGTGTTAAGATTCGTCCCAGCCACTGGTTCATATTCATGAAGTTCATATCTCTCAATTTCCTCGTCTATAATAGTATCTTCAGTAAATCTCAGAATATCTGACTGCATTTTTAATATAACAAGATTTTATTTTAAGCCCACTTCATTCCAGATCTGCGCATCAAATCTCGGATCGATATAGCGCCGCCGTTACCAGACAGTAAATTATTTATATTCGCCGAAGGGTGGGGATATACTAAACCCTTTAACACATCCTCGCTCTGTCGGTTTCCGTTGGGGTATAATAAATTCTGCAACGTTTCCTTACTCTTTTGACTAAGTGGTGGTGATGTAAACATTTTTGCCGCTGCTTTATCAACCAATCGCTTTCCAGCATTAATAGCAACGGTCTTACCTCGATCTATGGCCTTTTTTCCAACCTCCGTTGCAGCCTCTTTACCAGCACTTAATGCAGTTGTTGCTATCTGTCTTGCAGCATTCGAGGATAACATTCTTTGGAAAAATCCTGATATCGTGTCAAATATTCCAGCACCTCCTACGACGTATCTTTTAGCAAATCTTCTCTTTGTTATGACAATCATTTAAAATTATGTCATCAAATTTTTATATTCTAACACATTTATCATATTTTGTCTAAGTAACTCATCGCAGATACCTACTATCTCGTTTCTTAATCCCGTATTTCCCGCTCTGAAGCTAGCCATTCGAAGTGCCAACATTTCCACTAACGCATCAGGGTCTTGTGGCAGTACTACGACCCCTTCGCCCGTTGAGAACCTCCCTTTCCGCATCGAGAGCAATGGCTTAATGATTTTATTATATTTTAGGCCTCTAAACGATTTGGGCTAATTCGGATTATTAGGTACATACAAGGCGCCCGTCGATTCAAGAATTTTCCAGTACTCGTCCAGATCGTTTTGACTGTATATCAACTCGTTTGGTTCCTTCATCGTCATCAAGTCCCATAGCCCTAGAGTTCCCTTGTAGGTGTTATTACCAATAGATATATCGTCTCCCTCGATTGAAATTGGATAGTTACCGATTAATAAAACCTCATCTCTAGAGTGTATTCCGAAGGTCGTGTCCGTCAACTTTTTATTCGCAGCGTATTCTTTTAAATATTTTGTGGCAATATCACCTAATTCAAAGGTTCTAATATCTGAAACGGGATCGTCTGCAAACACGTCTATTGAGGATATTGTGGGAATTGAATCGCTTTCAACGATGTCGATAGCGATGCCGGCAATGCTCGAAGAGCTGCAGAAGTCGCCGTAGTGCTTTCCTCAATCGCGCCTAATTTTTTAGATAGTCCAGACTGCTAGTCGACTATGGGTTTGTACGCCTTTCTCAATTCCCGCAGAAGAGATATGTCTCCATTTTCTCAGATAACGAGTCTTGTCTAATATTTTTTGATTTATCTTGAGAAAGTTCTCAACGATAAAATCGCGTTTAGCTGGGTCTTGAATTTTTAGAAGCGACATTTTTAAGTTGGAAACAATATTTAAACGTAAAAACGTAAATTTAAATTCACTTTGTATTCAATTCGTTTTACGTTCGTTTTGTATTCAATTGGTTTTGCCTAAGTGTTTCGTCGCTTCATCTATGTTGGCATTGGTTTTACTCCTAAGCTCTTCCTTCATCTGATTAAATTTCTCGAATTCACTTAGAATAACAGAATATTTCAAGTCGGAGATATTATTATCATCTAGGGCTTTTGAAACGAGGTCCCTGATCGAATTGAGTATCCCTTCAGCTATAATCCTGATCTTTGCATGTTTTTCTTGTCGGAGCGATAATATTCGGCGGACTTGGGTGGATATCAGAGATAGTGCTCCAGCTCCAGCGGATAAAGATACCACGATAGTAGCGGCGGGTGCGGCTACGACGGAACTTAGAAAGTTACACCTAATACGCTGAGTCCCGAAGACGTAAGGGTTAACAACATAATTATAATATCAAAGAATAGTTTTAAAATGGAATTCAATTTTATTCGTAATTCACATAACATAAGGAGCTTCCTTCGTATATGGTGACAATCCCAAGATGTCTTAAATTCTTAATATCGAGGACAATTTCTTCCGCGAATTAAGTAACGGTATTGCTTAGCAGGCGACACCCCGCTTCTATTCCGGATGGAGCGAAATTTTACACGATCCTTTCGTCATTCGGACACCTAAGCCTAACGGTAAAACAACCGTCTCTTGTGAATGAATAGTTATCGCTTCTTGAGTAAAAAAACTCCCATCTTAAACCACCCCTTTGTCTTTGCGGTCTATACTTGACATCCCACATGCCTTCACACACCTTCCACCTGACGGATCTCGGTTGAGTTCTTACTTCTGGAACAATTTTTGGCTTCGTCCACCTCATTTTATGAATTGGAAATAGAGACATTTTATATAAACAATATTTTTTAAAGTAACAATCCGAGAAGCGGAATGTTTTTAAATGGTGAATCTGGTCCTACGATAAGTCCTTCCCTATTTACGAACCCATTACCTCTTTTCAGATACAGACCTTCTTCTACGGCATTTAATCCAGATCCTTGGTATGGCTTCACCTATAGACCCTGCCCTTGTTGCACTATCTTGCAGTTTTTACCTCGACTATTGACATATATAGCCCAACCCCGTTCCGGTGACTTTATCAATGGCTTTCGAACCAGCCGCCCCACCTATTCCAGTTAATGCACCTGTTGCTAAGCTCGGTAATACGCTAGATAGTAGGAATTTGCCAGCATTTGCAAGAAAAGGTAAAATTGCGCCGATAAAGCCACTTTCGACTTTAGCGTTATGTAACAATTGTGTTTTACTCATTTTTATAGTCACGCCTTTCCCATCCTGATACGCTTTAGGTAGTCTATTGAGTTGTGCTTGGGTAAGAGCTGACACATGCTCTCCGTTTAAATCGCTGTGCTTTAATCCAATACTTACACCTGCTTCAGCTTGTAGCGATCTTTTAATTTTATGTTATTGTCCTTATGAAATATTGACTTTGACGTTCGTGTATCGACTCATTTTATATAGAACATAATAAATTTTTAAGCTTCTCTTATATGAAACCGTATCGATGATTCCTCACCTCGCAGATTAATTAGTTTACCATTCTGATCGGTGAGAGTCATTTCCATTCTCGAAATCGTGGATAGGGTGATTGGAAGATAGATCAAATTTCTCGGCGTTTCAATAATCTTGTAACCAGGCCCTACATTCGGGAAAAAGGAATAGATAATGTTATCTGCAGTTCCATTGCCACAGGATGCTCCGATGATATCGCTCGTAATCCTCAGATTAGTAACACTCATTATGTCCACTATGTTCTCCGATTCTTGACATCCCTCGGTATATCGGCACCTATTTAAACCGAGGACTTTTCCGATAGAGTTATACGCATAAAAATCAACCATGTAATTCCTCCGTTATATGCAAAACTGTCTGCAACGTATTGCTGTTTGCTTCTATCTTAATATTGTATTCTTCGTTAACCATATCATAATGCTCCTTTTCTTTCATGATTCTCTGGACGTATTCGTTAATATCTGTAATTTCATAACAGCCTTCGGGAATGGTTATAACCCACATACCTCCACCATTCGGCGAATACGAAAACCTATTGTTAGTCGCGTCGGTGTTTGGGAATGAAAAATATGTTTCCAGATTGACAAGAGCCATTTCATACTTTTTATCTTAATCAAACTGTATCAGCGGATTGAACCGCGGCCTTATTTGCGAAGTCTTGTCACTTAATAATATGTAAAACGATGACTTTGGCTCCGTGTAACGAGCAGTCCTTTCGGCGTTGTATGCAATCTTTTGTAGAATCGATTCCATTTTTAAATTAGCAAAGATTTATCTATAATGGAATGTAGAATTCATCAAAACCGCATCTATTCTTTCCGTTATTCTTATTACTAGAGTGATCTATCACTACAAAGCCGTGAGGTTGCTTCCAGGCTCTTTGACATAGTTTCTTAAACTCATCCTTAGACATGTCTGTGCTGACGTGGTCATTGTAGATGTGATCAATATTTTTCAAGTCTTGGGGAAACAAACAGATAAAGTTTGCATTCTCTCTAATTGTCTGTCTCGATAGTTTGAAATTATTCTGTGCTAGATAGAAACAGTCGACGTTGCTATGCCTCCCTCGGATATAATAAGTCTCGCATTTATTCTGCTTTTCTAACTGTAAATCATCGAAAATCATCAAGTTCTTATTGTCACAGGTTTCTCGGGTCTGGCACGACTTCCGATGATTCAAAGAACTGGGAAGAAATATCAGATTTTGTGACCAATTGTTTTGCCATTTCCTCAACGACAAATGATGGTGAAAGAATTTTTCTCATGAATATGAAATAACCAGCCGTTGGATTCTTTAGACATTTTTTACTCGAATGTTTTATTCAGAATTTTATACTCTGGTTGAAAGAGAGACCTTCCGAATATTTGCATATTGTCGTAATCTAACCATCCGGGTCTTAGAAGCAGGTTCAACAATAAAGTCGTCTTTCCACATCCAGACTTTCCTACGATTAACCCTCATATACTTCTAGGTAAATGAGGGTTATTGAATCTCTCGTTCCACGATAAAAAAAATTTACTTCCATTTTAATAGTATCTAATTGTATTTAAAATGTATTGCGTAAAGTGTAAAACTCATACTGAAACCAAAAATATTCAAAATGTTATAACGAAGAATGAAGGTCAATGATTAAAGGCACGTGTGATGTTTGTGGAGAAACAAAGACTCAATTCGTGAAAGCTGTAGAAGGTGGGTATCTAGTTGGGTCTCTAAATTCAGTAACCAGCGGTATTAAATTACCGTGGGCTAAATTTCCAGGTGAGATGCACTTGCCAGGACATCAGTCAACAGGACCAGGAACTAAACTATATTTGAGATTAAATCCGATGGAACTCCTAAAGATTGGTCGAAACCTGTTGATAGAGTCGATAACGCTGCATATTATCATGATTTAGCTTACAACCAGCACGCGGATACGGCTTCTAGGAATATCGCCGACAGAGCAATGATTAATGAATTGAATAATATACCTAATCCTAGCTTACGGGAAAGAATAGAGAGGGCTATAGTCAAACCTATATTATCTACTAAAGCTAGTCTCGGGTTAGGTTCAAAAAAGCTTAAAATTACAACCCGATCTGAAATGGACCAATCAATTAGCGAATGAATTGCATAAACCTGTAGTAAGGCATTTTAGAAAAAGGAAGGTCTTTGCTGGTGGAATAGATGAAATTTGGGCTGCTGATTTAGTCGATATGCAGGCAAGGCTAAAGATAACGATGGCGTGAAATATCTATTAACCGTCATAGATGTGTTTTCCAAGCACGGGTGGATCGTGCCGTTATATGATAAGAGTGGAAATCTACAGCTTTTGGTTTCTTGAAAATATTACAGAGCGGAAGAAAACCGGGTAAGGTGTGGGTGGATGAAGGAAAAGAATTTGATAATAAAGACGTAAAGAATTTGGTTGAGTTGTACTCTACTGAGAATGAAGAAAAAACCTGCGTAGTTGAGAGATTAAACCGGACTATGCGTGAGAAAATGTTTAAGTACTTTACAGCTAATTCAACAAGGAGATATATCGAAGTGTTAGGCGATATGGTTATTAATTATAATGAAACAAGACATAATTCTATTAAAATGACGCCCGTCAAAGCTAGTATGAAAGTGAACGAGAAGGTTGTTTTTATGAATTTGTACGGTGATAAGATTTCGGACACTATTGTGCCTAGGTTTTCAATCGGAGATAAAGTTAGAATAACTAAGAAAAAGAACATATTTAAAAAGGGGTACACACCTAAATGGACGGAAGAAGTTTTTACAGTATCCCAGATTCAATACACGGATCCTCCAACTTATAAGATAACTGATTATAATGGAGAAGAAATACATGGCTCATTTTACGAACAGGAGCTACAGAAGACAACTCATGATATATTTAGAATTGAAAATGTTATCGGGAAACGTGGGAAGAAATCGCTAGTGAAGTGGTTGGGTTACCCTGAATCCTTTAATTCTTGGATTAATAATGAAAATTTGGTGATCATGTAATCATCCCTGCAACAGAGTCATTCGGTTAAGCAACACAAATGAAATCGCTGTCCATTCATAGCCTTTTTTTGTTTTTTCCTATGTTAGCAGCGTGTACGGAACGCCAAAAGGGCCATACGTATGCCCACGCTATTTTTCAATGACGTGGGTTCCTGATTAGCAGCAGCCGTATGAATGTACCCATCGCGTGATATTTCGTCAGCTTAAAGAACATTCTAGAATGGCGGGGGCGTCGTTGGGTATATAAGAACGCCCTGTGACCAGAACGTTGGAGCGTTTTTCGTCGCACGCAGGACAAATTTGTCAGAAGCTTGACGGACTTGTCAGATCAGGCTGTGAACATGGATGCTCATGACGAAACGTTCGAAGATTACATGCAGGGTCTAGTAGCAGAAAGACCTAATAACATAAAAGCTAAAGAACAGGAATTGATACGCGTTCGGGAAAGGGTCCGAAAGGCTAGAGCTAAAGAGTGGGAACAGAAACAACGATGGCGAGAGATGGCTGCTGCTCTACGGGCAACAGTCAAAGAAATCGTGTTTTTAAGAAGCGAGTCTCTCCGTCTTCGGACAGAGATCAGTGCTCTCAACGACGAGGCAGCTGATTGTGAGACCGACAACCAGCGCTCTATCAGCAGCTGACTGCTAGACCTACAACCAGCGCTCTATCTATAGCCCTTGTCTACAGCGATGAAGAGACGCTAATGAAACACTCCGCTGACCTTCTGGAAACCGGACTTTGCTCTACCACGGACTATCCTTCAGACAACCCCTCTGATTTGACGCAGCGCTCGTGAGTAAGCTGGTGCCCTGCGTTTGGCTTTCAGCTGACGTTTTAGAAATTTAGAGATTACGATCGGCTGTGTGAGAAACAATTAGCCCCTTTTGAGCACCATACTTTCTGAACATTTAATTCCGTAATCGTTGTTACGGTGTTTCAATAATCTTGTAAACGGAACATGGAGAGACAGAGAGAAAGAGGGACAGACAGGGATAGAGACGGATGGAGAGACGGAGATAGAGACGGAGATAGAGACATCAAGACGAACGGACGAACGGTTAGACACAGACATCAAGACGGATGTGTTCAATTAGTGCAGGCCTCATCGTCAGTTAAAACAGAGGTTCATTGTTCTATCGTTTTCATACGTCAAGGTCGTTTGTATGTTCCCATCACATGATAGTTGGATGTGAGAGATAGTACATGGATTACATTTTACAAGGTGCGTTCACCGTTCATTTTTTTTGATTATTCATATAACCTGTATATGGATGTTCTAATCAAAGCCTAGGTCTGCGCACGGTGGGTGATTATTATTTGTTTAATATTGTGATATTGTGGTTGACTTAGGGGGGTTTGGAGTTGACTAAAACCCTTGGTCAGTGTAAATTTACTACCTATGATTTGATTTAATGCGTTAGAATATTACTTTTTCCATTACTCACTATGATCAAACTCTTAAATGCGATAAAATTATGGAAGCGGTGGGGAGAATGAGAGAAGGGGTGTGGGAGATGGAAGAAAATGGGTAATGGAGTGGAAGAGTAGGGCTAGGAGAAGATGGAAGCAGATGAGGATGGGAATGGTGAACAGGAGAGGAGAGGGTGAGGGTAGGGACGAGGAGAAGACGATAAGAAGAGGGAGGGTTAAGAGAGTAAAAAGAGGCGAGGAGAAGAGGAGAGGAAGAGAACTTAACTTCACCGGACGGACAAGCATCTAGTAGGCGTAATTAAGTCAACATAGCCGTGTTAATTGCATTGTGATGCATTGAATTTTTGCGTAGCCGTAGATGAAAAGATAGAACGGACGGACGCACGTCATCCTCGAAGTCTAAACTTGGAGTCATCAGAAGCATTCATTACGCCACTTATTCTATGATTTTCCTTACTCCTTCCTTATCACACAATGACAAGAAATCACCTTAAACGAACCATTATGTTCTCCTGAAAATTTCATGTCGCACCTCGGACCACTCCATCCTCCCATGCAAATTTGAGTGGCACACCTACCCGTCACTGCGTCACACGGGCCTTGAAGACAGTTGCAGGGTAACTCGCACACTTTCTTTTTAGAGATATAGAAGTTCAGCGAACAAACTACAAATGAACATTATTCGCAGATATTGCCTCACACTCGAGGGAAAAGCCTCGTGAGAATGGTTTATCCTCTGCTAGTAAGTATGGCAACCGTTAAATTCACATAGGCTAGCAGAGAATCAAGCAGTCCATGAAAACAGTATACAGGAAAACATGACTTTGTCTTCCATGGTATCGCGTCAATTGATCCCACTTCAGTTGATCCCCGTCAGTTGATCCCCGTCAGTTGATCCCCAGTCAATTGATCCCCACGTCAATTAATCCCCAAGTCAATTGATCCCCTGCCTATTCGACCTAATTGAATCTCTAGGCTGTGAGTCACAGACTTGTAGCTGAGACCGTTAGTAAACAAAGGATTTAATTTACAGATTTAGGAAATAACAAGGCAATGCCCAGTTTTCATGTCACTCGTCCATGGCTTCATGTCACTCGTCCAGGTTTCGTGTCACTCGGCCAGGACGGACTATATATTTCAACACAGAGTTGTCGGCATAGAACATCATGCAACGAAACGATATCGCATGCTTGAGGCTCGTGTAAACCGCGCTGTAAACCCTTATGGCCGGTCGGAGAATATGTTATATATCCGAACGATGGCTCATTTATCCCATGCATAGACACTTTGGCTTAGTACTTTATACGCATAAATTAATCATATTATGACTCTCAATTGCGCCTTGTAATTTCTTATCACTTTGAAATTTAGTGCTCTGTTACGACGTTCTTTTAGTAAATGAAGAAGGTCGCAAGTGGAACATGACTGTTGTATCAATTGGGCTGGGTTCAATAGGCAGGGGATCAATTGACAAGGGGATCAATTGACTAGGGGATCAATTGACGTGAGATCAACTGACGGGGATTAACTGACGGGGATCAACTGACGGGGAATAAAAAGACGTAGAACCGTCTTCTATGGAAAGAAATCGGTTTCAACTAAACTATAGTGGTATTGAGCATACGGATTTCATCCGTAATTGATTGCACTAGTCTATACATTTAAAGGATTTATGCCAGCGCCACCTCAGATATTTATCTAATCGTCAATGCTTGTTTCCAGTGCAATTTGGAATTTGTCATTATTGTCAACCGGATTTTGCGATTGAAGCAGTTGATGATCGCCATCAAAAGATTTTATAACTGTAAATTCATTTCTATTAAGGTTTGATAATTCAGTTGAGAACTTCTAACACTCAATCGCATTATTTGAAAGGCATTTCCTAAAACGTCACTATAAGTATATTTTGCACCTATTGAGTAATCTGTGATTGGCGTAGCTATTGGACAGTTGCAGTAATAGGCCTGAGTAGGCCTATGTGTGTGTATAATTGTTTCTACCTCAGTTGAGCCCCCGTCAGTTGATCCCCCGTCAGTTGATCTCCTCCCAGTTGATCCCAGTCAGTTGATTCCCCGTCAATTGGTCCCATAGTCAATTGATCCCTTCGTCAATTGATCCCCTGCCTATTGAACCCAGCCCAATTAATACAACATTCATGTTCAACTTGCGACCTTCTTCATTTGTTAAAAGAACGATGTAAAAGTGCACGAAATGTTAAAATGATTTTAAAAAATACAAAAGCGTAATGGAGGGTCATGATATGATTAGTTTATCAGCATAAAGTATTGGGCATAAGCGTCTATGCATAGGATCAATGAGCCATTGCTCTGAGATATCACTAAATATCCGAACGTCCGTAATCAGTTACAGCGCGGGGTGACACGAAGCCTGAGCATTAATTTGTTATTTTGTAATGTTACTTTGCAAATCTGTAAAATCAATCTTTTATTTGCTAACAGTATCAGCTACAAGTATGTGACACTCAACCTAGAGAATTGAGGATATCAAATGACGAGGGGATCAATTGACACGATATCGTAAAATGTTAAGGCGCTGAAGCTACATTTGACGATTGTGTAAGACGCTGTACATAGCAATCGACGAGCGTGTGTGAGAGAGAATAAACCTCAGAGACAGTTGACATAATAAGTGACTTTGAAGATAAATGCAGTTGAGTTACAGGGAATAGAACCGAAACAAAGCAGTCAAATCAAAATTAGTAATAGCACGGTTATGCAAAACTGAAATAACTCCTCTGCAATTTCTTCACAAAATAACTAGCGTTCTCTAAGTGCCAACTTTCTCTGTCATCTATAATTATTAGTTTCGTTGCGTCAATGAATAGTTTCAGGGTATGCGTCCATGGACGGTTCATCCAGTGGACTGTTCATCCATGGGAGGTTCATCCAAGGACGATTTAGCCAAAATAAATTTTTTATTTAAGGCCGACAAGCACGTTTATTAGCTATTACAATATCAATTAAAAGCGTGTTGCTATAGCCTATTGTGTATTATTAATCACCGTCGAAAATAACAATACACAAGCATAGACCAAGAATAACAATTCCTATATAATCTTTGCGCAATTGCGAATTTGTCGCACACTTAACACTAATTATTACTATTATTAACAAATATTAGAATTGTGGTCTACGTACTTACTGATATATTATGTTAAAATCTTGACGAATAAAATTTAACACCAAATGTTTAGTAGGTTTCATTTTTTTTTTCAATTTATCTATTACATTAATGATATTATTTGGGATTTAGATGAACCGTCCTTGGATGAATCGCCCACTGATAAACAGTCCGCTAGATGAACAGTCCACTGGATGAACCGTTCGGGATGAATCGTCCGTTGATGAAATGTCCTAGAACCCGCCTCAGCTGTGAATGAGTTCACAATTGTCGCCTTTGCTTCAAGCACTAACACCATGTTCTAATACTTAAGTTGACTATGACGCGTAGCAAAATGAACTGCTTGAAACTCTCCTCGTACAAATTCTAGCACCCCAAAGATTGTTGTGCAAAAAGGTACTATATAAATTGAGAAACAAAGTGCAATGCAACGTAACACTATACAATGGAGATGACCGACTCAATACAGTGGCTGAACTTGACGTGCGTTTGCACTAATTCTTAGCGACCAACTATGGACGGGGAACGGACATTTGCCCCCTGACATTTGCCCCGGACAATTGGCCCCCGGACAATTGCCTCCTTCCGATTTTGGCTAAGACATTTGCCCCGGACAATTGCCCCCTAAATGTATATATGCGTGTATTTACGTGGGCATGTATACATACTTCAACTCAATTCAATTCAAGTTTATTTGGCAAACCAAAGTAACAAGTTACATGAGATCGGTATAAGATACAAAATTTATGATTACACTGGAGACCCGATTAATGATGGAAGGTCCCGCAGGTTAGGGCCACCAATAAATTAGGAACAAAGTAGTTGGGCATAGAGGCCAAAATGTGAGTAGAGTGTTTGAAAATAACATGGAGGAGCAAAGCTTAACTAATCTTAACTAACGAATATACTAACATTAAGCGAGTAATTGTAAATTATAAGATAATAGGGATTGCATAATCAAGGTAGCTGACCACAACCGGTAAATGAAGTAGGTAATGACAAAGTAATAGTTGTTTTTTTTAAATCACAATTTATCTTATCAGGAATATTACAGGAACTACTGTAATCAGAGTTCTCAATTATGAAGTACATGTATGCCAACGATTGTCAGAAGTGAGGTTGAGTTCACAGTAATGGTTACAATTCACCCAATATAATAACAGATTTAATCTTGTTTTTGAATGAATGAAAATTGGGAATGAGACGCAAATTGGCAGAGATAGAATTCCAGATTCTAGGACCTTTGCACTTGATGGCCATACTTACATGTATGTATGCATGCATGTATGTATGTACCATAACCATAACCATAACCAAAAATGTTATTGGTTCCTGACCAACCAATTAAGCAAACATGATATTCAATCAATCAATCAATTCAATCAATTCAAGTTTATTTGGCAAACCAAAGTAATAAGTTACATGAGATCGGTATAACAAACAAACTTTATGTTTACACAGGAGACCCGATTAAGGACGGAGGGTTCTGCAGGTTAGGGCCACCAATAAATTAAGTGCAAAGTAGTTGAGTAGAGAGGCCAATAGGTGAGTAGAGTGTTTGAAAATAACATGGAGGAGCAAAGCTTATCTAATCTTAACTAACGAATATGCTACATTAAGCGAGTAAAGGCACATCGTAAGATAATAGGGATTGCCTAATCAAGGTAGCTGACCACAACCAGTAATTGAAGTAGCTAATGCCAAAGTAATAGATCACAATTTATCTTATCAGGAATATTACAGGAACTACTGTAATCAGATTTCTCAATGATGAAGTACACGTATGCCAACGATTGTCACAAGTGAGGTTTAGTTCGCAGTACTATAATTCACCAGATATAATAGCAGATTTAATATTGTTTTTGAATGAATGGAAATTGGAGATGAGACGCAAATTGGTAGAGATGGAATTCCAGATTCTAGGACCTTTGCACTTGATGGCCATTAGCCTAGTGTTTGTTCTAGCATAAGGAATGTACAAGGTGTTAGGATCTCTACTAAGGTGATACAATAATCCTGCATTAGGAGTGAAATAATCATGGACGATACTTGGTAGGGAGTTGTGAAAGTACCGATGCATAAAGAGGCTTATTTGGAGCTTATTTATCTGTTCAATTTTTAGCATTCCTCTAGCTACGAATACTTCACTGGTATGAGCATTATAGTGAATATCAGCCACAAATCTTATTGCTCTTTTTTGAATAACGCCTATCTTATTTAGGGTGGATTTGTATGTGGAGACCCATATTATTGTACAGTATGTTAGGTACGGGTATATTAGCGAAAAATAGAGAGTGGAGCGAGCTTTGACGGGCAGTACCTTAGATAGCCTAGATATGATACCTAGATTTTTAGAAATTTTAACCGAAATAGCATCAATATGCTCTTTCCAAGAGAGATGCTGGTCTACAATAACCTTTAGGAATTTAGAAGATGACACTTGAGTTATAGGAGTATCCAATATTTTAATTTCAGGCACGTGGGCTGGTGGTAATTTTCTGTTAGCTCTAAATAGCACAAAGTTTGTCTTATCTAAATTAAGTGTCAATTTATTAGCGCTGAACCAATTAGAAATATTGATTAATTCTATATTAATTTTATGGTATTTATAAGAATTTCTAAAGAGGAGTGGGAAGCGAATAAATTCGTATCGTCAGCAAAAAGAATAAAAAGAAGATCAGGCGAGACGCTAGGTAAGTCATTAATATATAAGATGAATAGTAGAGGACCCAAAACTGATCCTTGCGGAATACCAGAACAAATAGGATTCATTGGGGAGTAAGTATAGTTGCAGTAAACAAGCTGACGTCTATTTTCCAGGTGGCTCTTGAACCAGTTTAGTTGAGATCCACGGATGCCATAGTTCATTAGTTTCCTTAATAAAATGTCATGATTAAGAGTATCAAATGCCTTTGCAAGGTCCAGGAAGATGCCTACAGAATATTCGTTTATATCCATGGCTTCAGTTATTTAATCGTACATAGTCAGGAGAGGCATATAAGACGAGTGTCCAGATCGGAATCCATGTTGAGAAGGGAAAAGGACACTGATTTTATCAATGTAGCAAGTAAGGTGAGTGTGCATAGCTTACTCAAAGATCTTAGAAAATGCTGGTAATATAGAAATGGGTCTGTAGTTAGAAGGGGAATTCCTAAGTCCTTTTTAAAAACAGGGATCACTTTGGCATCTTTTAAGGCTGTAGGAAAAATACCAGTGTTGAAAGAACAGTTTATAATTTTGCCCAGCGGAGTAGCCACAGAAGGTAAACTAGAGATCATGATGGACGGGTCAATGTCATCCACGCCTCCAGAATGAGAGGGTTTTAAGGAGTTTCCAATTGCGATTATTTCATTTGTTGAAATTTCAACAAGCCGAAAGATTCAGTGTTAGGAGCTTTCATATATTTGTCCGGTTGTTGGCTAGAAATAGTAAGGTTATTAGCCAGAGAGTTTGCAATTTCAGTGAAATAGTTATTAAGTTCAGTCGCTATTTCTAATGGGCTCTCCAAGGTTACCTCACCTCTGCGCAACTCCTTAATGTTCCCATCAATGGGAGAGGTACCATTATTTATAAGGTCTCTAAGAATCTTCCACGTAATCTTGAGATTTTGGCTGTATTTAGTAAGCTCTACCTCTAAAAAACTTTTTCAGCCAAGATCTTAAGTGTTTTCAGCTTATTTCTGTAAGCAGTATATTTTTGCCTATTTGCATCGGTGGGACATTTAAGTAATTTTAGGTGCAATTTTGACTTGGTTTTACAGGTTTTAAGGAGCCCAGGGGTCATCCAAACCTTTCTTATAATTTTCTGTTTATTAGTTAGCTTTGAAGTGTAATGGTATGCTTCATCATAGGCTTTTTTATAATCATTTATAAAGCAATCGTATGCGTGATTCGCATTACATTTTTCACAGGCCTCTAGTGTCGTCTTCCAGTTTAGCTGCGAGAGAGTATTCAGGTAAGAAGTTGTGGCCAAAGGACTGAAATTCCTTTGGATATGTTTGGTATTTCTATACGAGGAGTTAAAGGTGAAGTCAAAAACGGCTAAAATAGGAAAGTGGTCTGATATGTCAGATAATCACAATTTTGGTTTCAATCAGTTTTGGCCAAGCGTCGGTAAAGATGTTATCAATTAAGGATGCTGTAAATTGGGTATGTGAGTTGGCTTAGTGATTAAAGGCAAGAGATGATGAGTAAGCATGTAGTTAAAAAATTCGTCAGTTAGGTTATGGGTTTTCGATTTGAGTAAGTCAATGTTGAAGTCGCCTATTAAAATGTGCTCTTTTGTTTTTTTTAATTACATTTATTAGGGTCTCAAATTCCGTTAAAAATGTAAGTATGTCTTGCCCTGGTGGTCTATACACCACTCCTATGATTATAGATTTGTTTCCTTGAGAGAGCCTAACAAATTGACTTTCAAAAGTTTGGGTTGGTGGGCCAAGGTCCGTTATGACGTGAAAATTAATTTCCTGCCTTAAAAGAAATCCTACTCCGCCACCTCTGCCCCCTTTTCGTGGATTATGTAAAAAATTGTATCCCGGTATAGACACCGAAGTCGTTGGATCCTCATTCAGCCACGTTTCAGTTAGGGCTAGTACTGATACAGGCACCTGTAGCAATAGTTCAGTTATTTTGTTCATATTCCCAACAATACTACGACAATTCAAGTGCAGAATAGAGAATTGGGTGTGGCACGAAAGGACTTTAGCTTGAAGTGAGTATGGATCAGAATACGTACAAGTGGGGAAGTTGAGGAAGTTGTAGTCGGGGTCAAGGTCTATAGAGTTTAATAATGCACGGCCATTTACTTCATCATTCGGAAGGACTAGGTCGCTAGCATAAGTATCATTCAACAGGAACGCAGGGTTCGTGGCATCGATAGGGCTATACAGTACTCTGCTTGCAAGCTCAAGCCGACTCATATTAACACAACATTCGGTCCTATTAGAGGGTGAAAGCAGAGAGGAGTGGTCAGCTGGCGCGACATGATAGCTAACATCAACATTAACTGACAGGTACCTTCAAACAAAATAAAACGCAATGTAATGAAGATAACTTATCCTTACTCTTAGAGAACTCAAGCAATCTAACAAACAATCAACAATCAAACAGCAGCAGAAGACGTGTGTGGAAATGAGAGTTAAGACGATCTTTAGCAAGGTCAGGTAACGATACAATACTGGAATGTAAATCGACCACTGAAATTAGCACAACCCAAAAAAACCATGTGTAGAACGATAAATCAAAACAAAAAACTGAGGTTGGTAATAGTAACAGCAGAAGCATCAGTGTCAGTAGCGAAGGCCAAAATCCGCCTCCGGTAGGTCACGCAGAACGCATGTAAACAATGTAGTAACGAAAATTAGAGTGATGGAAAATCCATATTAAGATCAATCATCACAGGAAGGTTGACAGAGCACAAAAGGAGGAACCCAAAAGGGGCCGAGGTCCCGCTAGCAGGGACACCCATTACAAAATTAGTAATAACACGGTTACGGAAGTAAGTTCAAGACAATGAACAAGAAAATTAATTACTTAACTAACATAATATTATGAAACAAGGGTATTAAGACTGTACACAATTAAGGTATAAAACTAGGAAGCATAACTTTAATCTAGACAAGTAACTCACTAAATTATAATTTTATTAGGTAGTCTTTAAGCTTATTTTAAAACTGAGATATGGTGGTTGCCTTGTGTAGACATGATGGCAATTTATTCCACGATTGGCATGGTTTGAAGTTATCAGCGTTGCGAATGCCATAGAGGTTAAGTTGAAGCACAGTAGAGATAAAGTTTGCAAAGCATGATGGCAACTAAATTATTTAAACACTAGTACATAGATTCACTAAGTTGGAACACAGTTATTTGGTCAAGTTTGAGTATCTGAAAACACAAACCCAATGAAGAACCTAAGTTACGACGATTAACGTTAAAGGCCCTACGATGAAGCATGTGTAGTCTTTTAAGTCTGTAAGTCTGGAGTGATAGTTAGATGTCCAGATCATATTACAATAAGTTAGAAAAGGATGAACAAGGGAGTAGTAAAAGCTGATGCGGAAAGTTAGAGGCAAGAGATATGCAATACGAGATAAAATTTCTATGTTTTTTTGCTATTTTCGCTGCAATGTTTTCCAGTTAAGTAATTGGTCAACGAAGACACCAAGGAACTTAGTAGAAATAACTTTAGGTATGGAAATATTATTTAACATAAGAGGCGTTTTGATTTCAGGTAAGGGTTTACGATGAGATGCAAATAAAATAAAATTCGTTTTTGCAACGTTAAGAGACAGTTTGCTCACAGCAAACCAATTAGTTATACTGACTAATTCGTGATTTAACAGATCAATACGTTCATACCTCCAGCTATGAAGTAGTCAGAGCTGGAGGTTATGATATTAGTATCGTCAGCGAATAATAAAAGGATGTCTAGACGCATTTGGGAGGTCATTAATATACATCAAGAAAAGAAGAGGACCTAAGAACTAGGGCCACACCATGTTTTAGGTAGGCATTATTTGACTTGTGACCGTTACAATACACGTATTGAGATCTACTGCAAAGATTGCTTCGAAACCAACTCAAGACAACTCCTCGGACACCCATGGATTCCAGCTTAGATAAAAGTATACTATGATTTACGGTATTGAAAGCCTTGGATATGTCCAGGAAGATGTTCACAGATAATTCATTTTGGTCTATAGCAGAAGATAGGTGCTCCTGAAGATCAGGCAGGGACATTGCTCTTTAGAATAGATATAGGTCTGTAATTTGCTAATTGATCCCTGGGGCCCTGTTTATGAATAGGTATCACTTTCGCAATTTTCATACCAGTAGGAACTATACCTGTGTCAAGGGAGCAATTAGCGATAGAAGCAAGTGGTGCAGCAATGAGAGAAAATATTGGACTAATTAATGAAGGATCAAGGTCGTCGGGAACTGAGAAATGATTGGTTTTCAAGGAGTGATTTAAAGAAATTAAATCTTCTGGGGAGGTAGGATAAATAGCAAAAGAGTTGATGTTGGGTGGGTTAAAATAATAAAAAATGAGCCAGTGGAGGTTTGAGTATTTTCTCTACTAAGTCACAGGCAATGTTAGTAAAATAGCAACTATTTTACTAACATTGATTTTAAAGACTCCATCTGAGTTCGCAAAGGTTTTGCGTTCAAAATCGACCTGATAATTTTCCAAGTTTGCTTCAGATCTTTGCCATACCTTATAAATTCCGTACGGGTATATATATATATATGAATATGTATGTATGTGCGTGTGTATGTATGTACGTATGTATGCACGCATATGTATACACGGTGTCTCAAAAAAATCTGTGCAAAATTGTTGCTGTCAGAACCTCGTCAAATTTCCACCAATTTAATAATTTTTGGTAGATAGATAGAAAAATGGCTGAAATTTTATATATATAAATCTTCCACCTCACCTAACTGATATCACCGCACTACCTTGCTAAACACAGATGTACCAATTTATTGCATAACGCTTAAATTTTATTACTTGGCTGCACTGAACTCCATTTTATCGAGCCGGGTGTAAAAGTGAATGGGCCATACAATCCCGACAACCTTCTTGACAAGAAGCTACCGTATACATAGACATACGCCGGATATCCCAGGGCGAGGTTTTTGTCTTTCAACATGATGGCGTTCCGGCGCATCGAGCTCGCGACGCCGTCTCTTTCTTGGAGCGAGAGACGCTCGCCTTCATCCCTCCAACACTGTGGCCACCGAATTCACTGGATCTTAACCCAGTCGACTATAGCATATGGAGCGTGCTGCAGGAGAAGGTTTACTGCTCAAGAATGACCAACTTCGACAAACTCAAAACATGTCTGATCGACGAGAGTACGCGCTATGACCAGTCTCAATCGTTGATGCTGCTATCGGCCAGTGGCGTCACCGTCTAAGCGTTTGTGCCCGTGTAAGCGTTGCACATTTCGAGCACCAATTTTAACACTTTAAAGCAGATCTGTCATAACAATTAAAAAGCCAGCTAAGTAAACCATATTTTACTTTACTGCGTGCTAATTCGGTCGTCAGATAGTTTGTTGAAAATAATGAAATGTAAGTTATATACAAAAATTTGGAACATCTGTGTTTAACAAGGTAGTGCGGTGATATGAGTCAGATGAGGTGGAACATTTATAAATAGCATAAAATTTTCGCCATTTTTCCATCTATCTACCAAAGCTATTAATATTTATGGAAATTTGACGGGCAAGAAGGGCAGTATCAAATTTCGGTAATAAAAGTAAATAAAATATATGCTTGCATGTGTGTAATTATATGCATGTATGTACAGTATAGTTGTATGCATAATGCATATGCATACGTACGTACAAACTTTTCCGAATGGCATCTACATCTCAAACTCCGCCTGATCCTGATCAAGTCTTCCTACTCCACGATTCCACGCTGCAAGACCTACTGGATCGCCACGCTCCTCTACGCACCATCAACATACGACCAAGAGCAGGATGCCCGTGGTTTGACGGGGAATGATCGAAGTCAAAGAGGGAAACCAGGAGACTCGAAAGACTGTATTGCTGTTTTGAGAATGGCCAAAACTCGAGAATCCTGGATTAAACATATAATCAGCCAACGACACCTCTTCCGGGAGAAGCGTGCCGAATTCAGACGTAGACGTCTTGGTGATGTGCAGGGAAGAAATACGTGGAACATCCTGAATTCTCTCCCCCACCCATCTGCTCCAGACTGCCAAGCCAGCACACCAGATGAGATCTTAAATTCTTTCCTAGATAAAGTAAACTGTGTTAAAGATAGCACTGTAAACTCTCCTCCACCTGAAATACCTATCCTTACTACAGGCTCACTGTCAACCTTTGACCCTGTCACTCATTGCTGACCTACTGACTAAGTCCATATACAAACACTGTGAACTTGAACCTATTCCTACCTGACATCTAAAATCTCAACCTCATCTCTTTGCCATCATCATTGCATTCTTAATCAACCTTTCCCTTTCTACTGGCTTACTTCCTAAATGTCAGAAGACGACAGTCATTCGCCCTCGTCTCAAGAAGAGTGGCCTTGGCCCCACTCTCTCCTCTAATTATAGAACTATCTCTAATGTCTCCTTCCTGTCTAAGATGATAGAAAGAGTTGTCCACACTCAACTCTTCTCTTATCTCTCTACAAATAACCTGCTTCCGCCTCTTCAGTCAGGATTCCGGCAATTCCATTCTAAGGAAACAGCCGTCCTGAAAGTCTACAGTGACATGGTCCTTGCTGCAGACAAGGAATATGTTACTGCTTTAATACTTCTAGACTTCTCTGCTGCTTTTGACTGCGTACATCACTGCATCCTACTCAGACTCCTGCAACATTCCTTCGGCATTCCTGGCACTATCCTCACTTGGTTTCTATCTTACCTCTCTAATCGCACTCAGTATTTTCGCATCAACTTGCTTGTATCATCCATCGAGTCTGTGCTCTTTGGTGTCCCGCAAGGCTCTGTCCTAGGGCCTCTGCTGTTCATCCTCTACACTTCTGCACTCTCAGACATTGCTTCTCGTCACGGCGTTGAAATCCATCTCTATGCTGATGACATTCAACTCTATGTACATTTGCGACTAAACGAAGTTGCAAATGCTACACAGCGAGTTCGTGCCTGCATTGACGACATCATGCGATGGAGTCTGTCTATGCGTCTCAAACTAAACCCGGGCAAATCCGAACTCATCTGGTTTGACCGCTCCTCTAAGCTTCCTCAGAGCACCGAACTCTCACTCTCTACCTCCTCCTCCAGGTCACCTGTCGTCTTATCTGTCCTCCATGGTTACACTTTGCAACTCTGTTAAAGGCCGTTCCTCTCTCAGATCAGCCTTTGCTGGAAAGTACGTTGTCATTAGTACACCTCTTGTCTTCGGCCGGCGCTCATTCACTGGAACCCTCTACCTCCTCATGTTCGCAACTCTCTCAGTGAGTCTGTCTTTCGCTCAAACCTGAAAACCTACCTCTTCCAGTCTGCCTATGGCTCTTAATGGTTGCCCGGCTTCAACATGCACTTCTGAACTTTCTGCAAGAAGGGCATTATCAAATTGCAGTTGAATTGTATTGTATTACGTGCGTACGTATACACGCGCACGCACAATGCATACATACATACATACCTATATACATACATACATATATACATACATACATACATACATACGTACCATACAGACAGACAGACAGACAGGCAGATAGACAGACATGACATGACATGACACATATGTATTTATGTATGTATGTATGTATGTATGTATGTACGCGTATATAGTTTTGGCGAGCTTATGGTCTACACTGGGAGGGGGCAATTGTTCATGTCGGGAGGGCAAATGTCCTGGGGCAAATGTCCGGGGGGCAAATGTCCGGGAGCAAATGTCCAACACTCACTATGAACACGCCTGAAAATTAATTTTGATGGGGGTTTATAATAGAACATCTTTGTTTAAGACGGACAGCTTTATATATTAGAGTAGGCCTTCATCACATCATCGTAAGTGTATGCCTACAGTCTCTTTCAAAATGGAATGCACGCGGAACGCCAAGTTCTATGAAAATGTCTGCATGCTCATTCGTTTAGCAACGAGGATCATTATTTTCTTACCATTCAAAATATTTTACCGATGACTAGCGAAATGTAATGTCTACGGAAGGCTCTTGTGGGCCCACATAGCGACTGTGCAGTAAGGCACCAAAGCATCGAACATTTTGCTTCTAATTGCATTGCAGCTAAATAGTATCTATATGAAACCTTGCCTGTATAAACGCTGAAGGCGTTGGGTCCGCCACACCAATTTTCGTCATCGCTACATCTGGTCGTGCATATTAATTTCGACTTCATCACATCACTGAATTCACGTACGCATCGACAAATAATTCCATTCTACAAAATATAATTAGGTAAAGTTTAATTTATTCTGACTTGTTAATTGGCTAAGCCTTGTAATTAGTAACGAATATAGGACATAGTTGGTAGCATATTAGTAAGAGATAAAATTTATGAACAACGGATCATTGTTGTGTTGTAAGCCGCTGAGTTCAGGAATCACACTGAGACTCAGTTAATTTATGAAGCGACGCCTCAAAATAACCATTATCTAATAAACTAAAATTGTTTGAGTTAAGCTACTCATGCTCAGCTGAAACAGAGCTGAAATTGAGTTAAAGCACGTTATGTGTCTGTCAAACTCTACGGCTACGAAGCATAGGCCACTGTAGAGGCTCTGTATGTATGTCAGTGCTGGAAAAAATCTAGGTAGGCAAGTCGTGTGGTAGACCCATCTTCAGCTATAGAGAAACCGCCAACATGTATGACCACTGGACTAAGCACGCGAAGAGTGCTTGCGAAGTTAGTCATATCCACAATGAATAGGACTGAAAAAAAGAAGATTGCCAGTGCGATATCAGAGAATTGTGTTCCAACAGCTTGCCTGCAGGCTACTACTTCAAATGCATTGTGATTGGCCCTAGCTATTCCGTGGGAGATTCCCCATAATTGTCGGCTCATGAATTTCATGCTAAGAGCGATTTCTGCAAGCATATTGAAAAGTATTTGCAAACGTATTTGTATTGCAATACTTTTCAGAAAGAGTATTCAATGGTATTGGTATCGCGATATTTTTTATTAGGAAGTCTTGGTAATGCCATTGCAATACTTCTCTCAAGTATTGTTAACAGTCGAGCTAAGACCTAAAAACCTCAAACTTCTTTTAAATACTTCTAAAATTGGGATCGAAGTGATTATCAATCGCATGAACGGTCACCTCTCGTCCCACAATTCTACCTTTCTAATGCACCCACAAGCTAAGTCGCGGGAGACAGCTTATTCACATACGCGTAGTTAAAACAATGTCAGCAGGCAAATGAGGCAAAAATCTGTTCCAGTTCAAGATTCAAAGTTGTCAGGCAGGCACACAGTGACACGGATATATTGGATGGTGTTCAGAATTTAGAAGACGAAGAATTAATGTTGGATTTGTAAGGTATCTGTGCTTCTAGAAATGAGTTTAAGGCATATAACAGGGCTATTCAATTAGATTTAGTCAAGGGCCAAACTAGATAAATCTGGAGATGGTGGGGGTCAGAGGCTCAAGGAGGGGTTTGGGGAGGGGGGCTGCTGAGCACCCTCCAGTAAATTTTTAAAATGATACATTTGCAAAATATATAATATAATTCAAATAATTATAATTATAAAAATAATAATTCAAAAACATAGATTTTTTGTAAAAATCCTTAAAATTTTAAAATTTTGGCATAGGTCCGCGGGCCAGTTGTTAGGCCTTCGCGGGCCAGATTTGGCCCGCGGGCCGCTAATTGAATAGCCCTGGCCTATAACTATGCTTAAAGAGAGATAGCAAGAGGACAAGACTTGACCCTTTCGTAGAATGGATGGAATAATGTATTTATATGTCGTTATAATGGGTAGTTTATACTACAGATGTCAACCCACTTTCTCCCTCTCATAAAACGGACCAACATTCTAAGTTCTCCTTCTTCCCTATCTATCAACTGACTTTTCAATGCAGTACTAGCTACATAAAAGACTCATACTTCTAATTTAAACTTTCTTATTAATTCAAACAGAAAGAATATCAACTCAAATCGCATACATCGACGAAACAGCACGCAATGCTAAACCTCCATATGGTTTAAATCTAACACACTACTGCTAAATTTGCTAGTCAGCATCTACATTTAAAGTTCGCGCGCTGACATCATCACGTGCGCAGCCGATACAGCCTAGCGCCTAAAATCGATCGTCGCATAGCAACTTAAAATCTGCGCGTAGCACTCACAACTCGCATTAATATATCTTGATTGATAGGTATATATGCCTACTAATAATGTATACGAGCTAAACTAAGCAGTGTCCAACATACGTTTACAGCAGAATTAAAACAGCTTTGGCTATGTAGTATCAGTGGTGAATTGCAGTCTTTTCAGATCTTAGTGACAAGAGGACAAGACCGGCATTCGGAAGCACCATCGACCCGGTCATCCGCCTTCACGACAAGATCAGTAAAAGCCTGTGTACAGTAAACACCACGAGAAGGCCTACTACATGCTTCTCGTTACGACTCTCATGAAGAAACTTCAAGTTCTGGAGGTCATTGGCAATAATGCACAGCAAGTTCAAGGACTTTCTGAGTGAGCGAACCTTCCAGGTAAAAGTAGGTGCATTGCTTACAGCAAATCCCAGCATCATACATGTCACGGTGCTTCTTGACCCGTGACGGTTCGTTTTCTCATCCACCAAACACGAACAACGACGCTTCTTTGATGTTTAAAGTAATATAATAATATTCCACATACAATTATCTATCTACACCTAGCTTTTAGAAATAAACTTGACAGAGGTCGACTTGTCTCTCGAAGAACGTCCCGCTCTAAGCCCTGTTGATGGCCGTCGGACGTCTTTCCAAGTCCCGAACACTCTATGCTGTAGCCCTACTTACTACAGCAGAAAAACCCCGTCTCCCGCAATCGCTCATGTGATACGGACTACGATCATGCTGTCCCATTGGTCCACCTAGACCCTCACTTGCCCACCCCTCGGCGCTGATAAGAGCTTATGGTGATCTTTTCTTACAGAGTCTTTTAAAGATGACATGCTCCTCTGACTGATTTAATATTGGTTAATGCAATATTTTTGCAAAACCCTAGGCTTTGTCCTCAATCATAAGGTGCATGCTACAATATAAATTTAACATCCAACTAATAGTACCCAGACAAGCGAAAAGATCTACAATAGCTAAATCTAACAGCTATACAAGCACACTAACAAACGAATAAGGTTAATGGAAACCTCAACAGTGACAGCAGCCGTGGGGTAGCGATGGCGGCGGAAGCAGGAGAAGAAGGAATTGGAGGAGAAGATAGGGAAGAAAAAAGGGTAAGGTGAGGACGACTAAAACTGGAGAAGGGGTAAGTGGAGGAGAGGAGGAAAATAAGAGACAGCAGAAGGTGTAGGAGCAGAAGGAGAAGCACGAGGAAGAAGAGGAGAACGGAAAAAGGAGAAAGAGGCGGAGGATTAGGAGGGGGAAAATTCAGAAGAGATAGAAGACGAGTGCGGAACTTGAGGAGAAGAGGAAGAAAATATGAAAGAGGAATACAAAAAGAAGAAGAAGGGAAGAGAAGAGGCAGCAGCCGGGAAGAAACAGCGGGAAAAGCCAGAGGATGAAGTTGAAGCGGAGGTTAGGAAGAGGACGAAATGGAGCAGGAGGAGGAGCAGGATCGGGAATTAGGAGCAGGAGGATGAAGAGGTGAAGGAGGAGAAAAGGTAGAAGAGGACTAGCAGGAGGAGTAGCAGGAAAAGGAGGATGAAGAGGAATGAAAAAAATATGATTAACAGACATACAAAGAGGAGTGACCGGACAATTCGGCGCTGGACAGTTCGACATGGATAATTCGGCGTCGGGACAATTCGGCATCGGACAATTCGGCGCCGAATGAGTTTGTAAGCGCTTCGATAGGCCCCTAATAGACCATACTTGCCGTCAGAACCATTATGCTGCGTATCCACCAGCTGTCAACTCTAATTACATCGAAAGAAATGAAATGATCGGGCAGAATCAAGCAGCACGCATTGTGAAAGTGGCAGAAGATACTGACGACCACTCGAAAGAAGCCACGAGAAGAGACAACGCTCGTGTCAACCAAAATCAAGTAGGGGGCCTACAACGATACCTCGCGGGAGGTGCAAGAGGTCCAGATATCCAACATTGTATATATGTATCTACCTCATGGAAACTGCAAGGAGCATGCCTTCCTGGGCAACATCGAACACCTCATCCAGGAATACTCGCGAAAAGGCATCAGCCGAACCATCCAGAACAATTGCCAAGAATTTGTAGTCGACTGCACCTCAATTAACATCCTCCAGATCACATTTCTGCAAAAGGTGGTGGTAAGAATCATTAGTGAGACGAATGATGGTAAGATTATTAGAATGTTCCCCTCTTCGTCCATAACAGTATGTCGATTAACATTTATATTAATTACATAGAAAACGTTGCACAAATATACCATTCACAAAGTAGAAATGTTTCCTAACTGTACATCTACCTTAGCCAGATATAAATAAATTACGTATGTAAGAATTTACACGTGTTAAGGAGAAAATACAAAATAACCAAAAAGCACAAATTAAGCAAACAAATTATATTAATGTAAATATATCTAGTAGTTTTGTAGATAGCGAGAGGTATACAGACAAGGATAAGGCCAAAGACCAAAGAGGTGCACGACGTGGATTACAACTCGGCAGACCCAGACCAGACTGGTGAAACTTAAAGAATAAAAATCCACACCAGAGTCTACAACAAGAAATACGTGAAGGACCGATGCTGTTAAAGTCAATCTCAACATCGACTCAACAGAAGTGACAGAAAGAACACAGTTGTTGTATTCTAAGGCTCAATAGAAGTGTAACTCTATTCTCAGTTTGGGCCCAGTGAAGTGACTCTCGCATGTAGCTTAAGACAAGCGTGAATGCTGGCATATTGGCTACGACCTTGGCATCACTTTGAACAATGGAGTTAGTCAAACAAATTGTAAACTTTGACAGGCCTGCAAAGTTAGCGCTAGATGAGCAAGGTAGACCTACGTTACGATGAAGGAATGAAACGAGTTCATTCCGCCTAACCACTCTTATTATTATTCATGTACGCTATCCACCATCGACTGACGATCGTGAGCAGCAATTCAACAGTTTTCTTATTGCCTAGAGGCATTGTTCTCGGCCTATAGGTTTACCACCCTCGGTTCAAATAAAAACGGTATGAAAGTTTTCTTAGCGCAAGTATGCTACATGCAAACTTCATTACAGCGGCTAGCACTGCAGGATCATTAGGTATCTTAATACACGCTAATCAAGTCAATCAGCAATGTGACTTTATCGGATGTTGAATTATATTTTAACTAAAATAGCAATCTGGCCTCGAGTTAAAACCTTACTAAACCACGAATACGGCTGAAGAACGTGTAATAAATCTGTTTCTGCCGCTGCACTCACCCTTACACCAGCGAAAGTGTATGATTCCGTTAGACAGTACTGGGCACATTTGCGAATACTTGACGAAGTTTGCATATCCCAGTCCACTTGTCCTTCGGCTTGGTAAATGGTTTCTTTGTAGCATCCGACGTACACGGAGACATCTGGCGCAACCGCCGCTGCCAGTAATTTGTTAGCTTCGGGCAGATTAATGAGATCTACTAGGTTTCCCTCGTTTTTGAATGGAACCGCCCAGTCGACGACATCTGAAACGTTCCATTCATTCTGCCAGGTTGTTAACGTTTAATTGTCTCATACCTCGCTCCATAAGTGCGACATTTGAATGGTTCACTAAGATGAGATTTGTGATTATAAGTAAGTAAGTACACTCTTTATTTCAAGCAAATGGTTATATTGCACTCTGGTCTACAAGACGCTTGAATAACGTAAGCATGCTTGTCAAAAACGTTATCCTCGTAAGGTCATCTGATGTTATCTGACCTAGGAATTATCCCGCCATGCAGTTTCGGCCTCATGCATTAGCAATGCGGCCTGAGAGGTTGAAGGAGTGGGTTCAACACGTGGCGCTGATCAGTTATCAAGCAGGAGAGTTGCAAATCGGTTCTCGTCCGACCGTTTACATAATTGTTCGAAGGTACGGCTGTCCTCAGGAAGATAATACAGCCGTCTATCATGGACTGTAGTCCACCGCGCTCCTGCTGTTATACGCCGCTCCACCCTTCCAGGGTCACACAACATAACCTACGGGCCACTGTGATCATTCCCATCACGTCATTTAGACTTAGTCTCTTGAGGCTGTGAGCACTCATGATTCGCAGGATATACAAAGAATTGCATACATCTACCCATACAATTATGCGATATATATATTTATGTCGGCTTCAGAACCTAAGTTTTCATTCATCACAACCCCAGACTCACCATGCTCTAAACCTCCGAAGACCCACTACCCCTGCCGG
Organism: Bimastos eiseni; assembly: GCA_959347315.1. NCBI lineage: Eukaryota > Metazoa > Annelida > Clitellata > Crassiclitellata > Lumbricidae > Bimastos > Bimastos eiseni. The sequence goes on along the minus strand of OY365808.1, from coordinate 43,840,566 downwards.
GGGCGATCCCCTTTTCTGCATGACCATGACGGCGTAACACCATCACCCGAGTCCTTTTTTGATTAAGACTCATATTGCAGCACCTAGCCCATTCCGTTACATGACCCAGTTCTTCTATGATCGTGTCAGTGTTAATGACAGTAGATTGTACTAACAGGTAAGTGTCATCAACGCATTAATTTGACTAAGCGGTTTCCGGTAAGGGACTATTTTAAGTCTCAAAGTGTCCAGGCCAGAGCTCTGAACTTGGTCGTCCCTTATATATATATTTATTTATAAGGATATATATAGCGTTGGAATATAGCGTTGATTAACGGCAGCATTCACCAATTCATTATATTTTGCACTATTAATGCGGTCTGTCAGAAAGGCCATAATCCTGTCGTGCATTCAGTCCGAAATGGGCAATTCAGTCACTAGTCTCGCAAGATACGCGTGTCTGGTCATATCAAAACTTCAAAAGCTTTGGATAAGTCGAGCGCTATCATTATGAACGCAGCGGTTGTCAATGATCAGCTCCAGAAGACCCTGGTAATGGCTATAAGGCGTGCGGTGGTAGGTCTCGTATGACGGTAAGCACACTGATCCGCAGATCAAGCTGGTGGTTTGAGGCTTTGATCTCGCTTTCTTTAAGACGAGGTAAAAGAAAGAGCGTGCTATGGTTATCTGGGGTCCGTTCGATAGTCGGAAGGTTCAATAGTCCGGAGATTTGATAGTCCGAAAGTTCGATAGTGCAAAGGTTCGATATCCGAAGATTAGTGTAAACTCGAGAGTACCTAGGGTTCGATAGCCCGAAGGTTCGATTATCCGAAGATTAGTGTAAACTCGAGAGTACCTAGGGTTCGATAGCCCGAAGGTTCGATTATCCGATGATTAGTGTAAACTCGAGAGTGCCTAGGACTCGATAGTCCGAAGGTTCGATAGTCGGAAGGTTCGACAGTTCGAAGATTAGGGTAAACTTGAGAGTGCCTAGGGTTCGATAGTCCGAAGATTCGCTAGTCCGAAGGTTCGATAATCTGTAGATTGCATTTTCTTCGGATTATCGAACCTTGGGACTATCGAACCTTCAGACTAACGAACCTTCGGACTATCGGACCTTCGGACTTTCGAACCTTCGGACTATCGGACCTTCGGACTATCGAACCTTCGGACTATCCGACCTTCGGACTATCGAACCTTCGGACTATCGGACCTTCGGATTATCGATACAAAAACGGTTATCTCCCTGCACGTGTGATTGGCCATATTGTCGATTATCGGCTATGCGTCATTATGACGATTGTTTTGCAGAATTTGCTCAGTGACTTCGAACGTGTTGGAGTTCTCTAATGCTGTGGCGGACTCCTTGCGGCGACGACCATGCTCTCGTAATGGATTTAATCGAGGTTCTATAGAAGTCAATGAATGATTGGGCCAGTCAAGCAGTTGGGTATACATGGGCATCCCGTCCTCATTACGAGGTTCCCCACCAGGAAAGGAGAAGTCCAAGGAGGCGGCTGCCTCTTCCGCCCCTTCTGGCGCCTTCGAACCTTCGCTCGACGTCATCTTGAAAGTGACTTCAAGATCCATATAACCTTCTTCTATGCTTCCATCCGCGGTCCTCACGCAGAGGGCGACGATGGGTTCCTCTTCACCGTCAGGGTTCTTACTTTCCATTCGACAGACTCTAGGCTGAACTAGGCGATAATTGGACGAGATAGAGATGACGTCCGTGCTATACAAACGCGCTACTTTACATAGGCAAATTGCAGGACTTAGTGAGGCCTATACTATTAATAATGACGACGCCTTCGGATAGCCAATTAAATCAAATGCCGCGTTATTACAATTATCATAAACTTCCTGTCAGAACGAAATAATATGCAGAGATACACTTCTTTCTCTTAACTTAAGAAAAGGCGTCACAACAAAACAACTAATGCCATACAATTGTTCAAGGCGGCTCACTATGACATGTACACATTGAACTACACAAACGTCAATTAATCTTCGCAATACTTCGGCGCCATATTAACCTTCGTAACTATTTACTGGCCGCTATAAAGACATCTAAAACTTATTAACTATCGCTAAACTCTTGTGCCCGTGACCGATCAACTATTACTCAGTCACAACCTCCATAATGCAAATGGCGGCCGAAAGCGCAATGATCAAGCCGGAGTTTCTCTAACTTCTCGATTAGCCGAAGTCACTGCCAGATAGGGTTCAAAACCTTCCTCGCCCGTGTCCAGGTCCTATCCTCATGCTCCCTTCCATGGATGCTTGGGTCTATGGCGGAATTTTACTGGATAAAAATCGTAAATTGCAAACCACAAGAAACCCAACTTCTTCAACGGAAGCGACGACAACAACAAGGGGGGAAGATGCACTATACAAAGAGCCTACATCATACTACAATTATATAGCGCAAGTGACCCTCTCATCTGTTACATTGAATAGCTAATCTAAATACAACTATCACTTAAAAATCTAATAAAGATTAACCTTAAGTGCACACAAATTACTTTTCGTCACAATGCTAGTTTTACGGATGAAACATATTCGTAAACTTTTCTAAGGATGTTTATGTCTAAGAGGCATTTTGTCTGCCAAGGCTATATGATTGATTACGTTCGTGTCTCAACCTTGCACCGTCACCGTGTACACCCCCTGTAGCCGAGCGTTCTCGTTTCGGTGGAGGGTGGCTGACGCTGCCATTGGAGTGACCTCGACCGATAGTAATGGGTGGCCATTCCATCTATTGACCAATACACAACGAGTGCCTCTTCTACATCCTCCTTGAACCTCGACGAATATCCAGACATGCGTCACTTTCCACCACTGAGGGACTACTCGTCGACACAGTCCCCGTGCTTTGCTAATCGATCTTGGTAGCCGTCGTTCAACCCTTTCGGCGCAGCTTGGCCCAGAGACCCTGAACAATGACATGTCGTTCTATTCTATTTACGATTTATAAAGCGCCTTTCACAGTACAACCTAATCATAGGCGCTCCCAGTGCGAAAAACCTCTAGAGAAAATAAAAGTCTCAAGAGAACGAGCAGAAACACTTGTGCAACTAGATAAGATTGCAGCACGTGTCACAGCAGGAAGACTGTTCCATAGCAAAGAGCCAACAGAGGCATAGGCATGATGCTGAACTGTGGCAGTTCTAGTCATCCGTCAGCTTTTGATGGGATCCGTTGGTTGGTTCCACGCTTGTGCGTGGGCCAGCCATTGGTGACTCTTTTAGCTTACTGTGCACTGTTTTGCTAATAATTTGTTCGATCAGTCGTTGAACTGAAAATTGACATCATGTTGCCTAGCGCAGTTTAGATTTTTCTCGCGCTGAAACTGGGAATGACTGCAAAGTACACAGAATTGTTTCGCAATCTTAATAGGCATATAGACGCTAGTGTCCGGTCCAAAAGCTGAAATGAAGACAAATCGTATTATGGAAGGGGCCGTTATAGAACCGCAATATCACTGCAGTGTTGGTGCATCAGTATATCCAGCACTACTCTTAAGACTAGCAAAGTCTAGATCTCGCGTAAATGAAAATAAAACATGATCGTAAGGTGCTTTAAGTTATCACTCGTGGTCTGTTATTGATATTCTGTGATTAGGGTTGCCACCTCTCCCGGATTTTGCAGGAGTCCTCCGTTTTTTCGATATGATCTCCCGTCTCCAGGACTTGATTATTAAAACTTTGAAATATCCCGGAATGCTGAAAAGTCCTATTCTCTAGCACAACTGCACAACGCCTCGCTCGTCTACATAGAGTCAGAGTCTGATCGAACGTGTTGATTTTGAAACTTTCAGAGGACACTTTTAAATTTATTCATCTATGACAACGAATGCGTGTCATGGTCGATCGATGGAGTATTTTTTCACACAACTGGCAAATACAAATTAAGTGTAATGAGGATGGCGAACACTTGAAAGTTGTGTCCTTCGTATTTTCTATAGGCTAGGCCTATCTCTTTCGAATTCTTCTTGTGAAAGAATTTCAGTGTGATGATGGACTAAAGTAAGAAATCGCCTAGTACTTGCTCTTTTGCGAGCTTAGCTACAGGTGTATGAACAATTAAAGTACAAATGCTCAGAGTTTTATGACTTATTGATTAAGAAACCCAGATTGTTGGCTACTGCAAGATCTGAAGTAAAATATTCTTTTTAAGCGCAAGTAGTTTCATCACTCTGCCAAAGCACTATTGACTAAAGTAAGTGAATAACCAAATAAATAATTAGTTGATAGCTGTTTCTTGTGTTTACCTAATTTATTAAAAAAAATGTCTTGAAACTATACTTAAATTCTGTTCTATCAGTGCTATTACAAATGTTAAACAAATCTAAAAACCTTATTAATTAGGGATGGCAGGGTTCGCCCACCAAACTGCTCATTTATTGATGGGGGACCGGCATTTTGAATCTCCCGGATTCGTATCTTTAGGAGGTGGCAACCCTATCTGAGCTATCTCATATAGTGTGATCTCATGTTCTGAGTTTCTCCGTATTGAGTTCAATCCGTTGCAGCAATTATTCTGCTGTGAAATCTAATCTAAAACCTGATACCAATCTAATCCAGACTAAGGAGATTCAGCGCAATAAAATTTAATCTAACCTACGCCCCACGGTTTGACACCAAAACAGCTTTCTGTGTCGAATGGTACTTCAGATATTGACAATTTTAACTATCGGCGGCCATGTTGAACGCCATCTTGAAAATGGCCCTTTTCTGATGGTCAGATTGGAGTAGACTTTTACTATGGCATCAGATTCCGTCGAGAAACAATTTGTTTACATTTTTAGTGCCTATTTTCAATAGAATGACCCGACTATCAAGAGCGTATGGAACCTCTGTGATACATTTGAGACATAACTTTTGAACGTTCAGAGGCTGACAACGTACGATATTCATCACCTGTCCTTAATTAAGCTGATAAATACGCGTTTCTATTACAGTTACGCTAACTGCATCAAAAATAGTGACTTGAAAGAAAAGTTTATAGGTCTATGTGGTGATGAAGCTTGTTCAGGATAGAAATGCTAGGAGGCGCAGATCAAAAATGAATGAGACCACGCGACGCTTAGAAATTCATTCACTCATTCATTCAAAAATGTAGAGGGTTGGCCATTATGTTCTTTAAAAAGTAATCCCCGAGGGTTTTTGCTAATACTTCGACTAAACGTAAAATTTAATAAATGAAATTTTACAGGCGTTAAACTAATTCATGGTAAAAATACCTAGCGAATGAAAAATTGCCAAAAAACGACTTAATGAAGTCCCATCTTAAGTAATGGTTATAAAAAAGACCTCATAATTTTAGAAAAAATGCGAAATGGGCGTACATGGACGTCGCTTTGATGTCATCTTGCAAGCAGTCCATCACGTTGGTAAATAAACAATTTCCCCATTAATCCTTTTAGCTATAATTAATCAAAGCTTACCTGATAAACACTGGAAGCTGAGCACCGTTAAAAAATATGCCGCCGCGAATATGAAATATTTTTCAAAGCACGGCCAAAGTGGAACGCCGTAAGGGCAGCGGAAGGCCCAAATATCTCCACACTCCAACAAATATCGAGCGTCTTGACTAACTTATTTGCTCACAGGAAGGCAACTTCAGAAAACATCTCAGAACTCAGCGAATTTCAGTAGAGTTGAACATCAGCCGCACGTCTGGCAGAAGAATTGGCAAAGATGATCTTAACCTCACCGCCTTTCGTCGTGTCCTTGGGCAGATTATCACCGATGCAATGGCCCATTTGCTCTCCGAATTTGAACCAACTTTTATTACAACGTGTGGGGTGCGATGCTTGGAAATCCCAGAATCTGCGACCAAAGCCATAAAGATAGGCCTAAGAGAATTGAAGGTCGCATTGAAGTTCATATGGGAAGATTGGGTCTAAGACATTACCCCCCCCCCGGACATTACCCCTAGGACATCACACCCCCGGACATTGCCACCATTCCATTACATTATTAAAGTATGTATGTGTAATTGTATGTATGTATCTAATTATGTATGCAATACTGCATATATGCATATGGGCATGTAAGTATGTATGTATGTATGTATGAGCGTGAATGTATGTATGTATGTAAGTAAGTAGGTATGTATGTATGTAGATATGTATGTATGTATTTATGTATGTATGTATGCATACATGTATGTATGTATACATGTATGTATGTATATATGTGTGCATGCATGTCTGTATGTAAACATGTATGCATGTATGTACATGTATGCTCTATGGAAATATTTTGATGTCCGGGGGGCACATATATACATGTATGTATGTATGTATATGTGTATGTATGTACACATGCATGCATGTATGTATGTAAGTATGTATGTATGTATGTACAGCATGTATGTATGTATGTACAGTATGTATGTATGTATGTATGATTGTATATATGTATGTATGTGTGTATATGTATGCTCTATGGAAATATTTTGATGTCCGGGGGGCAATGTTCGGGAGGGGAGTAATGTCCTAGGGGTAATGTCTGGGGGTGTCATGTCCGGAGGGTAGTGTCCGGGGAATAATGTCCAGGGGTAATGTCCGGGGGGTAATGTCCTGATACCGGGAAGCTTTGCCCCAGAAAATCGTTATTTTTAAATCGTATTTCCTGCATTAAATGTTTTTTCCCTATATGCACTCGTTGAAAGTGATATAACTTTTGTTTATGTTTGAAATATTTTAATGAAGTGGGGCTGTTATATGCAACTATGAATTAGTTTTACGCCTGCAAAATTTCATTTATTAATTCGTACGTTTGTAGAAATATTAGCAAAAGACGTGTCAATTACCGTCTCTGTATATAAGCCGCTTCAAGGTAACTCTTCAAACGCGCTCCCAATTCCAATCCGGACACAAAAAGGTAAGTTTTCAAACGACCATAAAACGTAGTCTACCACTGCGCGATTTAAGGAACAAGCGTGACGCCAGCGATAGGCCATTCTAAACAGTTGGGCCTACCACAGAGAATGGCACGGTTGTGCAGAACCGCTGTTCGGGCAAATATGGAACCACAATAATAGGCCTAAGCAGAGCAAAGGAAGCGACTGTACCGGGCCTTTAACACCGGTTGACAAGGGTCTATTAGTTAGGCTAGTACAAGCCAAACTGGCATCGCCAGATCAGAGAGACAACTCTATACTCAATGCGCTGTCGGACATAAAGTCAACGCAGAACCTTCAACATATTTATTAAATCTTATGGCATGATCATAATTATAACCTTGGTATTAAATACCAGCGAATACACTCAGCGACCAAATTTTGGCCGTTGAGTGTATTCACTGGTATACGGTGGGCTAATCCTTACCTGTAGTCTATTTAATTAAACGATTCACAGATGCAAATTAATAGCTGCTGAATCCATACACGTAGGCTTATATTGGCGTACGTGGCTTAGTATCATTTATATGTATAAGCTTAAGACTATGACACAGCGGGCGCATTAGTGATGAGATTTATAAATACTGCATATAATTTAGGTTATAGCATATAAAGGTACATGTAGCTGGTTACAGTAAGAATTTGATCAACGCATCATAGGCTTCCATTACAGATCTGTGCACCGTCAAACGCATGGCAGGCAAAAATTCTAATAATGCTCATGGTGCTCATGTTTGGGGTATTACATCGACAACTATGCTCTTACTTTCAACTGTTTGAGAACCAGAGAGATAATTTTACCTCAAAAATTAGAAATTTGCAAGGTTACCTCGATATGACTCGATTTGTCTCGTAGTGAATATTACGTACAGAAAGAAACAAAATACGGTGAGTGGATGAGATGACCTCTGTCGTTTCGCATGACCCTGAAATTATTAACTGAAACAGTTAAGACTTTACGCTTTCAAAATCATAGTAAGTAACAGCGTCATGCTTCACAAATCCGTTCAAACAACCAAATTTATTTTATGCCCACTACTAAGGGTCAGTACAACTATCTAGCTGCCGCATCAACTGGTGCAATATACACACCTCCATTATGCAATTACGAAAATATTGTGTGAAAGTGTATCTATTATCATTATTATTTTCATTATTATTAATAATTATTTAATTAAGAAGTGGTCTCAAGCTAGGGTATATTCAGCCAAAATAGGAAGAGATGCAGTTAGCTATCCAAATGCTTGAAAGCCAAGAAGAGCGAGCTTTAGATTGCTATTTTAAATGGAAATGAATTTGAGGTATACAAAGAGTGAATGACAATCGATTCCATCCCTTGGGAGCAGAGACATGAAATGCACTCCATCCCCTAGCTGTAGTACACTGCGATTCACATAAGAGATACACACGCAATGATTGCAGTCAATAATGAAGAATGTAATGCAAATATTTGTAAATTTCGCAGCGCCCACAAAATCCACATCAGGAAAACCAGCTTATTCACCGGCGCTGTACTAAATCAAGTCCGTAAAAGCCAAAATACTGGATGCATTCCGGTGCCAAGACAAAATCCGGGGAAGTAAAGCCGAGGAGACATCGTGCTGATACGGTGGCAGTCGTGGGGTGACGCAGGAGTAAAATAGGATTGCTTGAAGAGTTTCCCCATGACGTAATTCTAAAACCTTTGCCATTGCCTTTCCCAGATAACTGAAGACAACAGAGAAACTACATTTCTCAACCATCGCATATCGATTGCCGCCCAGCGGTTCAACGCAATCGCCTTCCAAAGCACTTTCGGCACTCAGAGCGACATGAACACGAAAATTATACATCCTAAAATAGACTTAAACTGATTTGCTTTGCTCATTGTGACCAGAGCACTTTCGGATATTAGTTAGAATAGGTCACCCACATGATCAGTGGAACAATCGTGCTGTATGACTATAATTCAGATGAGATTTTTACTAACTGGGATTAATTACCATGTCACGGTTTTAGTCGGTTAACTGTACCGTGTACAACATTGTTTCAAGAAAAATCGAGATTTTTAAATCCTTGGCAGATAATGGATTATGCGAGCTAAACACTTTAATAACCATAATATCTACAACGTCGTGATATACGTCATATAGCTAATACGACTGTGTGGAGATGACGTAGGCTACATTGAATAGGGTCTATCTCGAAGACGACTAGACAGACCCTTCAACTAAGATTCTGCGAATAGAGATACAATCGAGATAGAACAGCTAAGTCATGATTACAATTACATTTCATTGGAAAAAAATAATTGTTGATTCATTGGCGTAATTGAGAATCGAAGAATTTGAGTCTTGACTCAGCTGACAACGTTGCGGTTCTCAGTACAGATTCTCTGAACGATCGAACGAACGGGCAAATTACGTAGTCCATATAATTTATCCATATAAGTTTTATTATGTACTTAAATCAGGGTATACCTATTACCTATATTACTGGTTAAAGCAATGCTAATTCTGGTTAGCATAATATCTGAGACAAAACTTTTTAGAAGAGGCGACAAGTCTTTGAAGTAATTTGTGCAGCTGCATGGCAGTAGTTGCATACGAGTGGAAGGTCGACTGGAAAAGGAATACAGCAATTCTCTCATACTAAATTTTAGTTGGAATGTATGAGTAAATATTTAATAATACCTGCTAATAATAATAATCTTCATTTAATTTCAAACTGACAAACCGCAGTATGATTATAAGTGGGCATACAGTATGAGCGAATGATGGCGAGTTATTAAAGGAGTCGAATTTAACCGTCGCAGCCACGCAGGGCGTCCATTACGTTATACATTCCATAATTAACAAATGGCGCCACAAGGCGAAAGAAGGAAAAGAGTTGACCTTAGGTGGATACGGGTCTTAAACTCGGTTTCTCAAGCACTGCGTTCCAGTTTGTTCGCTACTACTCTACGCCACCCCCACCCCCCAACAGACAGCGACTAGATTACGGATGCATTATTGATCCGCTTTCCTCATTTCAACAATCTACCTCTGTCCGGGGACCTAGGAGTCATTGTTGTTCAAGAACCTACTTTCACTGGGCAAATAAAAAATGTTTCCAATAACTTCGTCTATACCAGCCACGTCAACTAAGTGTAATCTCCCGCCTATTTCTCACCTACCGCAATTTCTCAGTTGTTTTAGTATACCCTTTGTCACTATAGTCGCTAGGATCATTGCTTTTACATTTATGATGGCAACCTATGGACATGGATTGGAGTTAGTCCTTCATTAGGCTGCGCAACTGACACGGTATGCTGCGTACGTAAAGGTTGGAGATGCTTCACACGAAATATTATAATAGCTAATTCCCTACTCATGACAAGGTCGTGATAACTCGTGTGTATACATACCTGTAAATATATGAGTCTCCTGACGAGACTTATCTTTCGTATAGTATCCATAATTTAGATCAGAACCTATCACCTCACAATGTAGATAAGTATGATGATCGGGGAACAAGTCTACAGGAGAAGGCGAAACTGATGCTGCTACATTTATTCTAAAACAAGCATTAACGTGACTACACTAACATACAACAATACATGCTTGTAACAATTACTTTATATCTAACTTAGTAAAATCGATGTTTTACGTTATGATGTAATACATGTTTATTGCCCATCAAAGAGCCAGTCATTAAAAGTTATAACACTTTTGTTCTGTTTTAACGGTATCAGGACAATTACCCCCGGACAATTACCCCTGTACAAATTACCCTCGGAAATTAGCCCCCGGACAATTACCCCCGATGCAAATAACTCCCCGGACAATGACCCCCGAATAGTATAAGGGTAAGACAAGACATACATACATACGTACATGTATGCATGCATGTAATGTATAATGGTGCGCTATCGGAGGCGAATCTGATTAGATTTGGGGTTCCACAGGGCTCCAATCTTGGACCTTTATTATTTCTTTTGTATATTAATGATCTGGCTACTGTCTCAACACAATTATTCTTTATTTTATTTGCCGATGTTACAAATGTATTTTATTCGCATAGTTCCTGACAAACTCTGGAAAGAGTTATTAATGCGGAGTTAGCTAATGTTGCTATATGGTTTTGTGCTAATAGACTTTCTCTTAATCTAGATAAAACTAATTTCATTTTGTTTAAGTCACATAGGAAAATTAGTCCTAGGGATAATCTAAGTTTGCTCATTAATGATATTCCTATAAATCATGTAGAGTCCACAAAGTTTCTTGGGGTCTATGTTGACCAGCATTTAACCTGAAAAGATCACAGTAACCACATTTCTTCAAAAATCGCAAAGAACGTTGGCATCTTGGCCAGAACTTCTTATGTACTCCCTAAGTCAATTAGAATTAAATTGTATTACTCCCTTGTCTACCCATACTTGACCTTTCGCAATATGATATGGGCATCCACATATGAATCTAGGCTCAGAAAACAAGTGTTACTACAAAAGAGAGCAGTAAGAATAATAGAAGGTGCTCGTAGATGCACTCATACCGGGGCATATTACAAGGAGTACTACGAGGAGTACAAGCTATTGAAAATTAGTCAAATTACGGTCCTCCAAATGTCTGAGTTCGTATACCGATACGAACACGGTAAGCTCCCTGCTATCTTTAGAGGATATTTTTCCACCGGATTTGACACCCACACCCACAATGCTAGAAATATAGCAGCTTATCGCCCCATAAAAGTTCGAACCAATGCACGCAGGTATACTATAAAATTTTCTGGAGTCTCATTATGAAATAACATCCCATTTGAAATTCGTCTGTCATATAATATTCTAGCTTTCAAAAATAAGTTACGAGCCTTCCTCATCAATTCATTAATGCACAAAATCATTTAATACAGTAAATCCTAGTTAATTACTATTCACTACTATACATTAAACTATATGTTGTATATAATGGTGCATATGACTGCATCTAGTTAAGCTTTGTTCATTTTTTTCATTTGGGGTTTTGTTGCGTTTTAGGATTAATTTGCAATAAAGACAAATTGTCACTTATTAGTGTGATATAGTTGCTACAAGGGGTCCCTATTTAGCGGGATTCGCATCCCTTCTGGGGCTCCCATTGTAGTCAATATAAATTTGCTTGCGCATATTGTGAGATGTACTCTATTTTGCTGTTGATTACAATAAAACACTTTTTGATTGATTTGATTTGATGTATGTATGCATGTATGTATGTATGTATGTGCGTATGTATGTCTTACCCTTTTACTATTCGGGAGGTTATTGTCCGGGGGGCTATTTGCGTCGGGGGTAATTGTCCAGGGGTAATTGTCCGGGGGTAATTTGTGCGCGGGGTAATTGTCCGGGGGTAATCGTCCGGGGGGGGGGCAATTGTCCTAGATCCGTTTTAACTATTTAGTAAATTTTGGCAGTTATAAGCAAATATGAATTAATATAGCAAACTTGATAGTGTTTCACAATCTGTGTCCAATGTTTCGACCACCAGTAGCCACATATGCTAACGCTTTCAATTAACCTTATGATAAGTTCTCTAAATATTAATTAAAGCCGCACAAAAACCTAAGCACTGCAGCACGTACTGTCGGGCGCAATCGGCAGTTTGGTCATGTATCCGGTTATAATGCTTAATGTGTTCCAATGGCTGCTCCTCCAGCAGCAAATCTCGTACCGAATAATCACATTGGTCTGGTGGTCCTTGCTGAGCCTCGCTTATGCCCATATTGCTGGGCCCGCGTGTGTGAAGCGGTCGTAAATCTAGTCTAGCTATTATATAATCTATTATACGTATGTTCGTACATGTATGTATAGATGTAATCTACATGTATGCATGTCTAAATGTGTGTATATTGTAGCATACTTAAAATTACTTATATAACTAATGAGGACTATTTACGTAGGCTTACGGTAGTTAACTTAGACAGATTATCGGCACCCCGACAAAATTGTCCCGACAAGATAGCCCCGATAAAATAGCCCCGACAAAATAGCCCCGACAAAACAGCCCCGACAACATAGCCCCAAATAAAGTAGCTCCGATCAAGCAGCCAATGTGGTTCGCCTATAACAATGAATTTAAACACTTTTAGAACTTACTTAGCAATGGACAAATAAGTGAAGCTTCAAAACATTCAATCGGCTTAAACACTTTTTAAACCTATTTAGTAATGGACAATAAAGCTAATGGCCGGCTATATAATTCGGGGTCTATCATTTTAAATATATATGCCTAACCGGTTTCTGTCTGTGTTCATTTTTTACTTATGTAATACGTTGCATTCTGGAGTGTGTTGGTTACGTACCAGCGCTCTATTTGAGCGCATTATAGGCGGTCAAATTTTTTATTTAAAGGAAATGTATTCTTAAAATTTACCCATAAATTGAAGCGGGATTGATGAAAAAATGTACATCACTCCCTCTTCCATTTAAACGTGTTTAAGCCCATTGTAAAAGACGTGATTGTTTATGAGGCTTCACTTGTTTGTCCATTGTCAAATATGTTTAAAAAGTGTTTAAGTCCATTGTAAAGGACGTGAATGGCTTAACTGATTTGTCCATTACTAAGTAAGTTTTAAAAGTGTTTAAGCCCATTGTAAAACACGTGGGTGTTTTGAGGTTTAACTTATGTGAATCTTTATATGCCTAACTAATTTGTCCATTACTAAATAAGTTTTATAAGTGTTTAAGCCCATTGTTAAAGGCGAACCACATTGGCTGCTTGATTGGAGCTATTTTATTTGGGGGTATTTTGTCGGGGGTTATTTTGTCGGGGCTATTTTGTCGGAGCTATTTTGTCGGGGCTATTTTGTCGGGTCACGCAGATTATTTAGGTTTACTTAGATTCAGATGGCAAAGTTATACTTAACCAATTTGTAAACCCGTTCTTGCCCTCGGCTAAGATCAAGCACCAATGACTGACGAGGCATGGGAAGTTTTCACAAACGTTTACCGGAGGTATTCTTTTAAGTTTGAACCACCATCCCAGAAGATAACCGTAGCCTACGACGCAACACCGCAATCTGGTCACATCCCATAAACTCAGCAACGAATTACACTCCTTCTCATAATCATGCTAGGGTTTGTTCATAGCTAGACTTCGTTGACTAGAACCTATCTGTACCTGTTTGTCTAACCAGTCTGTACATTCATGTGTGTAGCTGGTCAGTCAGTCAGGCTTCGTGTCCTCGGAATTCAAGCTAACTGCATTCCTTGTGGTCTGAATTGCGTGCGATGCTTTGTAAAGTAGCCTTGTATGCACACCTTCCATGTTCAGGTAAATTAACGTGAAACAGCGATTAATATTTGACTGTGTAACTGTTTAAATTGTATTGAAGATCGGTTTGAATTGTGTGTACAAAATCAGTTCTATAAGATCAATATAATTCAGCATCGATTGAAATTAACTATCATGCTCACAAATTTATGTAGCTAGAATGTACAGTGAAGTCAAAGGCGTTAGATTACGACAGTACAGGAAAAAGTCTCCGAACTCAAGAACCGTATAGTTGACCGTTGAATGTTCAATGCTTTTCCTTCAATAATGTGTTTGCTACATTACATTCTCATTTTAACGGCGAGCAAGTGAATTGACTTAGGAGAGTCTGATAAGACCGCTAAGAATCGATAGAACGCGTTGTTCTTAGTCGTCACTAAAAAGTAATTCTGAAATGAAATTCTGTTAATTTATATAATTCGCTTTCGTTGCTCGATAGAAGTCGATGTCTGAGCAGATACATTACCTATGTCTACCAGTAGTTTCGGGTTTTGACAGTTGTTTACTAAAATAAAGGATGCATACAATACCCAAGCGAGTAGCATTGTTTAAGTGAGGTAAAGAAATCAACATGTTTATAAACAACGCAAAAAATTAGAATAAGAACTGTGAACTATTTGACCTAACGATGACCCTTCACATTATGCAGCTGGTGTAGACCATAAGTGATTTTTAAGGCCCCGTGTGAGTGTAACAAACTTGGTTGTCACATGGTAGGTTATAATGCCGTTTCAATAGTGAAGATCACTGTGATCCTCAAACACCTCTGGCCAATTGTTGTGGCGCCCGATCTTCTCATTTTACGACTCCAGTAGCGGCGCCAAGTGATGTTGCTATCAGCAGAAAAAGGCAATTTAGCGTTTTAGGTACTTGAATTTAGCTCGTACTGTTGACGAAAATAATTTATTAATTGATCAATAACTTCGTAACAATTATTCAGTGTTCATTTTTATTCCTCGACGTTGACTGGGTGGGAGGTGGCTATTTTCTGACTCTTCAAAGTCCAGGCATAATTAGAAACTGGATGCGGTCAATCACTAAACGATTCGCTCTTAGACATCATTTTAAACTGGTCAAGCGAATTAAGGATAGGAGACTCATAATTCCATTACTAAAATAAACCCGCAGCAGCAGAAAATTAGAACATCATAAGATTCTAAATGTAAATTGATTAGTCTATAAATATGAAGTTCTTCAAGTCTCCGTTTTGACCACGCGAAGGAATAATTATAATGCTAGAAATCGTTAGTATGTTTTCAGCTGCAGCGGATATGAAGTAGTAGTGATCTGTAATCATTCTATATTTCTGCGTCAATACATTGTGCTCAAATGCTACGCCGACAATTGTTTTCGTCTGCTAAAGAAACAGCACACAACAATTAGGTCATCCTATACGAACAATGCATTTACCCGCTGTCCATCCTACATAATTTCTTGTAATTCGTGCATTCCTTCGTCTCTGCCTCTTGTTGCGTATTATTTCCTTGTTCCAAAGATGACGAGAAATCAATCAAAACAGAGGCGGTTCTTTTTACTATTTTGAATTAGTAGCTTATCTCTTAATTCTTGCTTCCAATTGCACGATTGGGTGTCATTTGTCCTTTTATATTTTGTATCGTGAACTCTTGTTCCTGTTTCAGTTTACGTGTGCCTGTCCAATGTGTACATGCGTCGTGGTAGACGCCATAATGACCACCTAGGCTATAACGTAGGCCTACATGCTTACATCTAATGCGTCTAATGCGGTTCCTATTCGAATATCGATATTGACTTATTTAAGAGATTTTTATCTTGAACTGGCACGGTCTATTTTACACGTATAGCCTACACGGATACCTTAAAGGTCATTGCACATTTTCAAACTGGAACAGGAAGTGACGCATCTCATCCGATTGATTCATTGAACAATGAGTAATGTTGATGCTCCACTAGAGTCGCTTAAGAAATCATTTACGTTTATAGTTCTCGTCTACCTTCCCTGCTTTGCCCGTTTTTCCACGAATTATGAAGATGTGATTTTTATAGAAACATTCAATGCACGCTCGTTGAAAGAAAATTGATATTATTTTTAATATTATAAGCCCATAGATTACCTGCTGCGATATTCAGTGCGAGGCTTGTTGGGCGCGTCTCGCTGCCTGTTTTCTTTTCTGAATTTCTTCGTTTTGTCGTCTTGAAACGGCAATTTAAAACAAGTTAAGATTACACGATTAAAAGCCCAACCGTGTTTCGACTGGATTATAGTGTTTATAAGAGCATTTGCAAAGAACCAATTATTATTTTATGCTCAGTGTAGGAACCAACGCTAGATTTCGATTTCGCTTAGGCTACGTTCGGGTTTTAAAAAAATAGAACGGCGTCAGAATCACAAAAGTCTATTGGTTGTTTAGAAGCATAAGGAAGACTAATGATTTGAACAAAAATCGCATTGGTTAGGTGCTCTCAAATTATATCAATTTCATCATGTAATGTAATTGTAATAATCAACCAAGTGGTCTCTACCAAATTACTGGGACCCTTTTGAATATTTATACATGAAAGTTCCAATCTGAAATTTTCGAATTTTCTCTATTTTATTAGAGATATTATTTATGTGTTCTTTCCAATTTAGGTGCTATTCATTACTTCTTATATTCCATAAATATTTTCCATTGAACACATGCAATTAGATTCACTGTTTTAGGTATCCTGAAACTCTTTATGTCCCTTATGCACGGACTAATATTAGGCTTGCTTCAATCAAATGCATAGGTCTGCGCATCTGGAACTCCATTCCCTCATCAATTCGTCATAGCCTGAACAAATATCAATTTAAATCTTGGAGGATATGATATAGGAGTAACCCATATATGGTGGGGAGAAGATGGACTGGTGGGGAGAAGATGGACTGGTGGGGAGGGGATAGACTGGTGGGGAGAAGATGGACTGGTGGGGAGAAAATGGACTGGTGGGGATGGGATGGACTGATGGGGAGGGGATAGACTGGTGGGAGAAGATGGACTGGTGGGAGAAGATGGACTGGTGGGAGAAGATGGACTGGTGGAGAGGGGATGGACTGGTGGGAGAAGATGGACTGGTGGGAGAAGATGGACTGGTGGGGAGGGGATGGACTGGTGGGAGAAGATGGACTGGTGGGAGAAGATGGACTGGTGGAGAGGGGATGGACTGGTGGGGAGGGTATGGACTGGTGGGGAGGGGATGGACTGGTGGGGAGAAGATGGACTGGTGGGGAGGGGATAGACTGGTGGGGAGAAGATGGACTGGTGGAGAGGGGATGGACTGGTGGGGAGGGTATGGACTGGTGGGGAGGAGATGGACTGGTGGGGAGGGGGTGGACTGGTGTGGAGGGTATGGACTGGTGGGGAGGAGATGGACTGGTGGGGAGGGGATGGACTGGTGGGGAGGGGATGGACTGGTGGGGAGAAGATGGACTGGTGGGGACAGACTGGTGGGAGGGTATGGACTGGTGGGGAGGAGATGGACTGGTGGGGAGGGGACAGACTGGTGGGAGGGGATGGACTGGTGGGGAGAGGATGGACTGGTGGGGACAGACTGGTGGGAGGGGATGGACTGGTGGGGAGGGGATGGACTGGTGGGGAGAAGATGGACTGGTGGGGACAGACTGGTGGGAGGGGATGGACTGGTGGGGACAGACTGGAGGGAGAGGATGGACTGGTGGGGACAGACTGGTGGGAGGGGATGGACTGGTGGGGAGAGGATGGACTGGTGGGGACAGACTGGTGGGAGGGGATGGACTGGTGGGGAGGGGATGGACTGGTGGGGACAGACTGGTGGGAGGGGATGGACTGGTGGGGAGAGGATGGACTGGTGGGGACAGACTGGTGGGAGGGGATGGACTGGTGGGGAGGGGATGGACTGGTGGGGAGAAGATGGACTGGTGGGGACAGACTGGTGGGAGGGGATGGACTGGTGGGGACAGACTGGAGGGAGAGGATGGACTGGTGGGGACAGACTGGTGGGAGGGGATGGACTGGTGGGGAGAGGATGGACTGGTGGGGAGAGGATGGACTGGTGGGGAGGGGATGGACTGGTGGGGAGAGGATGGACTGGTGGGGAGGGGATGGACTGGTGGGGAGGGGATAGACTGGTGGGAGGGGATGGACTGGTGGGGAGGGGATGGACTGGTGGGGAGAAGATGGACTGGTGGGGACAGACTGGTGGGAGGGGATGGACTGGTGGGGAGAGGATGGACTGGTGGGGAGAGGATGGACTGGTGGGGAGGGGATGGACTGGTGGGGAGAGGATGGACTGGTGGGGAGGGGACAGACTGGTGGGGAGGGGATAGACTGGTGGGGAGAAGATGGACTGGTGGAGAGGGGATGGACTGGTGGGGAGGGTATGGACTGGCGGGGAGGAGATGGACTGGTGGGGAGGGGATAGACTGGTGGGAGGGGATGGACGGGAGGGGAGGGGATGGACTGGTGGGGAGGGATGGACTGGTGGGAAGGGGATGGACTGGTGGGAAGGGGATGGACTGGTGGGGAGGGGATAGACTGGTGGGAGGGGATGGACTGGTGGGAAGGGGATGGACTGGTGGGAAGGGGATGGACTGGTGGGAGGGGATAGACTGGTGGGAGGGGATGGACTGGTGGGAAGGAGATGGACTGGTGGGGAGGGGATAGACTGGTGGGAGGGGATGGACTGGTGGGGAGGGGATAGACTGGTGGGAGGGGATGGACTGGTGAGAAGGGGATGGACTGGTGGGAGGGGATGGACTGGTGGGGAGGGGATAGACTGGTGGGAGGGGATGGACTGGTGGGAGGGGATAGACTGGTGGGAGGGGATGGACTGGTGGGAAGGAGATGGACTGGTGGGGAGGGGATAGACTGGTGGGAGGGGATAGACTGGTGGGAGGGGATGGACTGGTGGGAAGGAGATGGACTGGTGGGGAGGGGATAGACTGGTGGGAGGGGATGGACTGGTGGGGAGGGGATAGACTGGTGGGGAGGGATGGACTGGTGGGGAGGGGATGGACTGGTGGGGAGGGGATGGACTGGTGGGGAGGGGATAGACTGGTGGGAGGGGATGGACTGGTGGGAAGGGGATGGACTGATGGGGAGGGGATGGACTGATGGGGAGGGGATGGACGGGAGGGGAGGGGATGGACTGGTGGGGAGGGGATGGACTGGTGGGGAGGGGATGGACTGGTGGGGAGGGATGGACTGGTGGGGAGGGATGGACTGGTGGGGAGGGGATGGACTGGTGGGGAGGGGATGGACTGGTGGGGAGGGGATAGACTGGTGGGAGGGGATGGACTGGTGGGAAGGGGATGGACTGGTGGGAAGGGGATGGACTGGTGGGGAGGGGATGGACTGATGGGGATGGGATGGACTGGTGGGGATGGGATGGACTGGTGGGGAGGGGATGGACGGGTGGGGAGGGGATAGACTGGTGGGAGGGGATGGACTGGTGGGAAGGGGATGGACTGGTGGGGAGGGGATGGACTGATGGGGATGGGATGGACTGGTGGGAAGGGGATGGACTGGTGGGGAGGGGATGGACTGGTGGGGAGGGGATGGACGGGTGGGGATGGGATGGACGGGAGGGGATGGACTGGTGGGAGGGGATGGACGGGAGGGGAGGGGATGAACGGGAGGGGAGGGGATGGACTGTTGGGGAGGGGATGGACTGGTGGGGAGGGGGATGGACGGGTGGGGAGGGGATGGACGGGAGGGGAGGGGATGGACTGGTGGAGAGGGGATGGACTGGTGGGGAGGGGATGAGCATGATGTGATCCATAATCCTTACTCTTTTCTTTTGACTCAATTATTGCTGATTATTTTGGTATAGTATGTCTCTTAGTTAATTGAGCATTGTCATGAAATGGAAATTGCTGGGTTTATGGCAGGATATGGCTTTGTAAGCTGTTACATTTCTATTTGATTTAACAAAGTGTTGGTGGCTACAATCTGTTTTTTCTAATTGTTGCAATTTTGTCATTTTATTGTGTTTTTTACCAAATAAAATTGAATTGAATTCGAATGACAAGGAGATGACAGAAATTCCTGTAGTATAGCAATAGAGTTACGCGGTCAACTTCTTCCTTGAAATACCAAGTTCAATTTGCAGACGCTTCCAAGGTTAAGACTTCTTTGGCTAGAGTCGCAACAACTGCGCATAATTATACGCCCTATCATAATATAACACTGACAACTAACCTTGAGAAATTATCTAAATTCCAGGTGCCCATGTCACTTTTCATATGTTAGACAAAACTACCTATTTTAATCTTTTTAAATTTTGACAAAGGAAACACTTACAGCATGTGTATATTTGTACTCATGTACATGCATGTAAATGCCATAATAATGAATGTAAATAAATATCTTGCTCTGTTAGTAAATAAACCTATGTTTATTATGTCAGTATGTTGTGTTTTTCATGTCGTTCGTCAAGATAAACTGCGAAACAAATAAGTCGTACCTGAATAAAGCGTGTGGTTAAGTGAAACTATAATTGGAAATATGTTAATCGATTGTCATTCATGTATAATAAGTAGTGTCGCGTCAATTGACACCCCGTCAGTTGATCCCCTGTCAATTGGTCCTCTAGTCAATTGATCCCCTCGTCAATTGATCCCTCAAATCTCTAGGCTGCGCGTCACAGACTTGTAGCTGATACTCTTAGTAAAAAAAAGATCGATATTACAGATTTACAAAATAACAAATGAATGCCCAGGCTTCGTGTCACCTCGCGCTGTAACTGATTACGGACGTTCGGATATTCTTTTATATCTCAGATGAATGGCTCATTTATACCATGCATAGACGCTTAATTATGCTAAGGACTTTATGCTGATAAGCTAATCATATCATGACTCTCAATTAGGCTTTTGTATTTTTTTCCATTTTAACATTTCGTGCTCTTTTACATCGTTCTTTTAATAAATGGAAAAGGTCGCAATTTTAGAATGAATGATGTATCAATCAATAGGCAGAGGGCCAATTGATTGTTGACGAATTGATCAATTGACTAGGGGATCAATTGATGGGGTGTCAACTGACGGGGATTAACTGACGGCGGATCAACTGACGAGGGATTAAAAGACGTAGAACCATAATTAGTAAATACTTCAGGTAGCCCTAGCTAGCGGGATCTAAATCCCTTCAGACCCAACTGTCTGTTAAAAATGTCACAGGAACCTTGATCAAATTGTCTTACTGCTGTTAGTCTGGTTGGCAACAAAACCAAATATTAATTGAAGATTATGGGATATATATATATATATGAGAAATAATTTTATTCTTTAATAGGCCTATATATCTTTACCGTGTTTTTATGTAGCTGTAGGCGCTACTTGCAAAGCCAATCAGCATCATCGCTAAGATCATTGTGCAGATCAAGCTGGCTGTTGATAAGGAATGCAATTTATCATCGTCATCTTCGTCATCATCACTTGGTTTTGGTTTCGTAGGAGATGCTGTTAAAACAATATTTCGTTTCTGGAAAGTGTGTGTTTGGTTCTTTACCAACAGACCATGAGAATCGGTCCTTAGCTTGATCATACAACGACAATCAAGCAATCAATGATGATGCACTGGCCAATATGAGATTCAGAATAAGGCGACGGACGTCCTGCCGCACTAACCAGATGTCCTTTTGTCACCCAAATGCTATAGAAGTGAATCTTATCCTATGCAATCATAATTCCCATTTCTTTTCACTCTCTGACAACTCCGAGGAAGTTTGGCTTGTAATTGCATATTATCATGATTATTTATCAATCGTACATTCTGTTATTGTTCAGATCTTATGTGTACGCAGAGCTCGCGCAGACGGTTCAGTAAAGTATATACTCACGACAACGACGACACTTGCTCGATTTAGATGAAAACGACCGTGGTCAACCTATCAACTGTCATTGGTACCCAAATCAAACAAGACGTATGACAGCGACCATTTAAAATAGATCAGAGTAATTTACCATCCTTTTGTGTTGCTTCAGAGCCTGCGGTCACGTGAAAAATGGACTTGACGACTCGTGGAGCTTTTCGCAAACGCTCAAAAGACGTTTCTTTTGCCGGATCAGGAGATTGTACGTATCGAACGTTCAATTTCCGCTCTAATCAAAAATAAAGGAAGCCATTAGACAATGAGACAAAGCAAAACATCAAGAGAAACGGTAAAGAAACGGTAAAGGGCTGATGGAAATGAAACGCCAATTACGACATGTGAGAATCATTTGCATAATTCTCAAGTCTCGTAATTCACTTCTCATTCCACCCGGTATACCATTTCTATACTGACGTCGTAATATGATTCTGCCGCGTGTTCTACCCAGTGCATCGCATGACCTAGCGCATGACTACAAATTTGGTCAATTGGAATTTTCCTCGCCTTTCCTTTGAAGTATTAACATGCATTGCCATTTGTTGCGAAGACACCAGCCTTTAATGACTTGCAAAGAAAATGTTAGGGTTGTCTTGAATTACAATTATAGGTTCTCCTGTTTAAACAGACTCTTGTAGCTGTTCCTAAAGTAAGACTCCAGCTGTTTGCCATCCGTTGCTGGACTTCTGGTTGATTTTGTTTACTATATAACTTTAAGCGATCATTTAAATTGCGTGCCTTGTGATAACCGTTTCACTTAAAGCGGACAAATCGCATCATTCTATATGCAACATGAAGATGCACGGTGTTTCAAACAAGATATCGTATTCGCACATTTTACTCTATAATGCATCTTAGAACATCTAACCGAATGAGTCTATTACGTCGTTATATTAATATCCAAGAAAGTAAGCGATCATTGTTTCTAATGAGATCGCAATACAAAATGATAACCCATTGCAAAATTCAGGTAGAAAACACACAGACTTACAACGCTTTAACTGTATAATGGCAAAGCATATAGTATCAGAATATCATGAATGACTTTCCTTTGCGTTGTCGTGATGTAAAATAGAAACATACTGTTGTAATCGTTTGGACAGGCGATACAGTAATCCCATTCTTTATCTTCCTTCATGGTGTAACACCATATAGTGTGCTTCTCTCTGGGATCAGGATTCCTACAGTAATTGTTTGCCTTCAATTTACTTCCATCTGGAAAGGTTTCGTCCTTTATGTCGGCCTTGACTACATGAGGTTCATCTGACGCCCAATGCTGACAACTTATACCACTTTGTGTCATATTAATGGATCCAACGTAATTCACTCCCCATATTTCTAAATTGCACCCTGAAAACAATGAATACAAGGCAGCGTTAAGAGCTAATCCTTTATTTGTTTATTTATTACCGAAATTTGATACCGCCCTTCTTCCAGCATTTGTGCTCAGAAGTGCACACACACGCCTCGACGGCGCAATTGCAGTTGTTCTGCAGAGATATTGTGCGTGAAGGACTTGCTCAAGGTCCCTACACAGTGACTCCCCGGACGAGGGTCGAACCCGCTCGCACAGCGCACACTGAACGTTACGGGCTGACCGCTCTAACCGATCGGCCAATGTGCCACACAGTCGTTATCGCGACTTCCTACAGGGGCGTCCAGATAAAGGGGTCCGAAGGCAAATACCTCCAATTTCAGGTAGGGGAATATTGTGTGAGTCTTAGGGGTAAATATCTTGCCTTCCTGACACTTGGGACCGCGGCTTTGCCCCCATCACTCAGAGGTGGATTGACGCCTCTGACTTCACATTAATTTTACTCTTCGTCTCTTCAGAGTTATTCCCACCTTATTCTATACACGTACAGAATATTGTTGCCTTCGATCGCTGACGAGACGTACTAAGAGGAAAGATGAGACGTTAAAGTCACAGCTTTTGTGGCAGCCTCTTCAGCAGTGGTTAAATTCAGTCGTATCTCGCCGGATCTGAGATCCGGTCCATCGGTTTTGAGATCCACCACCTAAAAAAATGAGATCCACCGCCCAAAAATCTGATTAGAGCTTTTGATGTTCATTTAATCTTAAGAAACTACTTGCGTAGGCCTACTTACTGAAGTTGCCACGGCTGCTTCATTAATTTACGCTACTTGCGGCTGGTAGCCCAACGCATTCATCGCGCGCACAGGCTAAACTCAAAACAGATATATATATTATATATATATATATCATATATATACATATATATATATATATATTGGCTACATCTTAACGTTTGCAATGCACTTTTGTTGTTGATATTGTTTTGACGTCTAAGAGATTTGTATCGTAGTCTTATATTGTATACTTTGATGAAAGTTTGATCTTCGTTTTCTTTCACATGTTTAACGAGTTAAACATTATTATGCCTATTAATTATTGTCGGTGGTTATTTTTGTCTTAGACTTTTTTGTCGGGTCACCAAATTGTGTGCATCAACGTGCATAATCAGACATGACAAGAGACCGGCGGGAGGTCCAAGACGACAGCAACGATGTGTAGGCCTATACATGTAGGTTCACGAACAAGTAACTTCAAAAAATACATACTAGCTCCGAAAAAAATATTTAGCATAGGCCTACTCTTACATTACTAAGGTCGCAATTTACTTACAAGTCCTGCTTTCTGAAAATGTCCACAGTGCGTTTTTCAAGATATAAACTTTGATCATTAAAACTATTAGCCTATATTTGTACACCACATTCCGGCCGTTTTGAGCATACATCACGTGAAAATGTAAATGATGCCAGGTCGTTTCTCATACAAAGATTTCCTAATATAAACCACCACGATGTCGAAAATGGTCCTTTCTAGCATAGACTTCTTCCCAATTGAAATCATATATAAAAATTAAAGTCAAAACAAAATCTTGCTTATCGACTCTAATGCGCCAACTTACAACTAAAAACCTTATCATTATAAGATAATGTCGTTTCGAATACCACATGTTTACGTGCGAAAATAGACAATGACTGTTCCGATAAAAAGTTGTCAACGTCATCATAAACGTTCGCGACAATCAGAAGATGACGCAAGTTTAAACATTCTAATATTTCGCAGCTTTTGGAGATTGTCCACATACACGTTTCATGACCGCTGTTTCATTGTTTCGATCATTGTATTAAGTCATACGTAGTTATGGTCGTAAGCTAAGCAGATCTGTCAAACGCAAATTAGTCAAATATATTAAATATTGTCATACGAAAGATGAGAGTGGCGTTATCAACACTGTGGTTGACTTCTACGACGCATATTTACATTAAAAGTGGTGTTGAAACAAGCAAACAAATTCGATTAGTTGCTCAAAGAACTTCGCACTATGATGATCTTTCTTTTTGTTTCGCTTATTTTATTCACATCAACGTAATTATGAATTTCGTGTTAATTCAAGTTACAACTCATTATATAATTTCTTCGAGACGACTTCGTTTTGATTTGTGGTAAAAGGCTACAATTATATTAAACTTCAAATTGTTATATAAAAATGTCTACTTTCATTTTGGCCAAATGAGTGGAATATTTGATAGCAGATGCAAGAATTCTAGTACTCAGTGAAATGTCGGTCTGGATTCTGATTTAAATGGTTTCGGCATAGGCTGCAGTCCTGGGTTTAGATTTATGTGTGCGTGCGTGTGTAATTTTAAATGAAAATAAATTTGACAGTTTATGGGACACACGTAGCCTTAGATTTTGATTTGGTTCAATTATAGTCGTTCAGTTCAACTATGTGACAATATAACTTAAAATTGATTAGGATATGAATAAAAGATACTTAAATCGTAGTGAAATTTGCATCGCTTGGGTCAAGTCAGAGAGTTACTCTGGTTAGTTTGGCCGATTGATTAGAGCGGTCGGCCCATGTGCGCTGAGTGTTCGGGTTCGACCCTCGTTCGAGGACATAGCCTTTTTGTGTAGGGACCTTGAGCAAGTCCTTCGAGCACAATTGCTCTGCATTACAACTGCAGTTGCGTCGTCGAGGCGTGTGCACTTCTGAGCAAAAATGTTGGATGATGGGCAATATCAAATTTCAGTTGCAAAATAAAATTTCTGTTGTATTAACTATATAAATTATCAAGATTAACCAGTTTGCTTGCAATATATGGGCACGAATCACTCATCCGAGTTCGAATCCCTCTCAGCAGTTTTATATAAGTTTTATTTAGCCCCTGCTCTATTGAATTCCTTTGAAGAATACAGTATTCAACATCGTTTCATGTTGCTCTAGACGGCGCTCCATAAAATTACTTTGAAAAGCTTCTTGATTCTCAGCGAACTGACAAAAGAGAGTCTCCTCACAACTTTGGCAAAGTATAGAAACTTACTCATATTTGGCAATAGAATGTGAATGCTATCAGATCATTTCTATATAGCGCCGTTAAATTCACATACATGTACAAGGCATCCATCGAACGATGTATTTAGCAAATTTGAATTATGTGATTTAACCAAATCTATATTTTAACATAAACCGTGCATTGATCAAAAAGGTGGAAATGCCGGAATATAAAAACCTAGCTGTTCTATTGTTATTGCTTCCTTATTCGCAGAGCCTTATAATTTAAGGCTATGTCTGGCGGGTTCGAGATATACACGATTGAGTGAAAAGCCTACGTCATCTCCACGCTGTCCTACTAACTTTGTGACGTCTTGCACGACGTTGTGAATGTTATCGTCGTTAAAGTGTTTTGCTATACGCTAAATCTGTCATCTGTTAAGGATTCAAAAATCTTAATTGTCTTGAAAAATGATGTACAAGAGGTACAGTTAACCAGTTACAAGCATTGACATGGTAGGTAATCCCAGTTAGTAAAAATCTAATCTCAGAAGTTCTATAGCACGACACACCACTGCTCAAATGTATGGATTCTTTTAACAAATAGTCTACTTGAAAATGTACTTTTCGCGATAAAATCAAATTAACGCAAAGGAGTGGAGTTTGAATCCGATCCCAAAGTGTATATAAAGGCAGGGCTGTTAATATCGCGATAAGGTATCGCGATGCTTTGGTATCGGCGATCTTTTTGCAGGATACGCGATAACAATACTTTTTTTTACCTTAATAAATTATTATAATATTTATCATCCACTTGAAATATTTGCGATTAAGAAATGGTGAGCAATAAATCATCACGCTCAAAAATTGTCTCTTGTTGCAATCTACGATCTATGGGGTGAATGGAAGGAATCTATAAATAGGGAAACGATCGGATATAATTATAGTGTTTCCCCTCTACGCACATCCTTGAGTAGTGGAGTCAGCCTACATTCCACACGGAATGTTGGAGAGGTGCTCATCTCCTT
Source organism: Bimastos eiseni (assembly GCA_959347315.1). NCBI lineage: Eukaryota > Metazoa > Annelida > Clitellata > Crassiclitellata > Lumbricidae > Bimastos > Bimastos eiseni. The sequence continues at coordinate 43,813,225 of OY365808.1, read as the reverse complement.
TTCCTAGGCCTTTGAATCGGCAATGGACGAATCCCAAGGTACTGGACACGTGGCCAGTGTTATCGCAGGACATGCCGTTTACTTCCCAGCTTACTGTTTGGTGACAGAGGCACGTGTGCGCAAACACCTTGCCCAGGGTCGTTACACGAAGGCAACCGCATGCTACTCGAGCAAGCGTATCACCGATAGGCCATCGTGGCGCACGCTTGAGTAGTACACATTTTTAAATAATAATTTTCAAAATAATTGTAGTATTCTGATTTTTTATGTAAAAATTATTATTATAATTATATTGATCTTTGATATGTGAAAATAATAATTGTAATATGGCGAACCTCCCTTTCGTTCGACTTCGGGCGCTTGCCAGGCAGCAGCAGGATACGGCAACACGCCCCGGGGAAGACTCCAATACCTCCTTCTATTCTCTGGTACCCACAGGAGGCTGAATACGAAGCTTTCCCTCTTGCTATATGTTCGCGTAGTAAGGCCTGGCTTTTTGGCACGGGTCATCGCAACAGTTTCAACAGCGACAACCTCTTGACGGTCGATGGCAGGATCAGACGGTGAGGAAGTATATTTCGGCAGAATAAGAAACACAGTCCGAAGAGTTTAACAACGTTTCTTCTCAACAGCAGCGAACAGAATACACAGAAAGTTCGTACATCTTCGACTATACTACAGTATAACTCGAGCAGACTGCCCAGCTACGAATTGAATCAGATTTAAGACTGGACTGACATACTCTCCCAACTGAACTCCAAACTCAGACTGACTGCCGACTACGTACTGAACTCGACTGAACTCATACTAAACTGACTATACAGAAATGACCTCGTATTTATAGCCGAGGACCTTCCCATAGAGTCCCCCCAGACCCTACAGAGTCCCCCCCCCCCCCATCAAAGAACCCGTCAATGCGAGCAGATCAAAAGACCCATATCGGCAAGCAGCCAATTGGAGGCACATCAAAGGACTGATTGTTGCTAGCAGATCAAACGGACACTGGTCGGCGGCAAGCAGCCAAAGGCCGTTTCACCAAGGGCTTCGGTTATCATAGCAGCGAGCAGATCAAAGAGCCCATAGTGACAGACAGACCCCATGACCCTTAGCGGCAAACATATATAGCAGGCAGATCAAAGGGCCCATGGCGGCATGGCAAAAACACTACAATACTCCGCCCGCTCGCAATAGTAATGCCCCCATAGCTGCAAATTGTGATCATAAGCGTCAACTAATAGAGCCCCTACAGTGTAAATTAAATCAGAATCCTATAGCGCAGTAATTTGACAGAAATAAAACTTGGACAACCTTCCCGCAAAGCGCCTTATCGACAAAGCAAAAGTCCGTACGATGCACTAAAAAACATGTCCAATGCACACAACAGTTACTTTCTCCTGAAAACAAAATCGGGAAAACCGACCCACAACATAAAATCAGTTAAATTTACAATGCATCATACATCAAGATTCATCAACCCTGTTTAGTCGCCCTCCATGTCCGAGGCCACTACTACCTGGCTGACATCCGAGTCCAATCTAACCACGGTACTGTCCAACGGCTACATAATCCCTAACACAGAGGTATTCGAAGCCTAGACGTCCTTCACGGGGCCTACTGGTATCGGGAGGGGCGAGGTGTGATTCGCCGCGGCCTCCGGTCGTTCATGTCATTCGAAGCCGGCTAAGTCGAATTGGCTCTATCCACACCCGCGGATGCTGTATCCACGCACGGACGGAGTTTTCCGCATGTACGACAAATGGACGTGAACGATCAGTCTTCCGAAGGCTATAGTTCACCGGCCCACACTGGCTTTCGACGATAAACGGCCAACAGTACATTTTCTCCTATTTCGGACTACGCCTCTGGCTCCCGTCTTTGCTGGAATTCGCGGACGAAGTGACCGGCCCGGCCACAACGAAAGCAGGTTCCCGTCCGTCTCTGCCGGTCGCCGCCAGCAGGACGAACGTCCAGATCCTGGTTCCCCGACGGCGTGGTTCGGCGTGAATCGGTCCCCGTCCGTCCCGACCGGTTGCCACCAGCGTGGCGAATATCCAGATCCGGATCGTCCGATGGTGTAATTCGGATCGTCAGCTCCCGGAGTTTCCGATCGAACTTTGCCTCCAAAGTGGGGGTACATCAAAGAACCCGTCAATGCGAGCAGATCAAAAGACCCATATCGGCATTAGCCAATTGCAGGCACATCAAAGGACTGATAGCGGCAAGCAGATCAAACGGACACTGATCGGCGGCAAGCAGCCAACGGCCGTTGCACCAAGCAGCGAGCAGATCAAAGAGCCCATAGCGGCAGACAGACCCCATGACCCTTAGCGGCAAACATATATAGCAGGCAGATCAAAGGGCCCGTGGCGGCATGGTAAAAACGCCACAGCAATTATACTGCTTTATTGTATGTAAACTTAACTTTGCAATTATACTTATTTTTCTTTAGCACATATTTTATGAGGATAAACAGGAAATTTGCTCGTCGAAAAGTATTGGTATTTAAGAAAAAGTATTGTTATTGGTGTTGCAATACTTTTTGTGTTGAAGTATTGGTATTGGTATCGCAATACTTATTTCCAGTATTGTTAACAGCCCTGTATATAGGCCTACGTATATACACAAAATTCATCAAATTCATTATCAATCAATCAATCAATGCAACTTATATAGCGCCTCTTCAAGATAACTATTCAGAGGCCCTCCCGACCCAGGCCCGGTCAAAAAGTAAAGTCTTGAGAAGTTTATAGAAACAGTCCGATAGATCGCGTGGGAGAGAGCGCAGGTCAGATGGGAGGTTGTTCCACACACGAGGACCCACAATTGCAAAAGCTCTATTTTGCCTGGTTGCGGTATGAGCATGTGGAACCACAAAGTCGCCTCTAGAGGCTGAGCGAAGAGGTCGGCGACCAGAAGAAACCGAAGTTAATGTGAACAGATTCCTAAGATAGACAGGCGCATTGCCCACAACACGGTGCCAGACAATAGAAGAGATTCTATATTGAATGCGCTGCCTAACCGGAAGCCAGTGAAAGACGTCCAGCAGCTACGTAGAGATGTGGCCAAATTTAGGAACACAACCAATCAAACGAGCTGCAGCCCTTTGAACCCCCTCCAAGGGTTGCAATCGGACCTGAGGGAGTCCACAGAAGAGAGAGGAACAGTAATCTAATCGATTAACGATAAAGGCATGAACTAAAGTGGCAGCAGAAGATGAGGAGAGAGAGCGGGAAACAACCCGCAACTGGCGCAAGAAATAATAACAGGAACGAGTCACTGCAGAAATGTGCTTCACAAAAGACAGTTCTTGATCCAGAACTACCCCCAGATTCCTGACACAGGTGGAGAATTCAAAGTTAGGGAATTCAGAAGACAGAGAGCCCAAGTCGAGCTTGTTCAGCTGGCTGGTACCAAGACAAATTAATTGAGTTTTCTGCGGATTAAGTCGCATTCGATTTGATGACATCCAGGCAGTTAGGGTATCTGTAGCTTGAGACATTCTTCAGACTGTAAAAGAAGCCTGGGGTGATGAGCAATGCACATACTATTGAACATCATCTGCGTAAGAATAGCTCGCAAGAGCACAAGATGTGAGTAGAGACTCGATATCTGCAGTGAGAAGAATGTAGAGAAGAGATCCAAGGACATTTGGTGTCCCTGGGGGACACCAAATGGGGCAGGGCGCCAAGGGGAACGAGATGAGTGAAAGACAAAAGATGTAGAACGCTCGGAGAGATAAGACTTGATCCAGATAAGTGGAAGGTCTCTTATCCCAAAAGTTAAGGAGAGGCGACTCAAGAGGATATCATGACCTACAGAATCGAATGCAGCGCTTACATCATATAAGGATAGAAGAGTTACTTGGGACCTGCCCATGGCACTATATATGTCGGAGAGGAGACGAAATAGGAGGGACTCAGTTGAGTGACCCTTACCAAACCCAGATTGACATGGAGGCAGTAGACTGTTTGTATCCAAATAGCTAAATAACTGACTGGCAACAAGTTTTTTCAATTATCTTAGAGATAAAAGTAACACTAGTTATTGGCCTATAGCTAGACGGAACAGACGGGTCAAGCCCTGACTGCTTTATTATTGGCGTGATAATCGAGCACTTCTGGGAAGACGACAGGACTCCTTCACAAAGAGAGGCGTTGCAGAGTTGGGTGAGGAATGGCAGCAGGATATCAAGCGACTCCTGGATCAGGAATGGAGGAAGTGGATCCAGCTCCGACGTCTTTGGTGGAGAGGAAAGGATCAAGCGACGAAGATCTTGTTGATTGACCTCTGAAAGATCACAAAGACGACAGATTGTAGAGGTAAAGGTAGGTTCCGGTGCGTGAGCTGTGTCCTGGCGGATGGAAGAGACCTTGAAATCGTAGTAGTCAGCAAAGACTTCAGCAGTAAAAGGAGCTGTCAGCGTTCTGGCCGACGGCGGCCTTCCAAGGAGATCCTTGAAAGTAGCCCAGAGTCGCCTAGTGTCCCCAGCACTGGAAGAAATCTGCCTCTCCCAGTACCTGGGTACTATAAGTAGCGAACTGTTCCATAAGTGTTGAAAATTCCTCGAATAATTTGGATGACGGAGGTTCAGAGCCTGGTCGGTAGATGGCCAGGGTTGTGTAGGGACCATGTGCAGAAGTAACAGAGACGGCTAGAGCCTCGAAGGTAGACGGTGAAGAATTTAGAGCGATCATTTTTACTCGAAGACTAGCTCGGTGGTAAATCACGATGACACCGCCGCGGTTGGGAGCATTGAAGGGGTCAGTCCGCGGTCGGTCAATGATGCTATATTCGGGTGGGATTGAACGTAGGATCGAGACATCTGTGGCCGCCTGATGCCACGACTCACTAAGAGCTAAGAGATCCAGGTCATATGACCTGTGACAGAATCGCGTCAGCCATCGCAACATATTTCTCCCGAATGGAGCGCACATTCCTTGTGGCAACGCGAAGACTCTGACGTTATGAGGATAAACGAGACAACGACGGAGTAGGGGTATGCTCAGACGGAGTAGGGGTAGGCGCAGACGAAAGAAGAATACACGCCGACGAAGTAGGTTTAGGCGCAGACTCCGGAGAATGATCATGCAACAGTATTGAAGGCCGCATCATGCGGCCAGAGGCCCGCAGGTGGCCGGTGTTTGGTCTCCATAGGCCAGCAGCGAAGAGCGCCTTACGTGTTGGGCGTGAAATGTGATAGGCAGAGCTATATAGTTTCCAAAGTAGGTCGCTTGAATACGTAATGAGCGTCTCCTTTGCTTCCAAGATGAATTTAACGTTTCTAATCATCACTTACACGTGATATATCACTGCGTCGCTGTTATGGCTGCCAAAATTTAAGTTTCTCAGTTAATTCTACATAATATTTCTACAATTATTCTACTAGTTGTTTCGCTAGCTGCGGTTTTCAGGATATCGAAGCTTATGAATATTTATAAAGCTAAAGTCTAATCAGAATGTTATTATGGATTTTGTAAACAAACTGAAGCGTATTTTGCCACCCAAGGACGTTTGTAACGACAAAAGGGATTCCCAGTGTCTGAATGTGAAGGAACTACTTTTTCGAATGTAATTACATTCGCCTCTTGTTTATGAATTCCCATCAACTTACAAATGTCTCGAGCCACTTCCAACAATGTCATACGATAGTCTTCATAAGCTTTCTAATTAGAGCCAGAGAGACTAGTGAGGCGAGAGCTAAAGAAAATTACTTTTGTTCACCGTTTTCAAGTTATCGGGACTTTAATATTAAAGCAAACGACCGTTTTCAATCGCGCAGCTTATGACGTCAACGGTATTTCCCTCTATGATTAGCTACATGCAAATAGATTTATACGCGTTCAGGGGATCCTCGGGAACACTCAGTAACGAACAATTAGAAAGAATTGCTTCGTATGGACTCCTGCGATATCGGGGATCACGAGCTGGTCGACATCTACGCACACAGAATGCCTACATCGACTGCCTGGACTTGAACAGTAGAATTGAGGCGAAGGTTAAGTTTGAGGTGGTCAAACAACCACTCCCTGTGAGGATCAGCGGCCGACCGCAGTGGGCTTTCACAGTTCGTCAATTGATTACATGTAGGTCGCCACGTGTCCTGGTCTATCCAGAGGTTTGCAACTCGACAGGACAGAAACGACAAAACAAGAATGCACTGCCAACAGTTTTTTCAATTTTATTTAATAAACCCTACAAGCCTGGCTAAACCTCATGCAATCGAACACTTCCGCGCGGATTTAATATCTTTTAATCCGGACGTGGTTATCGTGGTTATCGTAGTTATCGTAGAGAGTTGGTTCAAGGACAAACACACGGACTCCTCGATGGAAGTTGAAAGCTGCACTCTTTTCCGTCGAGATCGAAGAGGAGGTGGAGTGGTGATATACTGCAGGAATCAATTGCAATCTTCAGTTTTCCAACTGAAGACAGCATACACACACGAAATGGAAATCCTGTGGCTCAAAGTTGCGAAGGATTAGCGAAACTTCTACATTGGGGCTGTTTATCATCCACCCAGGTCTATGTATAACGCGGACCATTTCATCGTTTGCATCGATTCCACACTAGATGAGATTATTGCTAAAGCGGAGGATCCAGCAATAATTGTTGCCGAAGACTTAAATCAGCTACCATCATCCAGAATCCTTGAAATTGGACTGTCTGTTGAGTTTGAGGGACCCACGCACGAGGGCCACTCTCTCGACCGCATCTACGCATCATTGCATCTGTTTGAATCCTGCATCGCTGTCAAATCAACAGTGAAGATAAAACATTCTGCCATTTTAGCCACCTCCTCTTTTTCAGAGGCAGACATAGACTCTGGACCGCGGACGCTGGATGGACAAATGTTGTTTTTCTGCCCTAATCAGTTTGAGTAGTAGGAAAACCCGCTATCTGGCGCATTTGACCATAATATTGGTCAATTCGGCCACCTAATAGGTTACCAAAACGTATTTGTAACCTGTAACTAGGTCACAAAACCAATTCATACAAAAAACCTAAGCCCTAGGTTAAACATCAACCAATACAGTCTAATAGGTCCGGGGAATTTTCAATAGTTTCGATGATGAGTCACAATTCATGCACAAACCAAAGCCCTAGGTCAAAACGTCCACCAATAGGTAAAAATCCACGGGAATTTCCAATAGTTTCGATGATGAGTCATTATCACGTGACCGCCAAGTCTTCATTATCAACTCATGAATTAAATGACTCAGGATAACCCAACCATTTCACCAGCGACTTCTTTCCCCGTTTCCTGATTATCTTTTCTAATCTAAATATTTCTTGAATAGTTTTCTGTAGCTCCTGTTCGTAAAATCAGGCCTGTATTTCCTCACAATTATAATCAGTTATCTTAAAAGTTGGTGGATCTGTATACTGAACTTGTGCAATTGAGAAAATTTCCTCAGTCCATCTAAGTGTATATCCTTTTTCAAATATATTTTTCTTCTTCGTTATTTATCGCCTACCGAGAACTTAGGCTTAATGGGTTCTGGAATTTCACTTCCATTTAAGTTCACCCATACAGCCTTTTCATTCATTTTCAAACTAGCTCTAGAGGGTGTCATTTTAATGGAAGAATGCCTAGTTTCATTATAATTACTAGCCATTTCATCCAACACATCGATATATCGATATATCTTCTAGTTGAATTAGCTGTAAAATACTTGAAATTTTTTTCGCGCATTGTTCTATTTCAACGCTCAACAACGCACAACTTTTTCTTCGTTCTTCGTAGAATACAACTCGACTAATTTTTTAACGTCTTTATTATGAAATTCTTTACCTTTATCCACCCACACCTTGCCTGGTCTCCTACAGCTCTCAAATATTTTCAGGAAGCCATTAGCCGTAGATTTTCCACTCTTATCATTTAATGGCACGATCCAACCGTACTTAGAAAATACATCTATTAGGGTTAGTAAGTATTTCACACCAGCTTTATCTTTAGCAAAAGCCTGCATATCGACTAAATCAGCAGCCCATATTTCATCTATTCCACCCACGTACGCTTTCCTCTTCCTAAAACGTCTTACTACAGGCTTATGTAACTCATCCGCGAGTTGGTCGTTCCATTGTAATTTTAGGTTTTTTACAAATCTAACCCGAGACTAGCTGTGGTAGATAATATAGGTTTGACAAGACTTCCTTCAATTCGTTCTCATAAACTAGGATTAGGAATATTATTCAACTCATTAATCATGGTTCTATCGGCGACATTCGTAGAAGCTGTATCGGAGTGCTGGCCGTAAGCTAAATCATGATGATATGCGGCGTTGTCGATTCTATTGACGGGCTTCGACCAATCCTTAGGAGTTCCATTGGAATTCAACCTCAAATCAAGTCTAGTACCAGGACCAGTAAACAAATATCCCGACAAGTGCATCTCACCTGGATACTACCGCTAGTAACCGAATTTAATAATCCAACTAAATCACCACCTTCAGAAGACTTCACTAATTGTGTCTTTGTCTTTCCACATATATCACATGTACCTCTAAGCATTGACCTTCCATACTTCGTTGTAACATTTTGAATATTTTTAGCTTCAGTACGAGTTTTACACTTTACGCAATACATCTTCTTTAAATACAATTAGATATATTTGAAATGGAAGTCAAAGATTTATCGTGGAACGACATATTATCTAAGAGATTCAATAATCCTCTTTTACCTAGAAGTATAAGAGGGTTAATCGTAGCAGAGTCTGAATGCGGTAAGACGACTCTATTGTTGAACCTACTTCTAAGACCTGGATGGTTAGACTACGACAATCTGCAAGTATTCGGAAGATCTCTCTTTCAACCAGAGTAAAAAATGCTCAACCAAGTTTTTGAAGAAAAATAACCGAAAGAATCGATCATCGGGCTATCCAGGTGAAACGACAAGATCGCGAGAGAAAATGTACCTCCGGCATTCGGCATTGAGAAAATGGCTAAACACGTGTTAGCTCTTACCCAGGCACAGGTTAGTAAATTAGCCAAAGCGTATCAGGGTGGAACGGGTGCGACTATAAAAAAATGAGTAAAACGAAATTGATAATTGATACATAATGCCAAAGTCGAAGGTGGATTTATCGGCGCCATTTTACCGTTTCTGGCAACTGCGGGCAAATTCCTGCTATCGAGCGTATTACCAAGCTTAGCAACGGGTGCATTAGCAGGAATAGGTGCAGCGGCTGGATCAAAAGTCATAGACGAAGTCACCGGATCGTGTGGTGCAATATATCTCAATAGTCGAGGTAAAACTACAAGATAGTGCAACAAGGGCATAGTCTTTACTTGAAGCCATGCCAAGGTTCTGGACTTGATGGTGTAGGAGAAGGTCTGTATCTGAAAACAGGTTCTGGATTCGTAAATGATGAAGGGTTTATCCTTGGACCAGATTCACCGTTTAAAAACATTCCATTTCTCGGATTGTTACTTTTAAAAAAATAATATAGTATATAAAATGTCTCATTATCCGATTCATAAAATGGGGATGGACGAAACCCAAAATTGAAAAATCTGCGAGAACACAACCGAGATCCGTCATGTGGAAGGCGTGTGAAGGTGTGTGGGATGTCTAGTATATACCGCAAAGACAAATGGGTGGTTTAAGATGGGAGTTTTTTGCCCAAGAATCGATAACTATTCATTCTCATGAGACGGTTGTTTTACCGTTAAGCTTAGGTGTCCGAATGACGAAAGGATCGTGTAAGGTTTCGCTCCATCCAAAATTTATAGAAGCGGGGTGTTGCCTGCTGAGCGATACCGTTATTGGATTCACGGAAGACATTTTACTCGATATTAAGAATTTTAGAGATTTTGGAACTGTCACCATAAACGAAGGAGATTCGTTATGTTATGTCAATTACCGCGTCAACGAATAAAACTTGAATTCCATTTTTATAATATTCTTCGATATTATAAAATGGAATTGAACAAAGCAGACATCTATCGCCTTCAGAAAATATCTGAAATTCAACAGGAAATCTTGGAGAGAAATAATCTGTAAAAAATATCAAAAGAGTGTTAAAGTAGTCGAGGCTTTGGGAGGTTTGTTAACCCTTACATCTTCAGGACTCGCCGCATTAGGCGTAACTTTTCTAAGTACCATCGTAGTTGCACCAGCCGCTCCCATTGTGGTATCTTTATCAGCTGGAGCATTGTGTTTGATATCTACCCAAATCCGCCGAATATTATCGCTGCGGCTAGAAAAACATGCAAAGATCAGGACTATAACTTAAGGGAATCTCAATTCGATCAGCGACCTTATTTCGAGAGCTTTAGATGATAATAATATCTCAGACTTGGAATATTCTGTTATTCTAAGTGAATTTGAGAAATTTAATCAGATGAAGGAAGTGGTTAGAAGTAAAAGCAATGCTAACATAGATGAAGCGACGAAACAATCGTTCATTAAGCAAAACGGATTGAATATAAAGTGAACAGAAATTTACGTTTTATGTTTTACGTTTTACGTTTTTTATGTTTAAATATTATGTTTCCAAGTTTAAAATGTCGTTTCTAAAAATCAAAGACCCAACCAATCGTGATTTTATCGTTGAGAACTTTCTCAAGATGAAGCAAAATATTAGACATGACTCATTATCTGAGAAAATAGGGGACATTGGGCTTTAGCGAGAATTAACAGTAGCGTACAAACCGATAATCGACTCTCAGTCTGGAATATCCAAAGAATTAGGTACTATAAAAGAGAACTCTATGGCAACAACTGCCGCGCTTCGACTATTGCCAGCCTCGATATCGTCATCGTTGAAAGCGATCCAATTCTCGCAATATCCCTCGATAGACGTGTTCGAGTATGATCCCGTTTCAGATATTAGAACTTTGGAATTAGGTGATATCGCTACAAAATATTTAAAAGAATATGCCTCGAACAAAAAGTTGACGGATACGACCTTTGGAATATACTCTACAGGCGGTCGATTTTACATCGGGGACAGCCCAGTCACAATCGAAGGTGATGATATAACTATCGGAGATGTTACCTATAAGGGAACTTCAGGGCTTTGGGAGTTATTGACAAGGGCAAAACCAGACAAGACGATATACGACATATACGATCTCAAAGACTTGAGTGAGATTTTGAATATGACAAACGCAATCCGTCGAACTGATAATCCGAACAAACCCAAGTCGTCTAGAAGCGAAAAATATAGTGAAATCATTAAGCCGATATGGGAAGAAGGGAGGTTCTCAATAGGCGAGGGAGTCGTAGTTCTTCCACAAGATCCTAATGCGCTAGTGGATATATTAACTCTTCGATTCGCTAGCTTCAAAGCGGGAAATACAGGATTAAGAAACGAGATAGTTGGTATCTGCGATGAGTTACTTCAACAAAATGTGATAAATGCGTTAGAGTACAAAAAATTTAATGATACAATTATAAAATGATTATCATAAATAAGAGAAGATTTACTAAAAGATACGTCGTAGGAGGCGCTGGAATATTTCATACGTTATCTTCGAATGCAGCGAGACAGGTAGCAACAATCGCATTGAGCGTTGGTAGAGACGCTGCGACCGAGATAAGAAAAAAGGCTATAGTTGCTGGCGATACCGTTGCTATCAATGCAGGAAAGCGACTCGTGGATAAAGCCGCGGCAAAAACGTTTAACCCAACTGTACTTAGTCAACAGAGCAAGGACGCGTTAAAGGGTTTAATATCTCCTCATGGAAATGCGAATATAAATAATTTGCTTTCTGGTAACGGTGGCGCCATATCGATCCAAGATTTAGTGCGTGGATATGGAATAAAGTTGGCTGAAAATATTTTTTTGCTATGTTAAAATGCAGTCAGATATTCTAAGATTTACTGAAAATATTATTATAGACGAGGCAGTTGAGAGATACAAATGGCACGAGTACGAACCAGTGGCGAGGACAAATCTTAACAGCGCTGGGGAAATTCGCATCAATATCGAACTTCAAGATCTTTTCAGCCATCCCTCCGAGTCATACCTGCTATTCGAAGGCAAATTTACCAAAGCGGATGGAACCGCTTACGCCAATGCCGACGATGCGGCTATAACCAACAACGGGCTCATGCATCTCTTCAGCCAAATGTCGTATTCCTTATCGAATCAAAAAAACCAAAGCGTATTTCATCCGGGAAAAGCCACAACTAGGCTAGGGTTGCTGAAATATCCCAACGACTTCGCTCTCGCACAAGGACTTATCCAGTTATGGACTAAAGACACAGCCCGACTGCCGTTATAGTTTCGCGATCAATGCGATACCATAACGGTTAGTTGGGGACTTAGCGTAAAGTCATCGCCCCCAAAACCGAGGTATATTATCGTTGGATTTCCAACGAATCGAAGCGGCAATCAACAAGCTAATCCATCAATTTTCAATCATTGTGATATTAAGAACATGTATGTGATGATGAACCAAGAAAGATACCCAGCAGTCGATTACAACCTATCATTCTCGAATCAGCAATTTTCGAGAGCTTATAGAGATGCCGCGATCTTTAGCGAGAAATTCTATGGGATGGATCAGCTCGTGACTTAGAGCAACATTACGCCGGCCGTGTATAAGGATTTACATCCGCTATTCGTTTTCGATGTGAGCAAGCAAACCGAACGGTAAGAGTCATCTGTCGTGGACATCCAGATCAAGGCTACTTTCAATGCTGCGGTGCCGGTTGTAACGGAAGTCTATGCAGTTGTCATTTCAGATAAATTGCTCAACTTCCAATCAGGCGGTCAGAAGATGAGCGTTGTATATTAAAGAAAATATTTTCTATTATAAAAAACACGAGACTCTCACAACTGAAATCGCTATTAAAGGAAAATGGAATGCAGCCGAGTTATATGAACAAGCCAGAAATGTTAAGAATACTCGTTGAGAATGGTGTTTTACCACAATCAGAACTGCCTGAACCAGTGAAGGAGAAAAAGCAAGCATTGCCTAAGTACGAGTATCTAAAGACGATTCGAAATAATCCTATAAGCGTTGAAATCCTAGACAAAGATGCGAACGAAATCGTCACTTATTCATCGTTGTATAAGGCGAGTATGGCTTTTAAATCCAGTATGAACACGTTGAAGGCTTACAATGGTAAAGTCTGGAGAAATAGATACGAGATTAAGATCCTGGTTTATCAACACTTTGGTAATCAAACCTTTGTGAAATTCTTAGCAAATAGACGCCTTTCTCGGTTTCGTACTTCTACTAATACAACATCCTCTACTCTTAATTGTACGGACGGTTTACACCCAATGAATATACTGCATGATAAAGCTAATACGACACCACACGGAGTGGATATTAGCGTAAGAGGGTCGATTGGATTATCGTCTGTATAATAAAATCCGGTTGTTATATCCGTTGATCCATACTCAGTTAACAGTTTCGGGTGCATCTTTGGCGCTTCGTCTTCCTGTTTTTGATAAAAAAATAGACATTTGTTCAACCTGTGAATCTTCATATTTCTTATTCGAAGCCGCTTTTGTACCAGGATCGAGCAGATGCTTTTGAATGCGTTCTAAAATACTTTCAAACATGCCGATAGTCTCCAATTCTTCCTCAGTTGGTTCCAAATACCTATCATACATCATTACTGGTATACTATAACCAACAGTAGGGCCATCGGTTTTACCAAAACCATGATCTGGTGATATGCCCCAATTTTTTAATGTTGGAGTTTGGGAATGAAAATCGTCTTCGACACTGTTCAGGTATTTATATTTAATTTGAATTCGTTGACCACAGTTGTTCGTCTTATTCACGACTTCAAAGATTATTTTATCTAGATAAAACGTTTTGTGTGTAACAATCATCTTTTTATATAAAGAAAATATTTTCTTTAAGCTGAAATATGAAAATAATTTCTTATTTTAATCATCGTAAACGAATAACTGCATCACGCTTAATCCAGGCTTGCCCGGTTCAGCTTGTTTACAATACAACATGTAAGACGTGTATTTTAAACGGAATCGATTAAAACTTTCTGATAAGTATTTCCTAAATAAGTAGGATTAGGTGCAGTGTATAAAATATTTCAACTTCCTGAGTCGGTGCTTCCTTCTATCCTTCAATCATAAATCGGAGGATTTATTCCTTCCTTTTAATCCAATCTTCCAGATTCTTACAGCTGTTGGACACTTGATAGTTAAAGAGAAGCGACTGTTGGTGTTAGACACCCATTCATGTTTGTCTTTGAACGCACTGAAGGCTTTTTTATTTTGAAATTCAGAATTGGCGTTCGCTTCAAAGCCATAATTACTAGTATTCGAAGTTAATCTAGGAACGTAACTGACATGACATTTTCTTCCGAGTGTGATATCAGTAAGAGTAGGAATCCACTGTAACCTCCAAATACCCGTCCATTGCGCTCAAGCGCTCGTGCATATAATATGAAATCGCCAGTAAACGTAATTAGATGATGCTGGAAATGTAAATTTGTTCAAAAACTCCTGCATCGAGGACATCCGTTTTAGGACTTAGGATATCTGTAAATACTATTCCATCGTTACTTGCTTGAACTTTCCATCTAGTAATACATTCGTTTAATGGTGTGCTAGCAATGATGTAGAAACCCAACATAGACAAAGGAACGGGATATTTAATCTGTAACCAAACATCAGTTACTGTATCAGTTATCCAACATTCGGGGGAATGACCAGCATTTTGAAACGCTTTCCACGGTTCAAAGTTATACCCAGCCGCTATGCGATATTCGCTAGCACTAGCTTCGTAAGTAAAACCGTTTATTGTCATTACATTCGAAGTCATAGCTGGCGATGATTGGTGGATGAATGTCAGTCGGTAGGCCTTTTATCGAGTTACCGCTCATTTCTAAATCACCCTCCATTGCGTTCGTTCCATCTCTTTTTAGAAATGTATTACTCGCTTGAGATAGAGTAACACCTGCAGAAACTATTCTTTGAGTTGATCCAGCATCAGTTCGTTCAAATTTATCAACAGGCATTTTATATATTTATATATGCAATACTATTATTTAATACAATTCGTTCACGACTTCTTGAAATTTACAACCATCGTTGATCGTCTTCTTCAATATATATATATAGACATAAATGACCGCAAAACACTTGACCGTCTGGTTGCATTCGTTCGCTGTTGTAAAACAGCGGTCTTCGAAGATAATTTTTCAATTCAGTAGAAGGAGGAAGTCCGTAGCTGTCAAAATAAATCTTATAATTGGCTCGCTTGATCCAACACGTCCAATGTTTTCTTTTACGGTCAGAATCATCCAGATTAAGGATGCCGCACTCGTTCGCTCTCGGCTTCTTTGGCAACTCGTCTCTTAGAAATACTCCTCTGAAATTATTTATATTTAGTTTCCTCGTCGCTTCGATTAGATCCACGTTCGACAAAGCAATATTTGGTAACGTTGCGCCTTCGACATCGATCAGTTTAGTGTTCATTTTATATTTAGGGAAAAATGTCCATATGCTAAAGTGTGAATTCCATCTTTCTGACTAACTCGTTAATCATCGTCTGCTGAGAGAGCCACCTTGTTCATTTCTTCGGTGTAGATATCGTGAAGATGCGATCGAATGACATTCATCTTTCTCGATTGTTCTCTCTTGGTGAACAGGCAATCTTTGTAATCTTCGTGAATGATAGATTTCTCAACGACATTCTTCTTCACTCCTTTACATTTCTTGTCGTCCGCTCCAACCATCTTGTACGAATGAAGTTTCGATCTTAAACCTACAAACTCTTCGATATGTTTACCAGCTGCTTCATCTTTAAACATACCAATGACCTTTTTATTGATGCCTGTTTCTATTCCAGAGGGATTCCAGATGGTCTTTAGGATAGTCGCTAGTGTCGAACTTACTTTTGATGTCAAGAGCTATATCAGCGTAGAAGTCTTTTGTTTTAATTTCATAGGCCAGCAAATCGGTATCTGTAAAAAGTAACTTTGCTCTATCTTCGAACTTTTTCTTGATGTGATTATAATGAAAATCGTACATTATAGTTTTACTTAAGTCTAAAATACACATTCCAAGATATATAGGCTTATTGTAATATAGCTTCGTCCGTTCCATGTGAATGGCAATTAGGTTTTCGTCAAAAATAGTTCGAGTGTCATAACTCGTTCTCGCTGCTACCTTAATAGCTTGCTTCTCGCTGCAAACCAATTTTATGTCTACACGATTCTCTATATTTTCACACGTCTTACGGAACACGCTATTGTTCATTAGTTTGAAAAAGTCTTTTTCGAAATCGTTGGTTGCTTTAGTCCTCAGGTTGGTATTTAGATCGATATACTTTTTCAACCAAGCACTTTCTTGAAATTTAATTCCACGATGAAGTTTGGTTATCTTCAAACCTAAGCTTTCGTACTGCTTCAAATTTTCGTAATGGACTAAATACTTTACTTTATCGTTCAAGTTTGGGATAAGTTTTAGCACAACCGATCCTTCGACTTTAACACTTTCTGGAGCAAGAGGATAGTCGTTATGAAGATCGTGCAAGTCCCTCGGATATTCCAAATCGACTTCTAATATACGCGGTGTTCCTCTCCAATCGTTTTGCTCATCGTTGCTCATCCACTGGAACCCCGGAATTGGTAGATTTTTACACATACTGCATCCGTACAAATTGTTGGCGTCTAAATATGTTAGAAATGTTGAAGGTTTGCCATCGTTAAATGCTTCTCCCATATACTTATTGTTTGCCTGTCCATAACGATGTGAAATGGTGCTAACATCTCTCCTTATCCCATGCTTAACCATTAGTATCATATCGTAATCATTCAACAACTACAACACTACTTCAGTCAACTTCAATGCGGCATCCCAAGCAAGACCTGGAGAAGTATAATATCAAGCGGGATCTAGACTATAGTTCTCACTGCATGCATCTCTAAAATTCTCAAATACATCAGCAAGTAGGAGAACATCAGTCGCATTATATAAATCGTGGTATTCTCTCAACGTCTTGAATCCGAATTCTTTCCATACCGTCTGCGCATGGTTGTAGTTTTCGTCACTAATACCTGAGTCGTTAAGTATTGAGTAGAATGCTGACTTTGGTAGTAGTTCTGTTTCATTCAGTCGGTCGACGGCATCAACGTAATCGTAAGGATATAATCCTTTTTTTCTAAGTATGAGGTCGAGCTGACTACCAGAGTAGTGTTTGCATACATTCTTACACTGAACTTTCCTTAGGTTCCTCGATAAAGTGTCGAGGCTCGATGCCATGAATCTAAAACTATCGATAAAACGCAATTCTCGTTTAACTAACATTTCCTTATTTTCTTCATTCGTAAATTTATCGACCACGACTTCTCTGCTAAATGAGATATACTTTTCTTCGTTTCTAGGAATGCAGTTAATCTTTTCATTATCATCACCTCGTAATTTCTTTACGAATGTCGTAACCGGATAGATTATGGAACAATACTGGGAAAAACTTCTGAACTATATAATTTAGATTACAATTCTTATGAGCGGCGCCTCTATATTTTCCAGTTAAATGGCAATGGCCTCTAACTCGATCTTTACCCAGTTCGCCTTCGCATATGCGACAAATGATAGCGGAGTCGAATAGCGCCTGTTCTTTCTTTCCGAATATCATATCCTTTGGAAATTTAAATCGATCATAGATATCTTTTATATTTTCTATAAGTGTCTATGAATATCTGTGCTACATCATCGTCTTCGCTCTTTGCTGTGAACGTCACAGGAGCTTGCGAATATAGATCATCGTCAAAGCATTTTATATAATAACAGAAAGAACTTGGGACATGTTTTTGATATCTGTTGGTGTAAGGCATTTTATGATCTGGTTGACAAGTGTCTATAGGTTTATTGAAAGATTAAAAATCGGCGTACACGACAAAGGGAACTCTCATCTTTCTCTAATATTTTTAAAATCTCAACATAGTTCCTGGTTCTGGAAGTTTAATCTTTTGAGCGGCGTGTTGGGAACAGTACTCAGTGTGCTTTTTTAGTGACTCTAGCTTTTCATATCCTATCAAACATCTTTTACAATAGTGCATCGAAGTGTATAAGTTTGCGTTATGAACCGCCATCAGTCTGTTGAAATTCTTTATCCATCAGTAATGCTTCTTTTGTTCGTCAGAAATGAGTAATAGGTCTTCACTGATATCGCTCTCGTGCTTCGATAAATATAGTGGGAATAGGTAAACGTCTTTCTCATTACCAAAAACATTAATACTAATATTATTATTTCTCTCAAATTTACTTATCACGCTAGCATCCGCTGCGACTGGGAATTCAATGCTGGACCAATCAAGTTCCTCAGACTGTATTTTTAATTCTTTCGTGATTCTTTCTGAATCTCTATCAACAGCATTTAAGGCTCTCGTTACACGCCACTTGAAGCTATCTTCGTCTGTGTTCTTCATATTAATAATACCCTTTTTCTTCGGTAAACATTTCGGTAGTGGAATGTAAGAACTACCCTTCAACGGTTTATAAACAACCGTGTTGATATTCAGCTTTACAACTGCTCTGAACCCACAGTACTATCACGCATCTGGGTGGCAGCCATTGATTCCAGGGTTTTATCTTTAGCATTGTCATAAATTTCACTGGCACCAGTAGAGTCTAAAACCACTGCAGTTATCGAGCGGAATGGTATATCTCTGGAATCAACTTCACTAGATTTCATGTCAACGCGCTCCATTGTGCAGGTGAGAATAAAATTGATCTTAGTCTGTCGATTTCTTGTCAACAGGTCTACCACTTGTGCTCGAACGGCGTTAAAAAAAGATGTGGTGTCAATTCCGTCTACTCCTTCGATCGTGTATTGTTTCGTGAAGCCCTTGATAGCTGTGGCCGTCTCTTTTATTTCGCGTGTTTTCATAAGCATTTTACCGTATATAGCTTCACTTTAGCTTTCAGCCTACCTATCTTCTATCTTCTCGTTCACCTTTCTCTTTGGTTCTTCGGGTATGTACCCTTCAATCCTCTTTGCGAATGTATTAATCGCGGATTTTGTCTTAACGAATATTTTTCGTACCGCTGAAACCGGTACGGGAGCGAGTGTTGGGATTCCAATGTCGGGAACGGGTGCATCGAGCAAACTAGCATTGGTTGAGATTGGGGTAAAATATGAGGTGATGAGTGTGTTGGGCACATTAGCTTAAATATTACTACTCAAATCTGCTTTACGCAGTCTGGTATAACCAACCATACCTATCTGTTTTGCAATTTTTCTTAATTTGATCACAGTCTTCTTCGAGTATTTCATTTTATATTGGGATGATATTCCTTTGGGCTGTTGTGAGAAGATATTTTCATTCACTTTATATATATGAGATTTACATGAGAGATTTTGTTGTTGTTGAACTCATCGTCATCGAAACTGCTGACTCTTCATCGAAACTATTGGAAATTCCCGTGACTTTTGACCTATTGGTGGACGTTTTGACCTAGGGCTTTTGTTTGTGTATGAATTGTGACTCATCATCGAAACTATTGGAAATTCCCCGACCTATTAGACTGTATTGGTTGATGTTTAACCTAGGGCTTAGGTTTTTTGTATGAATGTTTTCGTAACCTAGTTACAGGTTACAAATACGTTTTGGTAATCTATTAGGTGGATGAATTGACCAGTATTATGGTCAAATGCGCCAGATAACGGGTTTTCCTACTACTAGTTTCCTCCTTTCAGTCCCATCTGATGGAGCAGAGCTGGACATTTTTAACCGAGTGCCCCTCACATGCTGAAGCCTTTGAGGCCTTCTACACATTTACTACAATAGTCTTTGATCATTACTTTCCAATTAAAAGCATTATGATAAAGGAGAGGGACCCACCCTTTATGACATAGATCATCAAACACCTGTTACGGAAGCGGAAGAAATTGCTAAAGAAAAGCGAATAGTAGCTACCTCCTGCCTTTCCCAAAGGGTAAACAGGATAATTACACGATGTAATACTACCACCTTTAAAGGGCTAAGCGAGGGTGCCGTGAATTGTGAAGGAAGTAAATCGGCTTGGAGGTGGATGAAAGAAGGATACAGCGCATCCAGACTGCCACGTCACGGCATAATTCTTAAATATACACTATGGTTCCATCTCTAACGATGCACATTATGTTGCTCCTCTCCTCAAATCAGCTGTTGCGGACGAAACAATGGAATATATTGATTATTTAACCACCTATAGGCTCCTTTCATCGGTCGAAAGCACTGCTGCTAGTCCTGATGGTCTGACCTGCTGGCTTCTCAATGAGGTGGCCCATATACTTGCAGAACCTGTCGCCAAACTTTTTAACATGTCGATAATCTTCTCACCTCCTTTGTTCTGCCACAGTGGAAGACTAGTACTATCACGCCAGTTGCAAAAGTCGCTCGCCCGTCAGAAGAAGCCGACTTTTGACCTATATCGGACACCTCCATCCTTGGCCGCGTTCTACAAAAAGTTCATCGCATACAGTTTTTTCCATTCATTCCTGACACAGCCGCAATCTAACCAGGAATTTGAGGATTAATTTGCCTTTCGTCCTTCGGGTTCAACCACTGCAGCCCTCATAGACTTGACCAACAACCTACAAGATCTCCTTCATGACAACCAATATGTCCATTTAATAGCCCTAGACTTTTCAAAATCCTATGACACGGTCGGACACGAATATCTCGCAGAGTGGTTGGCAGAGTTGCCCATTCCGGATAGTATATACAACTGGATCATTAACTTTCTTAGCAATCGCAACCACGGAACCAAATTCAATGGCGTCATCTCGGCAATCATTCGTATTAATTTTCCAGGGTTTTGGACTTAGCCTTTTACACTTCATTACGGCCATATCCAGATTAAAAACTGTCCATCCTGCAAAAAGACTGGTCAAATATGCTGACGACACATACCTGTTGTCTGTTGATTCCTGGTTCCAACAAAGACACGGTTGAGATTGAATTAAGTCATGTGTCTGAGTGGACTGCCAAATGCAACCTACGACTAAATACAAAAAAAAGACACAAGAGATGATTATACGACGTCCTCGGGGTCGGGGAGGTCGAGGAGAAGACCCATTGGAGACGCCAGGAATGCCAAGGGTCAAAAGTATGGTTATCTGGAGGGTCACCATGACTGAAAATGTAAGTTGTAAACCGCATATAAATAGAATGTGTTGTCAGGCAAGGCAATCAATGTATGCTTTGCGTATGATGGTGGCGCATGGCCTCTCAGAACTATTGCTTTTTGACGTGGTGCGTTCGGCTACAGTGGCTACAGTGCCTTCCTCCTATAAAGGCGACCTTCCACTCCCTACGTCCGCGCCAATATGACCGTGAAATTCCACAGGCAGACAATCTAGCGCGAAAATCCTTTTTAATGAGAATGTTGTATTATTAGAATTAATGTATTGCTAGTTAAAAGAAGATCTGCTAATCCCCACATCAACATGTATGTTGCAGACAATCTAGAGTGGAAATTCTTTTTCAACTGTTTAATTAGAATGATGTACTTTAAAATGTATTGTATACAGGGTCCGATTTGTCAAAAAAGAAGCAGGATGTCGAAAATATAATTATACAAAAAGACCTAATAAAAATTACCTAAGCCGCGATGAATTTTTTATTCGCGATTTGTTCCTCGCGTTTCAAACCCCTTAGCTAGTCTCATTAACACAGAAAAAATAATGGAAACAGACAACATTTCCAACTTTCCTTATTTTTTCTCAAGTAATTAATGAACTTCCACAATAAGTCTAGATTCATCAATTACTATCAGTGTGAGACGATGCAAGTATGACAAATGAATAATACCGTATGTGACATAATAATAATAATTATTATTATTATTATTGTTATTATTATAACAATAATAACAATTATATTACAATTAACAATTAATATTATTATTATTATAACAATAATAACAATAATAATAATGGGCGGCGAACCTCAAAACTCAGAAATATGCCGAGCTAGCCTCCTCGTACGTCTTCACACCGGTGGCATTCGAAACCTTTGGCCCCATCAATTCCGAATGCCAAAGCTTCCTTTCAGAACTGGGACACAGACTGAGCGCCGTCACTGAGGAGCAGAGGGAGACGACTTTTCTCTACCAGCGCATCTCGATGATTATTCAACGCTACAACGCAGTTGCTTTCAAGGGAACTTTCGCTGCTCAGGAGTCCAACGAGCAGGGCTACTCCGGACGACATAACCATTAAATAGATGAAATCAACTCACAATAAAAATAATAATAATAATAATTATATAATAATAATAATAATAATAATAATAATAATAATAATAATTAAAAACGTGTTAATATCATGTCAAGCAACCACATGAAGTCTACAAAACCATTATGTAAAGCTTACTTTTTAGATTTCCTAATCCTTCATAAATAGCGTTTAGGCCTACTATGTTCACATAATTTTAAACTTTCATATAACAAAATAAAAAGCCTTGGCATAGTCGAAAATTAAAATACAGTTAACTTAGCATGTCGGGCAAATGATCTAGGCCTAGGCCTACATGTTAAATTGCTGTCAACAAAACGTGTTAATAGTCCTACTTGTCGTAATCATAATCTACACAGTTTTAAGAACCCATGCGCGGGGCACCAGCTCATTTACGAGCAATCAAATTTGGAAACTCGCCTTCTATCTACATGTCTTTGTTGAACAACTTTACGTAGGCCTAGTGTTGTAGCAACAGAACACCATGTCGTATTTTAAATTTATTCATAACACATGCGTAATTAAATTTACTCAAAAGTTTGAAAGACTTTTTACCAGTAAATTATGTTACAGTATATATGTACTGCGTAAGTTACCTTCCATGATTTTAAAAACGTAAAGTCTTAACAGCTTCAGTTGATAATTTTAGAGTCACGCGAAACGACAGAGGTTATGTCGTCCACTCACCGTATTTTGTTTCTTTCTGAACGTAATATTCGCCACGGGACAAAACAACCCATCAGACGACGGTAGGCTAACCGCATCATCAATGCACTAATATCATTTCTAATAATGTTACAATATTATTCTAAAGTCAAGACATCTCTCGTGGTTCTTAAACAGTTGAAGTGAGAGCATTATTTGCGATGTAATTCCGGAAACACCGAAGACTAATAATAATATTATTAGGACCTTTATCTTCCCCTAAGTCAAGTAGGCTAAGCTTCCCAACCAACACCAGCAGTAGTGCCCCGATCAACGGTTGGCCCACACACACAGGCCTACTCGTACACAGGAGCACTTGAACGATAATAGTTCATCAGCCGCCGATGTTTCTTCGACTCTATGACCACGTCAACCGCAACCGACGTCAACAACCAGAAACAGCGGCAAGTTGATCAGCCGTCATACTCTGCCGCTCAAGACGCAAATAACAACAACAGCAACATCAGATGACTGCTCGACGGATTTTTAAACGACACAGTTCAATACCCAAGATGATTTGGTATCGCCCTCCTCCTTTCTCCAGGCTTGGGACTGGCACTGTCAAAGTCCAAACAGTGGCGCAGTTCTGAACAGCACGACTCAATACTCAATACACGGATGACAATACTTTCTTGACAAACTGGTAATATGCCTCTTCTCTTGTCAACTTTCATACTATTCGCTGACGATACCAACATCTTTTTCTTTCACAGCTTACTCACTACACTAAAAGAAATCGTGGAAAAGGATGCGTCAGGAAAGAATCGAGTGTTTTGTTGGGTGTTGAGTCCGTTAAGCAGTGGATAAGATACTGGAATACAGAGTAGAGTAAGCAAATTCGTATAGACCACTAATGTTAAATAAAAGTCATTTACTGTTGGTTATGAGTAGGCCTAGAGTACCCCACATCATGTCAAAAGTAACCTATGTGCAGTATGATGGAGTAAAGTTTAAATGTAATTTCAATATTTTCTAACGTCGTAGCAAAACTCATTTCTTATTTGTTTTGTAGATAAGATGCCTTCAAAAACGAAGTTTAAAATACCGAGCGTCACCTCGAGTGAGTTTAGCTTTCAAATGTGGATTTATGCGTTTTTGCCTGGCACTGGAATCGATTACATTAATTTAACCATGTTTGTTCTGTATAATTCAATTGAAATTTATGCCGACATATTATGCAGTACGTTTTTTTTATTATTCAATTGAAGTTTATGCCGTTATTACATGACAGCTGATGTATCTGTAGTTATTTTCTCCTAATGAATGAACGAAAATTAAATTAATTAATTTTGAATTGCCTAATCTGCATATTGTAGTTCAATAGCATATTCCTACATTCTGAGTGACATGTTATGTCATTGAACAGATAGTTCCAGCTTTACTATACGGAGATTTACAACACTGCACCCAGGTGACGGTTACCTAATAGTTAGTTATCGCAACCTGAAAGTTAGTCTGCCTTATACGACTGACTTCTTTGTTAATTAGCACAGTTTTGTTGATACGTTTGGTCACACTTTGGTTTCACATAACGAACTCTTACAATTAAACATGTTAAGTGGACAAACAGGTGTTCTTACTTACTTGAGTGCAATTGCCCGTTTATCTTATAGTTAGCTCCTGAATAACTCTTGAGAGCCTGTTCAACATATTTTACATATGGACAAAGAGATGTTCCTACTTACTTGAGTGCAATTGTCGATATCTTATAGTTAGCTCACGAATAAGTCTTGAGAGCCGGTTCAATATATTTTACATATTTCACTTCTTATTTCATTAAAAATTAAATACAATGACAGTGATTTTTTGTCTGTTGCAACGATTTATAAAAATAATCGTCCGGTGATAAATCGTCCGGTACTAAATTTTCTGGTGATCAATCGTACGGTGATCATTCGTCCCCGTACCGAACCACACGGCTTTTAGGTAATGGTTAAATAGTGGCCAACCTTTAAGGACCAGTTACTTGAAACATTATGGCGCAGGTTTTAATGCACTAGATGAAAATAACTTTCAATTGTCAAGAAAAATAATGGATTTACATGTATAGTGTTCACTTGTGATTGCTGTTAAATAAAATTCATTTACTGTTGGTTATAAGTAGGCCTAGAGTACCCCACATCATGTCAAAAGTAGCCTACGTGCAATATGATGGAGTAAATTTTAAATGTAATTTCAATATTTTCTAACGTCGTAGCAAAACTCATTTCTTATTTGTTTTGTAGATAAGATGCCTTCAACAACGGAGTTTAAAATACCGAGCGTCACCTCGAGTGAGTTTAGCTTTCAAATGTGGATTTATGCGTTTTTGCCTGGCACTGGAATCTATTACATTAATTTAGCCATGCATGAATTTAATACTGATTCAATTGAAATTTATGCCGTGATTATTATGACAATTCATGTGTTTTTTGATTTAGCAAAATTATTGTAATCCATCCAACTGAAATTTATACCGTGATAACATGACAACTGATGCATCTTTAGTGAATGATCTCGCAAGGAATGACTAACTTAGAGAATCGATATTGAATTGATTAGTCTGCATATTATAGTTCATTTACATATTCTGAATGACATTTTATTTCACCGAACAGGGTCTACCACAAATGTCATAATTATATTTACAACACTGAAGCCAGGTAAATGCCTAACAGTTGTTTATCACAATCTGAAAGTTAGTCTGCCTTTTGCGACTGGCTTCTTTGCTAATTAGCATAGTTTTGTTAATACGTTTATAAGATATATTTTTACAATCAAACATGTGACAAGGGTGGGCAATGTCCCGCTGAAATACAATTATTTAAATTTTCTTTTTCCCCATAGAAGGAACTACACGAGTTGATTTTTAAACGACACAGTTCAATACCGAAGATGATTTGGTGTCGCCCTAATCTTTCTCCAAGCTTGGGACTGGCACTGTCAAAGTCAATACAGTGGCGCAGTTCTCAGACACGACTCCACACTCTTCAATTCAATCTCAATTCAATCTCGTTTATTGCAGCCTTAGTAGACGGTATATACAATTAACAAACAATACAGATTATAAACTATAGGCTACAAAAGGCACCCCAAAAAGGATCGAAATCCCGCTAGCAGGGACACCAAAGTAGCAGAAATTAACAAAAGAAAAAAGAAATAAGATAGCCGTTTATCAATATTTCTTATCCTATTTCTTACTCGAGGGGGCTAGGATCATCGAAACAAATAGACAGTCATAAACAGAAACAAGTTACCAACTAACCCTCAGAACCAAACAGAATCTGAAAAAATTAACTTAACTAAAGCGGGTGTGAACCCGGACGACGAGTGGTGGACCAAAGCCGAGCGATAATTGTGGAAATCATATCATCGAGCCATTTCATTTGTTAAAAAAGTACGCAAATGTATATTTTTAAATGTATAAGGGTTGATGGACGAACGGATTTCAAGCGAAATAGCGTTCCAGACCTGCGAACCTGAATATTTGTGACTGAATTTACGGAGATTTGTTCGGGCTCTATCATAGCGGTAAGCGCGGGAGTTCCTTGTGCAATAGGCATGGGTGTCAGAGCCCACGGAGAAATAATTTTGGAACACCGATGGGAGTAGACCGCGCTCATAGCGGTAAAAAATATACCTACTTGACAAATTCTTATTTTATCTAATTTTAGAAGCTGCTCATCTTTAAATAATGGGTCAGTATGTGCAACTCTATGTGCACCTGCAAACGTATCACCTTTCTTGTAGCACCACCAGTATGGTGAGCCTTAACTTATAATTTGAGGACCATATTAAATTACAATAGGTCAAGTATGGATAAATCAAGGTATGGTATAATTGAAGTTTAATGGAATTAGGGATAATGTGGGAAATTTAGGATAATATACCCATATTTTTAGCTATTTTATTAGCAATATGATTAATATGCACAGCCCAGGACAGATGTTGGTCGACATATACCCCAAGGAACTTGGCGGATTCAACCTGACCAATCGGTATGCCTTTTATGTGAAGATGTTTTGATCCTTAGGTAAAATTTTTCTATAAGAACTGAAAAGGATGAAATTTGTCTTATCCAGGTTGATCGTGAGCTCATTGGCGTAAAACCAATCAGCTACCTTAGATAGTTCCAAGTTCATATTATCAAGAAGCTTATCCAATGATTTATGCGAAAGAAGCATATTAGCATCATCTGCAAACAGTATAAAGAATAAAATTGAAGACACCATAGCTAAGTAGTTTATATAACGAAGAAAAAGAAGCGGTCCTAGGTTGGAACCCTGCGGGACACCATAAGTAATAATAGCACTATCAGATACACTCTAAGAACGATTACGTCATAATCAACGTATTTCGTAACGTAGTACTACGTTGTATATGGCCTGAGTAATACTACGTTAGATTGGCGTAGTGATCTCTGTAACGTATTGAACTACGTTAAACCTTCTAACGTCGATCAACGCAGTTTGGAGCGTAGCATACGATTTCTGTCTGCTGAATAATTATAATTACAATTCAAAGAGTCCATTTTGACAGAAAACCTTCATATTGAATAATTCTACATTTGCAAAAAAGAATTAAATTTTTGGGGATTCGAAACCACGCCGTTAACTACACTAAACAGCCCGAGGCAAGCGCATACCCATTCGGCTAATCTGCACCACTTGTGTAAACAATGTCAAAGCTGCCACTTAACTCAATGCATTCGGAATGACCATAACATGTCTATTTCTCAAACAGTTGGGTTTGTTGGTAAACTTTGTACTTTACAGAGATTAGATTCTTGTTTCATTCTTTACGAAGATTTCATATTTTAAAACGTCACACTGCAGAATCGATTGATAGCGAATACAGTTCATTTTGTTTATTCGTGCGCACAAATATGTTATTCACGTTAATTATCATGTGTGTGAACATAGAATATTTTACTAAATGTTGATTTATGTGCTTAATAAAATTATTTTTAAAACGCAAGTCGCCTAGTGTACATGATTGTATCCGAACTACATTTTGCGCGCAAACACACGAAATAGGGTTATAAGGATACAACGTATCTCTACGTTAGATGAGGGTAACGTAGTTTCAATACGTTCAGCGTTGACGTAGTTTTCTGACGTTGAACGTATTCTACGTCAATAACAACAGATTAATATGTTAAAAATGGTTAACGTAGTCATATATGTTATCTGCTAACGTAGTTCTTTTTGGAGTGTAGGTGGCCATTGCAGTTAACGCGTTGGGAGCGGCTATCAAAATAACTATGAAACCAATTTAATTAGGAACCTCTGATACTATATTTTTCTAATTTGTTAGGAGGATTGTATGATTTACAGTATCAGACGCTTTCGCGAGGTCGAGAAATATACCACAAATGTTATAATTATATTTACAACACTGAACCCAGGTAAATGCCTGGGTTCTGATTGATTGATGAATATTGATGCCAAACACTTACGATGCAATGTTCAGCCAATCATAGCGTTCTTAGTATGATGTAATTGCTAAATATGGATTTCATTGTGATGTTAATTTATATAAGCGCCTTGGATAAGTTGAGGGCAGCTGGAAGCGATAATGATTGGGATTGGTAGACTGGAAGAGCGACAGAGGAGTCGGGACATGGCGGTGGAAGAGACGTGTGAAGGGTTCGACAACCATCGAGCCAGGAGTTGGAGAGAATGGCAGAGAATGAAAATAGACGTTGACCGACATAATTTTTTTTTATCACCACCACCACCATAATCATCATCATCATCGTCATCGACGTCATCATCGTCATAATTTTCATCGTTTAGTTTGCTCAGAAGTACTTCGTGACCCAGGGACTTAGAGATGACTATTGATATGCATTAGTTGTCTGGAGGGTCATGCCTCGTCTTCGGAGGTCAAAGGGAAAGAGCTTTTAGAGCAACCAAGTTGTGGCGCCGTATGAAGATAGAGAAACGATCGGAAAGGAAGGACGTTTCACGCCTGTCCCCAGTGAAACGGTCTAAGGCCTCAATGGCCACCGGCTGAAAATGAGAGGTGGGCAGTCCCGCATACTTTAACATTTTGCGACTCACTGCTTGCACGGTGCAATGAATATTTGATGTCGTCACCTTCTGTTAGGCGTCTGCGGCGTTCAAAAACGAGAAGTATAATATTTGGCAGAGAGGTCCAGGTGAATACTGGAATTAGCTTCAACATTATCAAAGAATTCAGTCATTTCATCTTCCAAATAGAGTAATTCCAGCAGTTTGTTATTTGCGGCTGGTAGTTTATAGGTTTAGTGTCATGGTTTGTGGAAAGAGTTGACAACTCAGACGATTTGCAACAACTCAAACAAAACATTTCAAACGAATTCGATCATTTAGGTTGGTTGATCATCAGATGAATCACGTGGCTTCGATCATTTAGGTTGGTTGATCATCAGATGAATCACGTGGCTTTTAAATAGGGGCTAAATAGCGGCAAACCTGTAAGGAGACCAGTTAATTGAAACATTGTGACGCAGGTTTTAATGCACAAGATGAAATTAACTTTCGGTCGTCAAGAAAAAGAATGCCCTTATGGTGTTCAATTGTGATTGCCGTTAAATAAATTCACTTTCCGTTGGTCATAAATGCCTAGCACCATATCAGAAGTGAGTGCAGTATGATGGAGTCAAATTCAAAAGTAATTTCAATAATATTTTAATGTCGCGTCGCATTTTTACCTGTTTCGTTAAAATATCCAACCAAATTGTTTACTGCTCGGATATTGCACAATTTTGACTTTACAGAAATAATTATCATTGAAATTGTTTATTCAGGACGCTTATATTATCGACAAACATCATGTGACAACAGCTGATGGATTTTGCTGCGCAGTGATAAATATTTGTACGCTTATCAGCAGTGAATTATGAATTGCTGAATCTGTATTATATTGTTAAGTTGCGTATTCGTACATTCTGAGTGACATGTCATTCAATTGAACAGAAAATGTATCAACAGAAGAGAAAACACATCTTCCAGGTAAATGTAGGCCTGACTGTTGGTTATCACAGTCTGAATGTTAGACTACCTTATGCGACTGGCGTCTAATTAGTTGCTAATTAGTACAGTTTTGTCTATAACTTTTGTCATACTTTGGTTTCGCATAACGTGCTATTACAATTATGTATATGCCAATGGTGGGCATTGTTCCCGGCAAAACTATAATTCAAAGTGCCTAGACTCTCCATACACGATTCCACACTAAAAATTACAATGCACAAAGTTCATAGAGTTTTTATTTTTCAAAGAGAATGACGTCGTCTGAAGTTTCTGGAAAATTTGGAGCAAACTTAGAAATAGATGTTTTTCATGACATCCTTAAAACTCACCAGGAATAGGTACATCACACAGTTCACAAGATTTAATTTTAAATAAACATGATTAATAGTAGACAAGTAGCCATTGAAATCCTAATTCTATTGCCATTTATCCCCACCTCGCCTAATGGAAAAATCGCTCTTAATCGTTCATTGAAGGTTGCTTACTCGGTGGGCTCTATTGGCCTAAATGCTTCTTTGATTACTCTTGTATATTTCCTCTTAATCATTGCCGCTACTCTTGCATCTATTGTTAACTGCTTATTAACCACTGGTTTGGTTCCATCTGCATTAAAAACTGCCAAGGTGGTATCCTTCCGCGAGCTGAGTCATAATATTATAGGAAACACAAAGGCCCATTTGACTGCATACTAGTCACTACAGCTTTATTGATACTAATCAACTTCTATGAACAACCAAACATACATGGTTTTCGGTCGAGACACTTTACTGTTATGTCGGCTTGACCTTCGTGATCACATATCCGCGGCCTTTGACCGTAATGAATTGTCATTGGACATATTTATTTATATAATTTATCTAAAGCGTTTGATACACTGTCAATCACAGAATAGTTCTTTATAAACTGAACTGAACTGACCTTATGTTCTGTTTACATGAATGTTATTTGCTGCGGATTGTCAGCTTGATTAAAATAAAGTAAGATATAAGCTAGGCCTCATACGTATAACTCTAGAGGCATCCGCGGAGTAGCTCTGAACTTGTTCCAGAGCTACTTACGTAACAGAACCCAATAATGTAGTGCAATGTAAAAGCCTCATAGAGGAGATTCATTAAGCATGGGGTTCCTTAAGGCTCTATTTCAGGACCATTGTTCTCTCTGATATTAATTTATCAATGACCTACCAAACGCTTCGACACTTGTGCATGTTCTTCTATTCGCGGATCACATTATTATTATTACATATAGCACTTCAAATCTAATCCTATTAAACTGTGAGCTGGTGCATATCGGGGACTGATTTACTGCTAATAGGCAAACACTGTTTGTTTTTGAATTATTCGTTACTATATGCAGTTAATTTCTAACTTTCAATGCAAATTATACCAAGACCTATGCCTTATTTGGTAGGTAAATATGTCTTCCAGAAGGCGATGGAATAGATAAGATCAGTTTCGTCTCGTATATGTTAGTCACACTTGTCCTTGGCCAATTTCTATGACCCGACTGACCCGATCCATCCAAAATGGATCCGACCCGGCCCGACTTCTGAAGTCAAATATCTGTCCCGACCCGACCAATGATGTACAAGATCCGACCCAATTCGACCCTTATCGCCCCGACCCTTGTTTAGTTATAATTTATTATTATTATTTATAGTCAAATTCTAATGTCGATACAACGCAACATGGTCAGACCAGTGGCGAATTTAGTAAGTTGCTTCCCGTATAGGCCAAGATGTTTATGCCTCCCCTCCCAAAATTGAAATTGCAACTTGAAATCCACGAAGTGTAACAGCGTTATGATAGAAAGAGAAACCAGCACTACACGTCTGTTTACGTTAACAAATGTAAATTAACGAAAAGGTATTAACTTAGTGAGTGTATTTGCTTAAAATACTTTGATAACAACGTAACATAATTGTAAAAGTTATAATTACAAGTCCACAGCATGTGCAAAGTGCATTGTGTACATAATTAAACTTGAATGCTATAAATGTATGCAGGCATGCAACCTAAAAATATCAGCATCAATTTCAAAGACTAACTGAACAAAATTTAACAAAATAATACCGATGCTTCTGCACCCGTACTCAGTGCACATTGACCTAATTGTTCTTACAACAATTTATCAATGACATCATAGTCTTCAAGCCACTGGCTTGCTATCATTTATTTACTTTTTACATTTTTTAAATCCAACTTTTGCCGCCCCTTAAAATGTGCCGCTCACTGACCGGAGCCTTGTTGGCCTTGTGGTAAATACGGCGTTAGGTCAGACAGCTACATTCAATCAATCAATCAATTCTTTTTATTGTTCATTGACAAAACATAGCATACAAACACGGAAATAATAGTGTTAATTAATCATGCAGTGAGCAAAGGAAATCCCAAAAGAACGAACCGTTCCGCTAACAGAGGCCACCCAATTTCAACATTAAATTAACCTTGAAGTAAGTCAAAGTTTTTTTTCCACTTACCATATAGAAGCAACGAACATAATCATCATTTCGTAACAAGTAGTATCGCAACAGCGAATAACTTTATCTAACCGTTCAATAAGAACGTTTTTAGGTTATTTTTAAACTGGTGTAATGATGACATTTTTTATTAGTTAGGTGGGTAGGTAGCATGTTCCAGAGGGACGGACCATATATTCTTATGTTGTGCTGCCTAATCGTAGTATGTACTCTAATTTGGTGATACTTATTAGAGGCACGCGTCTGATGGTCATGGATCTATAGGTTCCTATAAAACCATCGATTGAAACCACTTGGTAATAAGAACCTGTGAGCCATGTACATAAACACTCCTACTTGAAGTTTATTAATTCTTTCTATTGTCAATATTCCCAGGCTAGTGAATAAGCTCTTAGTGTGGACTCTGTAAGGAACATTACTTATAATGCGCACAATGCGTTTGTGCAAAATATCCAAACAAGTCAATCTAGTATGATACGTGGAAGCCCAGATAAGGTTGCAGTATGACAGATACGGACAAATTAAGGAATACTATAACGTAAGGAGTATGTTTTTAGACAGAAGGTGTCGGATGCGGGAAATTAAACCAATATTTTTTGCCAATTTCTGCGAAATATGGTGAATATGCTGCTTCCATGTTAACTGAGCGTCTATATAAACCCCCAGAAACTTCGTAGCAGTCACACAATTTATATTTTGATTATCGATATTTATACAAGAAAGTAGTTCACAATCAGAGACAATGTTCCTCCTAGGACTGAAAAGAATGTAGTTGGTCTTTTTTAGATTCAACGATAATTTGTTTGTTTTAAACCAAGTCCCCACCTTTGCAAGCTCCTCATTTAGCCTGTTATACGATTCCTTCAGTGATTTATCAGACATGAATACATTCGTATCGTCAGCAAACATGATAAATTTCAGGGCTGATGAAATATCATGAATATCATTCACATATAACAAAAATGACAGCGGGCCCAAAATAGAGCCCTGAGGGACACCACAATTTATATCAAGAATACGTGAGGTACACCCGTTATAGTGGACACTTTGCCTTCTGTCTTTCAAATAGTCAGCAAGCCAGTCCAGACACATACCCCGAATCCCATAATGTTCCAGCTTTCTTAATAGAATCTCATGATTTACTGTATCGAAAGCCTTCGTTAAATCAAAAAACACACCAATTGAGTAATTGTTATTATCCCTAGAGTCAGTGATCTTATCACACATTTCCAGGACATAACCGCCATATAAGTAGAAAGACCTTTTCGGAAACCAAATTGTCCCTCATATAATATGTCCTTCTTTGTTAAGAAGGACACCAATCGCAGGTACACATTTTTTTCAAAATATTTAGAAAAATAAGGTAATATCGAGATTGGCCTATAATTTTCTACACATTTTTTGTCCCCATTTTAAAAGACTGGAACGACCTTAGCAAGCTTAAGTGTGGTCGGAACTATGCCTGATGTTAGAGAGCAATTTATGACCTCTGCCAGAGGGCCGATATAGGTTCAATCGAGCATCTTGCCACTGTAGGATTAATCCCATCCAAGCCCTCACTATGCGTGTGGCGGAGTCCCTCAGCAATCGAAATAAGTTCCAGAGGTGATGTTAATTCAATTCCTATGGAATTAAGTTCAGGGTGTACTAGGTAGTCCATATAGGAAGCTGACGTAGGACTTATGTTAGATGCCAACTTGGATCCAATCTCTGTGAAAAGCTCATTAAATTTATTTGCTATGACTTCCTTCGCCTTACATTCCCTGTCATCAATAACAAATTCATCAGGCAGTGTGTTAGATTCATCCCCATGCAGTAGAATTTTTAATATATGCCAAGTTTTATGAAATTTTTTTTCGCACTCCAAAAATTTCAGTGAGTAATATTGTTTTTCTGCTTCTTTTCTGATCCTTCCAAATCTATTTCTATAAGGGACAAACTTTGCTCTGTATATCAAGGTAAGTGATTTTATGTACTTTTTATAAAGTCGAGCTTTCTTATTACATGATTTTAAAATGGCATCCGTCATCCATGGTTGCCTGACAACATCCCTCTTCTTTGGAATGTAAGTGAATTCAGGAAAGGTTAGTTCATATAGGAGGCTGTATCGATCGTTAATGTCGTATATGCCAGATTCGGGTCTTGCATGCTACAGGCCTTGTAAATTTCAGTCCAATCCGATTCCTACAACAGGTTATAGACTGGAAGGTGGTCTGATATGTCCTCAATTATTATTACTGAGTCTAGAGAGTCAGTAAGTACATTGGTGAAAATATGATCAATTAAGGTAGCTGAGTCCTGTGTGATCCTAGTTTGTCTGAAGATGGTTGGTACAAAGCATTGCGAGGAAAGCACATTATAGAACGCCTGGGCAGGAGCATGTGAGTTGGTCTTTAATAAATCTATATTGTAGTCTCCTGCTAGGAATACGTCTGCTTTTAGCCGGGAAAGGCTAGAGAGCAGTGAGTCAAACTCTTGGTTAAACAACATAAGATCATTTCCAGGAGGTCTACAAATAACCCCAACTGTGCAATCCTTTCCTATTGATTGCCCAATTTTTTTGAATAAACTGTCATAAGAGCCGTTTATCTTCTCCACCCTTCCACATTCCATTCCAAGAAATATGCAGGCATCTTTTACAAGAAATCCCACACCATCCCCTTTCCCCTCAGGTCTGCTTCCGTGAAAAAAGGTATTGCCTGACACATTTATGAGCTAAGTATCACCCTCCTGTAGCCAGGTTTCTGTTAGTGCCAACACTGTCGGTTGTAATACAGACAACAGAATGTTAATCTCAGAAACCTTATTTATCATGCTCCGACAGTTCACATGCAACAACGTGAAAGCTTGAAAAGGCTGCATAAGCTTAACGCCAGCTTCTTCGGCAGTTACATAGTGACTTGAGCATGGTGATAATTGATTATAGCAGTTTGTATCCGGGTCAATGTCTTGTCTGTTTGTAATAAAGGAGTTTTCTTCTTAGGCTTCATTGAAGTTAAGTATCAGATCACTTGTAGCGCCGTTCACAGCCTCGTGGATAGAATTGGACGTTTGGGTAGTTGAATTGGCCGATTGCAAGTTATTAGGCACGCATGCCTCGAACTTTGGTCCGCAAGTGCACGATAGACAATCCTCTGTACCTATATCCACCGGCGTTAAATCACCTTGATTATCCACACAATGAAAGGCAAGTCTAAACGGAAATAAGACCCAGTAAACAGGGACTTGGAATCTGCAATGTCCTGTAAGGTCTGGCAGATGAAAACAAAGCAGGTAGCAAAAATAACATACCATTCACCGTATCTTTTGAAGCATGGTATAAGCCGTAATAAGTAGCCGATGAGGTGACAAGTTGATCATTTTTTTACTTTATTGATAGATCACTTAACAATTTTACTCTGATGGGTTTTTCTTCTGGTTATGACGTCATTTTGATGTAGACTTCCCTCCATACGTCCAGGTGCTCGATATCTCCTTGTTTCGCAAGAGCTGTCGTGAATGAAAGTAGAGTTCAGCGTTTTCTTTGGTTAGGTGTTCATTAATGAAAACGGTTGATCCGAAATCGCCCACTGATCCTAGACTCTTGCTGAGGGTACGGCGAGCCCTGTACACTTCGTCCCGAGTGTGGCGTGAGGCAAAGCGTACGGCTATCGGTCTCGTTGAGTCCGCCTTACCACGGCGGAGGCGATGCGCAACCGATACATTGTGCTTACTGATGTTGATTTTCAATTGGTATTTGCAGAAATCAACGACTAAATCACGAGTGATTGAATTTGCCTCTACCTCTGATTTTCTTTCGCTCCTCCTGCCCAGCACTCTGGCTTGTACTGGATTTCTCCAGCAGACCATAGAATATCCGCCTTGGAATACATTTCTTGACAATTTAATGCCTTCTTGAGGTTGATATTTTCAGTCTTAAGTTTTGATATCACCTCTTCATGCA
Organism: Bimastos eiseni; assembly: GCA_959347315.1. NCBI lineage: Eukaryota > Metazoa > Annelida > Clitellata > Crassiclitellata > Lumbricidae > Bimastos > Bimastos eiseni. The sequence continues at coordinate 43,776,940 of OY365808.1, read as the reverse complement.
CCTGCAACCCTGCGTCCACCACATTCCTCGCCATTTTTTCTGTAGATTTCTTGAGCGACGACTCGACGGTCTCCATTTGGAGTCGGACAATTTCCTCCACAACAGCTGTTAGCGACGCAATGAGGCCCTTGGTGAGCGCCTCTACGACACGCACCTCCGTCAGAACTTCAATCAGGTCATCTCGGTCCACCTTTACCGACGGTTTTTTACACATAATTGGTCGTAGTAATCCTCCCGTTTGATTCGTATCGACTAAAATCTACTTTTATCCAAAGAATTTCGAAGTACGAGGTTGCTAATCCTTTATATTATATCGAATAGAGCATTAATTTCCGCCAGACCCAAACTACGTATTTACTCCATAGGCAGTCACGTGACTCTTCACATTGAATAATAGTAATAGTGATATTTTGAACTCATAATTTTAAACGTAGCAAGAAAGATACCCTTCGTTTCTTCCATTTAGCCTAAAAATATTTTTCCATAACGACCTGCAAAAAATTCCAGATATTGCTAGGCATTTCAGAGTCCGGCTCGTTATGTCACTAACCTTTTAATGATAAATACACACATTGGGACGCGGTGGCGTAGCGGCATGTTCAGTGCTTTGCAACCGAAGGTCCAGGTTCGAACGCACCTCAAGTCACTGCGTATCGACCTGGGACAAGTTATCTCTCATTATTGTCTGTGAGAAAGGCAACGTGAAACCACCTCACTCATCTCATCCCCGGATGGCATGAAGCCAATAGACCTGCCTGTCATCACCATCATCATAATCATCATCGTCATCGTCCTCATCATCATGCACAATAAGAAATGTCAGCCAGAGTTCTAACTGTACTTGGCCGTCCCTCTCTCTGCCTGTCTGTCTGTCTCTCTATCTCTATCTCTGTCTCTATCTCTATCTCAGTCGCCTGTCTTTCTACCCTGTCCACTCATCTGTCTCAGCCCCACTGGTCATCCAACTGGCCACAGCTAATCCTCAGCGGGTCGGGCACATTTTTTAACCTTGGATCCTGTACTGCATATCATTAGCCTACTGATTTATTTTTATACTAACCCCAACAATCCCAGGGCATGCAGTCAAACAGGTATGACGATTCTCTCTATAATTATGTGAGGAATCTACGTATTCACAGTCACGAATCAGTACGAAAGATACAGAGCTGAAATTAGGCTCTGCGTAAAAATGATGGGGCAAAACGAGTCTACATGTAGGCTGTAGACCTGACGCGATCCGACCCACCAGGATCTTGACCCGATCCGACTAGACCCGATCAGCCAAGAGTACAGATATTCGCGACCCGATCCAACCCAACCCGGCCCAACGCGCGGGTCGACGAGACCCGTGGACAACTCTTGTTAGTGTTGGGGTTTTAACGTGTGAAGCCAAAATTAAATCTAACAATGATTAGTCGTAGTGTGTTCTGTCAGGCTCAGTTTAAATTCACGCAGTGATAAAGTACCAGCGGTGAATTATGAATTATAAGAAAATGCATATTGCACATAATATTATTATTCAATATTCGTACATTCCGCGTTAGGCCTAGGCCTATATGTTATGCGCTTTGATTGAACAGAACTTTTCGTAAATGAAGAATGGCAAGCAGCAACAAAGATGACAGGTAGGCCTACATCTAGACCTAGACTATCAATTATGATCAATACCTGAAAGTTATTCATTCTTAACGACATGCCTTATTGCCAATTGGTATACAACGGGTCATGCTGTTGGTTTGCACCAAGAATTATTTAGATCTAGCTGATAAAGATGGTTGATATAGGCCTACCGCCGGTGGGTAAGCTTATTCTAATGCTCTCTTATATGTCTCAGTAGTAGAAACTACAGAGGGCCTATATACATCTATATAAATATTATATGCTATTCAACAATGAATTAACGCAGGGTGTCGCCAAAAGATTTGGTCTGACAGCTTTTATTGGAAAATTTAACCAGAGGCAATTTAATCCTTTTATATATGCATACAGAGCGTGTCTCAAAATAAACATTCTGACGACTGAATTAGCACGCAGTAAAGTAAAATATGGTTTACTTAGTATACTTAGTATAGTTTTTAATTGTGATGACTGATCTGCTTAACAGTGCTAGAATTGGTGCTCGAAATGTGCCCGCTTACACGGACACAAGCGCTTGGACGGCGACGCCACTGGCCGATAGTAGCGTCAACGATCGACTGGTCAAAGCGCGCCCACTCGTCAATCAGACGCGTTTTGAGTTCGTCGATGTTGGCTATTCTAGAGCAGTAAACCTTCTCCTGTAGCGCATTCCGTATGCTATATTTGACTGGGTTATGATCCGATACATTCGGCGGCCACAGTGAGGGAGGGATATGGGGTCCCTCGCCCCAGGAAAGAGACGATGTCGCGTGCTCGATGCCCCAGGGCGCCATCCTATTGAAAGACAAAAAACTCGTCCTGGGATATCCGGCGTATGTCTGGCCGTAGCTTTTGGTCAAGAAAATTGTCGCGATAGCATGCCCCATTCACTTTGACACCCGGCTCGATGAAATGGAGTTCAGTGCAGCCAAGTAATAAAATTTAACAGCTATACAAAAAAATTGGTACATTTTTGTTTAGCAGGGTAGTGCGGTGATATGAGTCAGGTGAGGTGGAAAATTTATATGGGGCATAAAATTTCTTCCAGTTTGCCATCTACGTACCAAAATTTATTAAAATTGGTGGAAATTTGACGAAGTTCTTGCAGAAACAATTTTGCACAGTTTATTTTGAGACAAGGTGTGTATATTATGTATAATATACAAGCTTATATATAATCATATGCATATTGGCCGAATTATTCACAAGAATTCTGAGGGGTTAATTTTTTGGTCCACCCAGTGCATATACACAGCGTGTGTTAGGAACCTCACACGATGCATATCATCCTTGTCATGGATGCGTCGTTAAATAAACTTATCACACACACACTGGAACCTCACAATACAGTAAATGATACTGGTGGCGTAATGGTTCACTCTGCGCGAAGATCAACACGAAGCAGGGTTAAAATCCTTCAGCCCTCGGCTTCCATTCGCTAGGTGAAGTGTGATAGTGAACAGCAGGACGCTATGGAGCCTTGCACGACTGCCATGTAGTAAACTTCAGATTCTTTTAAATGTCGTGATCGTCTGTTGATGCTATGAACTGCAATCATAAAGTACTGTGTTTGTTTGAATTCAATGAACGAATATCATTATTATTATTATCAAATAAAAACACGACACGTGCATATGTATACGGTCGACCCAGTGACGTAATAAGAAGAAACTGGTTCCCGCGACTTAGCCTTACGAGAAAGTGCACAAATTAAGCGTGGCAACTGCCATTGGTTGTTATTGGAGACAACCCCAGCCAATAACCGGATCGCTTCTGTGCTTTTCATGGACAATCATCTCAACAATAATATCGCCTCTGTTGAATAAAATGAACTGTAGTAACTTCTGACATACAGAGGGGAAAATAAATATTATCGGCTTCGCTTTGAAGATATAAATTATTATAGCCTGTTACAAGTTAGCGTTTCTGTATAGCTAACATACTTCCTTTAACTTGGGTAGGCCTATTCATTTAAGCGACAGAGAGCAAGTAGATCTAAAAGTAACAAGCTTTGCGAGACTAATTAGAACTGGATACACTTTCTTAGACTCCGGAAATAACATTTGTCCAAGAGTTTCTACGTTTGCTCTTTTTAAAGATTCGTCTCCCTCGGGAAGAACAGTTGCCATAATTGCAGTTGTGATCGCTGTACTTTTTGCATTCGGTGTGTACGCTCTCTACAGGATATGGTAAGTATAGGCCTATTCAGTGCTTAAGTTCTCTTTCGAAACTACGTGTCATCTATTCTTCTTGTTCCTCTCTGCAAAACATTTTCTGCATTTGTGAAGTCGATAATTATGTTTTAGTTGCTTCTATTGCGTCGTGTGCCATTTCGGCGTTGGTCATTCCTGTCCTTCGTTGAATATCACTGCCACGGACACGTGATCGACATCCATAGCATTCATCTTATGTTATCAGCAATAGTCCTTTTCAACTAATCTTTATTATATGTAAGTATATTCATTAAAACCGTATGTAAACGCACGACGGGTACATGTGAAAAAACATGAAAATACGTTTACATAACGCTTAAAGCAATATATGAATATGTAAAAGAAGGTGTTCATTTTCAACCATAATATTATGACCACGCGCAGATGGGCAATCACGAGGAAAGGGGAAAATGGCAAGAACAGTGCCTGGATGAGAAATTAACATAAGCAAAATGGGTGACCTTAAAATGACACGTTTTACACCTACTCATATATTGCCTTGTACAACTTGGCTTAGACAAAGAACAATACTTTTAAAGCTAGGACTCTTCTTTTCTCAAGCCTCTCGTTTATAAAAATCCACATCTTGGTCGAAAAGTAATCGGAGGTGCGTGCCATACTTCTGGTGCAAACATACTTCTGGTTGCAATGCGTTTAATTTCTTTGTTTTTCCACCGTGAAACAATCAATAAGCCCGGTACGTAACATTTTAGCGCAGCCGTTTAGGCACAGGACGTTTTGGCGCAGACCTCAGACACAATCATTTTTATATGGTAATCTAATGGAAGCTGGTTTGATGAAAAGAATCATGCTTAAGTGGATACTGGAAGTTGGATTGATAAAAAAACTCAAGCCCGATGGAAGCTGAATTGATTTAAAAAATCACGCTTAAATAGAAGCTGGATTGATCAAGAGAATTGTGCTCAAATCGAAGCTAAATGATTAAGAGAATCATGCTCAACTGGAAGTTGGATTGATGAAATAAATCATGCTTAAATGAAAGCAGTATTGATGAAGAGAATAATGCTTAAATGGAAGCTGGTTTGATGAAAATAATGCTGCTTAAATGGACGGTGGATTGACGAAAGGAATTATGCCTAAATGAAAGCTGGATTGATGAAAAACAATGTCGTTTAATTGCAACCGGGATCGATGAAAATCATCACGCTTAACTGCAAGCTGGATTGATGAATAGAATCATGCGTAAATGGAAGCTGTATTGATGAAAAGAGTCATGCTTAAATGGAAGCCGGATTGATGTAAATAATCACATTTAAATGGACGCTGGATTGATGAAAAGAATTATGCCTAAATGGAAGACGGATTGATGAAAATACAGCCGTTTAATTGGAAGCTGGATTGATGAAAAGATTATGACAAAAAGGGTTACACGAAAAATAGAATTATCATATCCATCTCGCTTCTATTCGACATGATTCTTTTCCTCATTCCAGTTCCAGTTTAGCATTATTATTTTCATTGACCACGCTTCATGTTACATTATTATAATGTATCAGATGTCGGCGCCTAAACGTGCTGCGCCAAAATGTCCTGCGACAAAATGGCTGCGCCAAAACGTCCTGCTCCGAAAAAGAGACAAAGAAAGACAAAAGAGCCTCCCGACAAATGAGCGCCCGACATTAGGGCGCTGAACATGTATCTAACGTGTTTGGTCGGTGCTCTCGTGTGTTTTCATTGAATACCGATAGCTCATTTTCGTTAATACCATGACTTTTAGTTTGGTCGACGCTCTTATGGGTTCCGCGACAATTCGTCTACAGAACTGACGAAAAGAATTCTGTTTGAATTAAAAGCTGGATAGATTAAATGAATTATGTTTTGGAGCTAGACGGATGACAAGAATTCAGCATAAATAGAAGTTTGAATGCTGAACAGAATGTCAATTAAATGGGGTCGATGAAAATAATTATGCTTGGGTAAAAGATGGACTGATGAAAAGAATCATGATTGACATCAATGATCAATCCATACATATATCTAGTTATACAAAATTGTTTTCATCAATCCAGCTTCTTATTTAAATAGAAATCCTCTCATCATTCCCGTTTCTATTTAAATGGCATTCCTGTCACTAATCCACTTTCTATTTAGACAGGATTGTTTTCATCAATCCAACTACTATGGCACACAAAACAAGCGTTAGATACAGTAGTTAGGCACCCTATTGGCGGGCGCTCTTTTGTCGGGCGCTCTTTTGTCGGGCGCTTCTTTGTCGGGGTACCGAGCTGTCCGATAAAATCCTTGGAATGCCGATTGAAGATAGCCTTCCTTTTACCAGCAGTCGATAGACAGTTTAATGCTCCTCATTGCAGAGCAAAGTCAATCTCAAATTTTCGGGTCGCATATGGAATGCGACTTGAAGCTATACCTTTGCAGTTGGATTGGCTATGGATGACAGGTTAGGAACGCATTGGTCTTCATGCATATGCACAGAAAAGTCTAAAAATAACTTCGGATGTGCAAGGAACCATTCGAACTTTCACTGCAAAGGCCTGAGCCTATTCAAGTGTTACGACTAGTCAAAACAAATTGAGTGAGATGGCAACACACACGCGGCCAAGGTGCAATGCAGTCGATTCAATTGGATATAACGCAAAAATGCTTAAAATTTGGGCTGTTCCAACTGGGTTATTTCATGGGCCACTAGGTAGCTGATATTCAATTAAAGCCAGACCAATGACATTCTTATAGGCCTAATTGGAGATTTTAACGTAGATCTTCTGAAGATCATAACCTTACTGGGATCTTTTACAACATAGTGACCTTTCATTTTCTGCCAATTATCAGCCTCAATTTATGCAGCACATACGCTGTGTTAAAAAAATTACAAAGTCCACCGTTTTAATCTGATCAACTCCCGATACTCGCTAGGGCTGATTTTACCCCGCTGAGACTGACTTGCAAACTATACTTACAGCTCAACCAAGCGATTTGACGTATCCTCCATGTAGCGCTTTAAGTCAAATGAGTTTGAGTGGAATAGCACTATACAAGCCTGTTATAAAAAGGACTTGACTTTAACCTGTGAACTTCTCAACTCCAAGGTTAGAAGGCCTGCAATCTCGTTTTATATATTAGGCCAAAACAGTTTTAAAATCTGTTTACAGAAAAGCGTGGATGATAACTGCCCTTGACATGTTAAGCACGACTAAAGACCAGCTTCATTTAGCTTTCATAAATCAACTAAGCACCAACCAGCACGTAACACTTTCAGTGTAATGGCCCTGTGTGATAACAAATATCAGTAGCCTTTCTCTCTTCTCTTATCCGTATACCTGGAAGTGGCACTTTCAGATTGTGAACAGTGAAGGAGTTACCAGCGAACAGGTTTAAATATACTGCCTATAAAACAGATTCAGATCATTATGTGAGCAGAAGTTCGAAAAATGTCTACTCACCTTAATTCAGCAGGTAATTTTGATGAACATAAAACAAATATGATAACCATAAAATCGCTTCTCAAATACACTGATACACGGCTCTAATGTATGAAATCGATTGGTTATAAGATCACCGATAACACGGATATGGCTTACTGTTTAATAAATATATCACCAAAATAGTAGATGACATGATTACTTAAATGCCATCGCCCAACATACCAGCAGCTTTCTACATTGATTCTTTAGTGACAGTTCCTCTTCAATTGCAATATACAAGCCCTATCCGAATTCGCCAGAAGAGGAGCTTGCCATTAGCACTACTTTTAAAACCCCTCATAGAGCTGGCTTCGATTAAGAAATTACTGAATACTGACCAATCTCTATATTCCCCAAGTTGTCCAAGTTTCTAGAAAAAGTAACGTACGTTCGTATACATAATTATCTTGCGCCCAAGGCTTACGGTCAAGAAATCTCATCATGGATTCCAACATCACCACTCAACCAAAATTTCACTTCTAAATGTGCCAGGTAATATCGCTACTTTAATTGGTCGAAATGAATTGAATGTATCGTTGGGATTTTCATGGATGTCGCAATGACTTTTGTTTCGGTAATTGAAGATATGCTATCACCTGAACCTTTAGGCAATCGTGATATCTGTAGTTACCTAAAGGGTGGATACCGGGCCTTATCCTCCCTAAGTCTTATTAAATATGGTGTTTCTTAGGGGTCCATCCTTGGCAGTTTACTTCTTTTATTATTTATTGACGACGTTACAAATGCCTCCTATGTTCTCCGTTTCTACTTCCTTGAAGATGATTCAAGGAATTTCTGCATCTCCTTAATAGTATGAAAATTGGCCCAACTGCTAAATCCGGAACTTTTTTTTATTGCAAATGAGTTGTTTTTAGTTAACAACTATCCATAAATGGGTATCAGGACATTACCCCACGGACATTACCCCCCGGACATTACACTGGACATCACAATATTTCCGTAGCTCAAATATACATACAGGCATATAATATACATATATACATACATACATGTATGCATACATGCATACATACATGTAAACATACATACGTAAATGCATACATACATGCATACATGTATGTATTCAGGTATGTATGTGCACATGTATACATGTATATGCATACATACATGTATATATACATACATACATGTATACACACATACATTTGTACATACATACATATATACATACATGTATACACACATACATTTGTACATACATACATATATACATACATGTATACATACATAAATGCAGGCCTACATACATGTATACATACATACATTCATACATACATGCGTATATGCATACATACATGTATTCATGTATACATGTATGTATATATGTATGCATACATACATGCATACATACATATGTATATGCATATATATATGCATATATACATACAAACATGCATACATACCTTTATGTATACCTATATGCATACATGCGCATATGCATACTTACATGCCTCTATGCATACATATAGCATTGCATACATCATTATATACGTACATACATACATACATACATACATACATACATACACCCATACGTACATACATACATACATACATACATACATGTATACATATATACATGTATACATACATATATGCATACATGCATGTATGCATACATATATTTACACATAAATACATGCATACATACATACTCTAAGTATATATTGGAATGAGGAGTAATGTCCGGGGAGTAATGTCCTACGGGGGATAATGTCCGGGGGGGGGGGGTAATGTCCGGGGGTAATGTCCTAGACCCCCATAAATGTTAAAAAGATAAACGTCATATATTTTAGCTCTCATCGTAAGAAATAACCCCTAATTGAAATTAATCTCCTTATAAGCAACACACCAGTACTGAAAGTTATCTCAATCAAATTCCTTGGGTTTCTGATTGACAATGATTAAACGTGGAACACCCACAATCACATCATCTGAATACAAAATAAAAATCACCAGAAGTCTTGGAATGCAAAATAGAGTAGCTTACTTGCTACTTCAAATATCTGTGAACACTGGTATTACTAGATGATACACCCTTTCCTAAGCTGTTACAAAGTAGTATACCACCATTTTCGGCTTGAAGGATTCACTCTTCTCCAAAACCGCAGTTCGCTTCTTTGTGAGCTATCCACCTTTAACTCCGATTGGTAACTTCTAGCATAAGGGTATGTCATGAGATCCAAAGAGAATGTAATTCGTTTAGCAGCATTATGGGACTGTTTATTCACAGTGAACCAATTTGTAGTGTTGGTTAATTCATTTTTTACACAGCATTGAGTTGAGCTGCTAATAGGAAGAATTGGAAGCGATGATATTTCTTCAAGTGTAAATATTTATGAGGAGAAAATAATAGAAGTGAAGTAGTCAAGAGGAGGCATCAACGAGGTCATTTATAAACACTTTATGTTCTAACCAATTGTTTTAAAGTTGTTCTACAGAAGGAGTTGAAGATCAAGATGAAGATAAAAACAAATATATAAAGAAGGGCAGCAAAACAGGCAAAAAAGACACGCCAAAAAAGGTAGGCACTAATTTCAAACATTTGCATGCTGTTTGTTCGATAATACTAGGCCTTCATGAGAAAGAAATACTGATTGCAGTGAATATTCATGAAACGCCTAAAAATAATAGCCTGTGAGGAACTGATAGTCTAATACAATTGTTACCTGAATTTAAGTGATAAATATGCAGTACCAGTCGTACTTGCATTTGGATGGGCATGTAGGTGTTCTAGGGTAGTCCAGACACATTAACTTTCTCGATGTTCAACTCCACAATTTTTCTTTTGTTCTATTGTGCCCACTGTACCCATTAAAAAATTAGATATTGGCCAGTATAGAGGTCACTCACTGTCATGGTGTTTTTGCCTTAAAAGCATGACATCGATACTCTGCATTGAAGAACAGAAACGTAACTTGAGATGAACTTAAAACGTCAATGAAAATAAAAGGTTTCAAAATATTCAATGTTTCTATCCACACAATAGAACTCTTCTTGAAAAACAGCTTTGCTAGTCGCTGTCATCTTCATCAGTGTGGCTTTCGAGTAGGATTGCTTGGCTAAGTCTTATCCTAGCGTTTCACGAGCCGAATAAGGGAACGGCTTCTGCTCTTCATTACTTGTCAGCAATGAATTGCACTGCTGCTTGAAGATACTGGCTTTATAGTTTATAAGCAGAATCACTCACAACTGTCAAGAACGACGGTGCTGTCCGCAGGTTCTGGCTATATCAAGGATAAATGAATCATTTTTTAGGATCGATTATCACAATACTTTAGTCCTTCTCTCTTTCATTCAAATGTAGAACATCAAAGATGAAAATAATTCTCTCGAGAAGCCTCTATGCTATGCCAAGAATGATCAGATGTTCAGACAGACGGTAGAAGAGTTTCAGGGAATTGAAGGACTGTGGGACAGTGGGAGACAGAAGTTTGTCACGTGTCAGTGTTCTCACTTCTGCTCCAATTATGGCGTCAACCAACGACAGCTTGACCAAATTTCTGAAACAGCTGAGCACTTCAGACAAGCCTGCCAAAACTAACGTGGTCGTTGGGCGCCTTCGCCTCTGTCACATTTGAGTATTTATTGAGTACTTCAAGCGGATGTCGATTGTTGAGCTGTGATCCTTTGGACAGGAAAACTTCTTACTAGGGCCGAATATGGACGAGACTCGTGATGAAACTGGGTGTTGAGCGTTCTGGTCACTAAGACCACCAATGCCTCAGGGCTGACTTGAGGGGACCCTCCCAGAGGCACTAATAAAGTCCGCGTATGGGTAAGACTTCCGGGGTATTGCGGAAGATTTAAACACTGATTCATCATTTTCAACTTGCATTGAAAAGAACACATGGCTACCCGCCGAAAATGTAGTAACACATCAGTTTTCTATGTCCAACAGTACCTGCACTGAATGAGCGTTCATCCGACAGAGTTCAAACGACAGCGTTCCGACGACAGAGTTCAGACGACAGAGTTACTGGCAAGCGACGCAGAATGGGCGATTGAGCAACGCCGACTGTGTATTGACGACGAGAGGCTCGAAGACTGGCGAGGCGACGCAGGATCGGCGATTAGACGGCGCCAGTTGGGTATCGACGACAAGAGGCTCGAAGATTGCTTCCCTTCAACTGAGCTTTGACTGCTTCCTCAACCGTTCTGGTCTTCGAACTGACTTTCGTTTCGAATGCTTCCGCTCGATTGATTGGGAATTGATCTCTGACTGCTTCGAACTGAACTGACTGATTAACCGACTGACTCGAACTGAACTGATCTCTCGAGTGAATGACTGACTGACTGCTTCGAACTGAACTGACTGACTGACCGACTGACGTGTCGATCAGCTACGGCTATTTATATTTGTTGCAGGCTAATGGGCTCGACTCTTGATTAGTGCGTCCTGTGCAGCATCGTCGTGTGCAGCGTCGTAGCTTAGTGCGTCGTGTGCAGCGTCGTTGGCTTAGTCCGTCGTGTGCAGCGTCGTAGCTTAGTGCGTCGTGTGCAGCGTCGTTGGCTTAGTCCGTCGTATGCAGCGTCGTAGCTTAGTGCGTCGTGTGCAGCGTCGTTGGCTTAGTCCGTCGTGTGCAGCGTCGTAGCTTAGTGCGTCGTGTGCAACGTCGTTGGCTTAGTCCGTCGTGTGCAACGTCGTAGCTTAGTGCGTCGTGTGCAACGTCGTAGCTTAGTGCGTCGTGTGCAACGTCGTTGGCTTAGTGCGTCGTGAGCTAGCGTGCTGCGCTCTATTCTTAGACATTACTAATGCATACACAGGTCAATGCGCCGTTTCTACTGTATTGCAGTCAACAGGTCAATTAATTGTCATGAGCGGCGAACATACAGCCAATTTAAAAATAAAACGAATAAATCTGGCAGGGCTGGTCCTTCACACACACAACAGTGATGTGGTCTCGAGAGTCTTGGTCTCGAGACCGGAAAACTACGGTCTCGGTCTTAGGCTCGAATGCATCAGTCTTATAGGATTGATCTCCGTCTTAAAGGACTGGTCTTTGTCATTTGCCGTATTAGAGTAGTTTTTTTAAAGATAATTATATGTCGGTTATTTTCGATTATTACAGGCATAGGATGTGTACGTGATTGTTGTGGATTTATGGTGTGCTGACCAAACTTCTGGATCTGAATATAAAATAATACGGACAGATAAAATAATATATGCATTTGCAATGCAGCCAGCCATTTCAAAGTTTGCATTAAGAAATGTCAAGCTTTTGGAACGTTCTAATAAGTTGTCGGCCACGTGTAGAGTGCAAACACTGACAAACTACAATTACCGAGGTCCGTTGTACAACGTTATCCTACTTATTCTGTCTTAAACCAATTTACCCCTATTGTGTATTGTAAATAGTTTATGGTGCGATATTCTCAGGCCAAGTGTTGAAACCACAAAGATTCAAAGTATATAGCTGTCAAAATCTGTTTTCTGGACCATAATAGATTAATCTTCAGCTATTAGCCTAAAGGATGCATTTTTCCTCCATCAAGCATTGTGTTAAAATTCCGTACTAGCTTCACTAACAGTTACTAATGTTTGAAGGGTGTTATTCTGTTTGCTCAAAAATGCGTTTGACACTTACGAAACAGTGAACCTCGTACGTTTATGTCATTACAAAAGTTGAAATTTCTTCTCTGAAAGAGCTTTGCTTAGAGTTTCAATAAAATCTCACTCGCTTCTGGTAAATTCTATCCATACCTAGAGATATTTTAGTGCTCAATCAAGAAAAATCTAATTGGCTGTTTTAGTGCAAATGTTATCGCTTTTCTACACTTGTCGTTTTTCCTTCTATTGCAGAGCAGAACAAAATAAAACTGTGCTGCGATTCCATGGTTTCTTTTATATTGCTCACCATGTCCAGGATTTAACATCACAAATCATTTGATTTACTAACCCAAGCAGTGTCATGTCACGCTAGTTTTGTTTACTACAAACAGTTTGATATAATTTTGTAAAAAAAAATACGAGTAATGTATAATTCAATTATTTTGCTTCATTACTTAAAATTTGCATTGGGATTTGTTGTCAGGTTCTCAATAAGACAGAAAAAATGAGGAAGAGCGGAAACCCTCAACTCCTTATCTCCGAAAAGACCCAATTGAAAAAATAATAGTGAGTTAATTGGTTTTTCACTATTCAGGTTCGAGGTAATCTCAAATCAGCTACTCTTCATCTGATCTTCTGTTTATATAAAAGAAATGTCAAGAATCAAACTCTGCTGTGCATTCCCAAGTTCAATGATCAAGTACTGAATATCTTATGCCAAGGGATATTCGTGCTTTCTTGTTCGGCTTTCAAAATGACATGCTTAGTAGAGCTAGACACTATGAGCTAAAAAAACTATTATATATATATATATATCGATGTTGTCCATAGATATATGTAGGCCTAATCATTATATGTTCGTATGATTTTATTAAGTTTTCCATACAGCTATGATAAAATTGAAGAAAATTCAGTAGATGTTAACCTTATGATTACTACACTCTTATTTATCGTATAAACCACGACGATAAAATATGGTATTCAATCATTATCCAACATATTTATATTCAATCCAGGCTGAAAACTAGTAAATTTCTATTACATTCCCCCGAAACAAACCAGCTGCCTTTTACAGCATTGTTTTATGCAGTACTAGCTGGGGTACCCGGCGTTAGCCCAGGTGAAGAAGATTATGGGGCACCTTGATTGAGGACGAAGTTGTGGAGTGGCATTCCTGTTCTTGCAGCAGCTCCAGCCTGTCGTTCCTGGCTGGCTCGAGTGGACTCTGCAGCCCTGGAGGCTGCCTGTCTGGCAGAATTCACCTTTCCTCAATCTAATCCCTCCTACTCATCTATAATTCCTCTTCTCTTTCTCCGTCTTCTCTAATCTCTATTCACTCTTTGTTATCACTCACCTTTTCCAAACTGCCTTCCCTTCCTCTACTTCTCACCCTATTCTAACCGCTTCCTCCTCCCACCCCATCCTCCTTTTTACACTCCTAGCCCTCTTCTCATCGTCACCCTTTTCCTTTCCCCTACTCCATGATCGTTCCCTACGACTGCCTCCTCTTCCTCCTCCTCCTTCTCTTCCTCATCCTCCTCCTCTTCCTCCTCCTCCTCCTCTTCCTCCTCCTCCTTCTCTTCCTCCTCCTCCTCCTCTTCCTCCTCCTCCTCCTCTTCCTCCTCCTCCTTCTCCTCTTCCTCTTCCTCCTTCTCTTCTTCCTGCTCCTCGTCTTCCTTCTCTACAATCCCCCTACCCCTCTCCTGGGTGTCCGAGTTGTTCCCAGAGCGAGCTGTAAAAGTGTAAACGGTGAGACAGACACACACACAGAATCTAGATATACATGTAAATAAATAGTATTTATAGTATTGTGCAAATTTGACTTCACCGTAGCTTGATCGGATGGACCATTTCTTCGAAAGTCTTTGCAATGTACTGTAATGTAAATTGATGAAAATTTCTCAGCGCCCAAAAAGCCACGTCAGGGAGACCAGCTAATTACTGGCGCTATACAAAATACAGTCCGCAATAGCCAATCCTCTCGTTTCTTTCCGGTGCCAGGTTGAATAGGTTAGTCCATTGTTCACGTATAATTATACGCCTATACAAAGCAGACACGCAGACAAAGAGGCAGGCAGACAGCTAGTGGTGACATACAAACGTTGGTAGGCTACGTGTATGAAAAAAAACTTTGTTTTTATGAGAGTGTGAGGGTGCGGCGTAGGTTTTTACCGCGGGAGACGTGGATGACGGCGTGAACTGACTTCAGGAGCCCATGGACTGCGTGTATCAAGTGTTTTCCGAGCCAACGATGTAAGTTTGGAGTGATATGCTCTAAAACTGTCCAAATGAATCGACTGCCAAGGACGCACAGAATCCTTGTCTTATATATAAGATATGTGGGCTGGTCACTAACTGAGTGGCCAGAATGCTTCAAAAAATTGGATGTGGAACATGCATGTAGCCATTCTTTGCGTTTCGTTGAGCAAATAATTGGTGTCTGTGAATTAGACAGATTCCACTTCTGTGACACTATTTTAGACAGATGTAATTATTAGTATTTGCATATGCTTGTCAATGCTACGCGGGTACAACCGTGATGCTAATTATTAAAGCAACTCTGTCAACGTTACAAGGAGTTCGGGATTCATTGAGCCAGCATTCTAAATATGATAGAATATATCAAAATTGGAATCATTATGTATAGCTTCAGAAAGAGTGGATTAGTTAATATTTCTAAAATCAGCATGACTGCCTGGAAGACTGTAGGCCTACATTGCTGGTCAACCGGAGTACCGAATACCTTCAACACAACTCTGCTTACGCGATATACCTCTCCATACACCATTATGTAGTCTGCATTTTCATCTACTGCTGTTTGTGGATGGACAGTTTCTGTTGGTTGAATACGGTTCTCAAATACACTTCCACAATTTGTTTGTTCTTCTGCCTTGGTAACTCTGCGATGTATAATTTATGCCTTTTCCTTCCCGAGTGTTCTTATTCCATGTCCCGAACCAACCACAACCAAAATGAATTTGATTTCCCACTCTCCAAATGTAACTTAATTCAAATAAATGTCTGGAAGAAACTATGCAATGTGTTTGAGATGTTCATCCAATGACATGGAATGTACTGCCGCATTATCCACTTAAGGTTTAGTCAGTTTCATAACTGTCTATAGTTCGATAGTTACACATTAAACAGACGTATGTCCTAGGTTAATATAACAAGTGGAACCCTCGTCAATCAAATAGGGCCTACACCATAATGAGTAATGAAAACGGTTTCCCACTGATCCGTATCCATAACTGAACGCGTTCAATGCGCACTTCTGCAATCAAATGCCGAAATGAACGTAGCTCTGCCAATTTTCAAGATCACCTAATCAACATTGGGCATTGAATTCAACTGTAAAATCGTGGCTCGATTCGTTTGGGATAAGTCACAAACCAGGCGAAGAGGGTCATTATTTTATTAACAAAATCGATATAGGAATGGTCGAAGTTTGATTATGCCCATGTCAATCAGATCATCGCTCTCCTACGGAGCGATAGATCTGTAAGCCTTCAGGGTGTGTAATGAGCTATTAGGTAGGCTAAAAAATCAGAGAACTTTTGTGATTTCGTGCTCTTCGATAGTGCAAACATCAGTTTTGTGAGAAAGCGGTCATAATAAATATCTGGATGATAACTCAATTCAATCAATCGTCAGATTTACAATATTCCATTGCTAAATTTGTTTGGGCTCAAATCCAAAAGTTGAGATCCAATGTGAGTTTTGAAGATAAGAATGTCCTCAATCGGAAGCCAGAAAATGACCCGGAGTATAACTCGAAACATGCGAGAACTTTAGCAGGCTGCTAGAATTTTTATAGCGCAGATGAATAGGGCCTACGAACTAAATTTGTGTATCTGGAATATCGGTAGGATTGCGAGAACAGAGAGTTACATCTGTTCAAGTATACGTCAAAATGAGAAGTGTGCGACCGTCATAGCAGCGTCGTGGGATATCTTTCGAACATTTGACGATCTGAATTATTATCTTAAGGTGACAATTTACTGTTGTGGCTGCTGACCCACGAGCATCCTGAATCCTTGATGTTGTAGATATTAAGCATCCATGACAATGTCGCGCTACATGTATGTATGCTCTCAAATGTAACTACCATTTTGACTATCGTGGCTGATGATGATAGTTTATGCTGAAGTCCCTAAATATTCCGCGTTTATTGCCACAGTGATGAGTTCATTCATTACGAAAGTTAATATAGCGCTCCCTAAAGGAGTGCTCCCGATCCCGGCAAGGCTATAATCAACAGTTTTAAGGCGAGTATAAAAGGAGTCTGAGTGGACTTGTAACTCAGTCACTGGTGAGACTTTGGCAGTGCTAGTACCAAGCCTGGAGAAAGGAGGAGAGCGAGTAGCCAACAACTGAGAAGGCACGATTTTGTTTAGTAGTTGTACGGGCAAATGGGACAATGAGCAAGCTTCATGTTTATTTGTGTTAGGAAGATTGCCTGTACTGCAGTGGTGAGCTGACTAGAGACGGACCTTTCTCGTCTATTGTGCATTTATCACATCATGTTAATTTTATGCAATGTTTTTGCCTTTCAGAATAACTGACGTATTTGCAGAAATTCTATCGTCAGAGCTACAGACAACCAGATGACAAGAACGCCGCAAAGAACTCTGAACTGATCAAGTTTCAATTTAAATTTTAAGAAACTATGAGCAGTAACAATCATTGTGAGAAATACTTTCGAATTCTAAATTGCTCAGTTATTTGTTAATTGCAAGATTTGGGTGTACTGCTATTAAATAAATGAACGTGTGCCATTTATGCAGTTTCAAAAGCCTCTAACCTAACCGAACTGAGGCAACGCTCGTCTAGGCCTAGTCAAGGATAGTCCAATCGTCTCTAAATGAAAGCACATTTTGAAATCGTAATAAATTAAACAGAAGCAGTCATCGAATGAAAAGCCACTTGCTAAGTCACTCGAAAACGAATGATCTTTTGCGCTGTAGGAATTGAAGCCAGTTTCTTACCCAATTTCCATTTCAAACTATGGAAATGTAAGTCTTAGGAAGCGCTTGAGTTGTTGCCTCTCTTAAGAAATTATGCCTCAGATGTTTTTGCTCATCAGGATGAATATTTAATTCTTGAGCAATCTTTTAACCAACAGTCCCAACATAGGTAATAGGTATACACTGATTCAAGTAAATAATAAAATTTATATGTATAAATTATATGAACTACGTAATTTTCCACGTTCGTTCTATCGTTCAGAAAATCTTTATTGAGTTTAGAGAGCAGCAGTGTTATCAGTTGTGTCTAGACTCAAATTTATAGATTTGAAGGACTCATTTATGCGAGTGAATCAATAATTATATTTTTCAGTGAAATGTAAATGTAATCATAAAATTTACAAGGGTATAAATTTTTATCCTCGTTGGCTTCACATCCATCTATGGACGCGTTACGTAAAGCCAAGTAATATAACCTAATTTAATTTATACTTGAATAGAAACCGCAGAGATCAAAGAGGTGGAAGCGACCTCTGTAGCTGATCTATTTCGATTGTTTCTCTATTCGCAGAACCTTAGTTGAAGAGTCGGTCTAGCATTGTTGTATGCAAGGCTTGAAACTTCTAGACCAAGACGAGACCGAGACAGTGAGGTGACGAGACCGAGACCGAGACAGTGAGGTGCCGAGACCGAGACATTAGGTTCAAAACAGTACGAGACAGTAAAAGACAAGTGATCTTATATTAAAGGCTCTAAAATACTAATATATCAGTTTTCGGGTATTAGGCTCATTTGTAATTTCAATTTGAAACTCATAATGTACATAGTACTAATTCCTGAGAACAGATTGTATATTGCGCGTGTTATCTTTTTTGGTATCTCTTCGTCGGCCTATCTTCTGAATAGTATAAAGAAGGCCTTTTTAGATACGTCTGAATTTTTTTAGAAGATTTTGAACATGCAATTTTGTTACCAAATACCAAACTAATTTATAAATTTGCACATATTCTTACTCACCCTGAGAATCTCGAAGTTGTTCCCATCGTTTCGGTTATGGTGGTATTACATCAATAACTAACGCTTGTTCGAGACAGGACAAGACTTTCACTTTAATACAGTTTTCTAAAAATTCGAGACACTACCTCGAGACCGAGACAACAGGTTTCCGAAACCGATACACTAAAAACTGTCTCGAGACCGAGACACTGTCTCGAGACCATTCAACTCTGCTGTCTGGTCGTCTTCAAGATAGACCCTATTCAATGTACCTTACGTCATCTCTACGCAGTCGTATTTGCTCTATGACGTATATCACGACGTTGTAGATATTATGGTTATTAAAGTGTTTTGCTCGCATAATCCATTATCTGCCAAGGATTTAAAAATCTTGATTTTTCTTGAAACAATGATGTACACGGTACAGTTAAACGACTAAAACAGTGACATGGTAATTAATCCCAGTTAGTAAAAATCTCATCTGAATTATAGTCATTCAGCACGATTGTTCCACTGATCATGTGGGTGGCCTATTCTAACTAATATCCGAAAGTGCTCTGGTCACAATGAGCAAAACAAATCAGTTTAAGTCTATTTTAGGATGTATAATTCTTGTTCATGTCGCCCTCAGTGCCGAAAGTGCTGTGGAATGCGATTGCGTTCAACCGTTGGGCGGCAATCGATATGTGCTGGTAGGGAAATGTAGTTTCTCTGTTGTCTTCAGTTATCTGGGAAAGGCAATGGCAAAGGTTCTAGAATTACGTCATGGGGCCAAGAAAGTCAAAGGCCAATACTACAATGCAAACTAAAAACCGAACTCTTCAAGCAACCCTATCCATAATCTACTCCTGCGTCACCCCATGACAACCTTCATCGTATCAGCACGATGTCTCCTCGGCTTGACTTCCCCGAATTTGGACTTGGCACCGGAATGCATCCAGTATCTTGGCTTTTACGGATTTGATTTGGTACAGCGCCGGTGAATAAACTGGTCTCCGTGACGTGGCTATTGTGGGCGCTGAGAAATTTACAAATATTTGCATTACATTCTTCATCATTGACTGCAATCATTACGTGTGTATCTCTTATGTGAATCGCAGTGTACTACAGCTAGGGGATGGAGTGCATTTCATGTCTCTGCTCCCAAGGGATGGAATCGATTGTCATTCACTCTTTGTATACCTCAAATTTATTTCCATTTAAAATAGCGATCTAAAGCTCACTCTTCTTGGCCTTCAAGCATTTGGATAGCTAACTGCATCTCTTCCTATTTTGGCTGAATATACCCGCGCCTCATATTCGCACTACGATATGACCTTACGCGTTACAAATTTAACTAATTAATTAAATAAATAAATAAATAATTAATTGAGACAAAGGTGTAGGTGAAGATGAAGGCACAACCATAGGCGAAGACATAGACAAAGACACAGGAAAAGATAAACGAAAGACATGGAGAAAGACAAAAACAAAGGCGAAAAGACGGGCAAAGACACAGGCAGGGATAAAGGCATTTTGACATGGGCAAAGACAAAGGTAGATTCACAGTCAATTGGTAAAACATGAGAGACACGCCAGAAAAGGTAGGCCCAATTGTAAATGAGACTTTTGCATGCTGTGTGTTCGAGTCCTAGGAATAAAACGACGAAGACAATAAGCAGAACACAAGGAGTGAGGTGGGTTGCAAATAATAGTGTGAGCTATATCTCTGGGCACTGTCCAGATGGGTTTTGGGTGCCAGCCAAAAAGTTAAGACGATCACACAGACGTAGTGGATCCCGCAGTGATAGGAAGCCAATGCAAGCCTTCAAGCATACATAGAGATAAGCGCATAGCCAGGGAGTCGGTCTGTGAGCCTAGCTAAAGCCAATCAATCAATGAAACTTAATATAGCGCCTCTTTAGCGCGAGATAAAGTAAGGCAAAATTATTGGGAGAAACACTTTCAGATTCTAAATTGCTCAGTGCATTTGTTGATTGGGATATTTACGTGTATAGTCTATATATAAATTGACACGTGTTAGGTGTAGGCTATATAATTTTGTTTTCACTTATGCTGAGCCAAAAGCCTCTAACCTAACCGAACTGACCCAACTTTAGTCTAGTCTGGTCAAGGATAGTAAAATCTAACCCAACGTTTATGGAAATCCTTAGTGACCGTGATGACAAAGCACAAGAGGCCATCGTCTCGAAATGAAAGTGCGTTTTGAAGGCGTGATTAATTGGACCGAATCAGTAGTCGACTAGTGACTAAGTGACTCGAAAACGAATGCGCTTTAGGATAAAAGTCCACGAATTTCACGTTCATGACGTACCGAATTATTATACACACCATCCGTGTAGGCTACTTGGAGTTGAGCGAAGCATAGAGATCACGAGATCAAATTTGTACGTGTTCAGACGTGACCGGCGGAACAAGCTTCTGAGATTACCATTGTTGCTAAAATCCAATAAGGCCGGATGGCAAACGGGAGTGGCGCTTCGAATGCTACAACTTACTTTCAGAGATAGGCCTATATATGAGTTAAATCAAGTCTGATTTGTACAGTGTACATTAAACAACTTTGTTAGTTCAATAAGAACTTTGCCTGACAAGTATACCTTGAGTAAAGTCTACTGAAGCTGTGTGGCTTGCTCACTAGCAGCTGCTTGCGCTGGGAATTTTGGAAAAGCCAGATTATCATGCTTCAGTTTATTTGTTAAAAATGGTACCAACTATTGAAAGTCAAACTTTGAAACATGTGAACCCAACGTGAAAGATAAGTCACGTCCAACATTATATATTTACTGGTGCTTTCACTCACGCACGAGTTATCGCGAGAATATGGACCTTGTTTATATGTAAGAAATGAGCTATTAGATGTCAAACATTTATTTCCATCTTGTATGTACGCAGCATATTTTGTTCCTGCACAATTGGATTGGTTGAACGGTGTTTATGCTAGTGAATGCAATGAAGATTCTAGGTTGAACTGTTTGGTAGCATGTTGTTTTAGACCATCATTTGGTGCCACCAGTTAAAATATTCAATTCAGCCATAAGACCAGCTTTTGCAAACTGCATCAGATCAGAGTAATGCGGTGTAATCTGTCGTATTTTCACACGTCTCGAATACTCCAATTCAGTCATGACCGAATATAGGTAAAAATCTGTGGAGGCTACAGATTTCTGACACTTAGGCTTCTTTCCTGTCTACGGGCTGACAGTTACTTGACGAAGCTATAGTGTTCAGTTTCTCTAAGAAACCGACGGACACAATATTATTGTCTATGAAAGAGCTCAAGTTCTTTGAAATGTTCTTTCCTTCAACCATGGCAGTCAATTTGCATAAAAATCTTACGCTACGTCCAACTTCACCTTGCCGCAAATTATAGATGTAAACCCAACCGACAAAAGAACCACGCCTTCTGGCGTATAGTCGACGACAACGATAGTTGGGTTTTGACGTTAAATCATGAAGGACTGCTCAAACGAACTGGGTCAGATCAACACCAGGACCGATCAAACGACACCTCTCTTACTATGATCATTCTTCGTCAGTATACACCAACATCGGTGCATAAGGTGCTCCGTTTAAGGTAGAATTCCTAAAAGGTTAATGGTGACATTTAAGCGCGTATCTCCACTGGGAAAACCATTGATATCGAATCCTCAAAACTTTATCGGTTAAGACCATGCATTTTTCCTCGCTTAAAATACATGTATTCACTGCCTATTATCGCAATAATAACCACAGGTGTCAATGGATAAACTTTACCGGTAAAATACTGTTTCAATATGGCCACTCTTATCCGCGATCAATTACCTGGACGGTGGGCCAGGTAACATCTGGTTAAATTTTACATAAGGGAAAATTCGTTCGCAATTAAAGGGCGCGTGATTTTACTTGGAAATAATCACAGTAAGATTATGGTGGTTTAACACATCCGTCTAGCCTATCCAACACATTGTTCATCGAGCTATAATGTAATAATTGTCACCTTTTGCAGTCACCTACACGTACCTGGAATAGTTTGTTCCTGATATCCCATTAACATTATCACCACAGAAAATATTGTACTGTCTTGATGGCGAAAGTCAGCTGTTGCCCGTCCCGTTTGCTGTCGTTCCATCTCGGTTCCCTTCCCTCTCTTCAACCCTGTTATAATCTCTCTCATTCACGTAGGCCTACGTCTCTGTTCTCTCTTTATTCGCATTGTCAATCCCAGCGTTCATTTTCAGCTTACTCTGCTTCCATTATATCCCCCCAAAAATGCCTAACCTCACCCATGTTGGTGGCACCCTGAATGCGCTCAGTCACGGCCCAATCACAGGAGCTTTGCCTACGTGAGTCTCATCAACTGGAACCGCCTCCACCTTCCTCTTTCGTTCGCAAATCTGGCCTAGGACCAAGAGAAAAATTTCCCGCTATTTTGTTTAGATCTATAATTGAAGTAACATACACAAAATTCTTATTTAGGCACACTCAGCTATATACCTACTTTCATACATGCACAAACAAACACATATATATATAAATATACATGAAAATTGGTCTTCCAAAGGCTCGTTTCTCTCCTCCACAGTCAGTACTTAGGACAGCTGCTAGACTGATAGTTCGTTTTGTCCCGTTTCTCTCGCACCTCGACCTTTATGTTTTTGATGAACTTCACTGACTCCCTCTCCATGCTCGCATACAGTTTGAAATTCTCTATCTAATCTTCAAGGCTCAGCGGGTCTTGCTCCAAGATACCTGGCTGATGTAATATACTTCGGCCTCATTCAGCTTCCTCCCTCCGTCCACTTCGCTCATCCAACAGACTGACCTCTTATTTCCTCAAACTAGAGCAGTTGTGACTCAATCTTGATTTTTTTACATCAATTGGTACCTCTCTGTGGAATGCGCTTTCCCATCTGTTCTCTCTAAAATTCTATCTGGCAGTCTCTCATCCTCTTTTGCTTTTCTCGAAACCTACTTCTTCTCGCAATGCCTTTCGCACTGGTAGCGCTTCTGAACGGTTCACCCTACTAGAGACACTCTATAAATGCCTAAATACGATATATATATATTGTTAGATTCTCGCCGTGCGCATTCCATGGGTTTAAAGGAATCATGCTTGCAATTAGGCACTACCTGTGTTATAGTATCCTTGGAGGCTCGGATCTAACACTTATGCTGTTGTACCGTCTCCAACGGTCTGTCTCTGCCTGTATGTGAATGGGCCTTACTCTGTGAGAAGGAGTGTCGTGGTTGATATAAGCAACTACGTCGTAGGGATCGGGGAAGATGCTTTGCTTTGCTCTTAGGTATAGGCTTATTTTTGAGTGCCGGCTGTCTGAGACAAGGGTCTCGTACGTTTTTGAAGCAAGCATATCTTCCAATGTAATTAGTTAAGTTACTTACGACGACGTTTGAGGTTTTCTTCTGCTGCTAAGGAAGACTCTCGTTTGTGTCGACTTCGTCGTCAGCTTCGCTACGTCTCGTTGACGGGTAATGTATACTTAATTTATGAGCGAAGTTTCTTTGTCGATCAAGTATGAGAACATTATAGTTAATATAATTTTTGAAAACACAACGAGTCTTGCCTTTCTCATATCTTGATTCTGACAATATATATCGTATCTATACATACAGGGTGGGCTATTAAAAAGTAAACTCCTCAGTGTTTTTGCCATTAAATCGGCCAATAGTACGACTTAATAAATGAAATTTTACAGGCGCAAAGCTAGTTCATATTTACATAAAATTTGCTAAAATATTTCAAAGAGAAACAAAAGTTATATCACTTTTAATGAGTGCTACCAAGGTTTGTTACGATCAAAAAGATTCAACCAAAAAAAAGTTGCCAAAACGATTTCATGAGGTCACATCTCAAGTAATTGTTATAAGACAAACATCATAGTGTTTCACATCCTGTGTACAGTGTGTACTGTCTACCACCAGCAGCCACACAATTGTAATCACTGACGAACAAAAGCGAGTACAACAAGAGTCAATCAGTCTGCAAACAAGATTTTTATGTATAATCTAAAGTAAACCAAAATTTTACGAGAAAGTTAATAAGCGGAAATGCAAGTAATCGTAAGCAAGACGTCTTTGAATTGAGAATCTAATGTTTAACAGGAACTTATTTGGGTATCATCAACTTATTGATGTCATCCGTTATAATGGATTCACTCTTTCTGAGGCGCATCAACTGATTAGATTTAGATTTGTTTTGTTGATTTTCAGTAGTAATCGCTGAACTGGATCCAGCTCTCTGCAAGTCACTCTTTGCAATGTCTTCCTGTTGCTCGCTCTGTCTACCCTTCTTACCCGAGCATCTGTAAAAAAATGCTTATAGGATCGAATAATAAATAGACTAATAATCTAATTTATAACTATGTGATGCTGAACGGTAAGTAAGCAGAACGCTTCATAAAAGTGAGAGACCTGACATCCGCCGACAACTTAAACTTTTTTGACAATATATAGCATATAACCGTTTGCTTCGACGGTTCACCATCTACTCAGTACAGCCTTGAATTGTGCGCTCGACGGAAACTCCGATCTTTGTCTCAAACCCGTTGGTTTGGCTCTACACTAGTTTGAATATCTTAAATTATGATTTTACCAGCGAGTTCTTGCTTAACAGAGGCTTACTCATTTGAGTATGGCCGGTCTATCGTCTATTAGAATACATCCAATCAGATCTGAATGTATATGATTAAATCATATCATAAATATTGTACGAACTCAATTGAAATCGATTAGATGTCACCATATGTTAACGATAAATAAACAAATTCGGATCGAATTTATGAGAAACAATTCATTAAGAAATGGAGGCCTTAAGTTCAAAATTTATGTGAAGATTGCACAATGCACAAATTTATGAATCACAGAATTCATGCGTCTTGAAACTCAAGAACGAAGTAAGAGTATGGTTTTTCAGAAGGAATATAGAACACTAGTTAGACAGTGGACAGATTTCTGGTCAGCGTACAGAACACAGGATGTGCATTTCAAATAATCATACTGTTAAGCTTACCTGGTTTTAATACAAACGAGTATAGTACTAATGAGGACGACAGACGTCATCATGTACATCATACCGAGTATCACCTTGATAAGCCTTTTTTTGTTCTTCGCACCATCCGTGTCACCGATGATAAGAGCTACACACATCATGCAAAACACGTGTAAGTTTAGTGTATGTCTACAGTATGCTTCTCTCTAGTTGAATTACAATTAAGAATCACGATTGTTTCAAAACACGATATTAACGGATCAAATGGTGAATGCACGTATGTTTGGATAGAGACGCATAAATTATAGCGCCCTTTAGTATTTTACAAAGGTGCTGCAGCTGCACGGTACCCGAACATTGTCCGAACATTCTTCCATCTGATATTTTCCTCTGTATGATCACTTACCCAATATGAACATTAATGAGATAGCGCATTATATTGACAATTTTAATTTATTATTAATTATTTTAATACGATGTATAATTATGTGCATAGTAATATTAACGACATTGCAGTTTTGTCTGTAAAGTGCGTGTACAGCGCCTTTTGGATCTTTATGCACATAGCTCGCGCTCTCAAGCTGGTTGAAACAGAAGCAGTATCGACGAAAATAATTGTTTTTTAATTGGGAGCTGTATTGATAAAATTTTCAGCATAATTTGATAGCATAATCAGAATTATGGTTAAACGGAAACTGGTTTGATAAAAATAATCGTGCTTATGTAGAAACTGGATCGATGAATATAATTATGCCAAAGTGAAAGCTTGGTGGATGAACAGATTTCTGCTTAAATAGAGGCTGTATTGATGAGAAAATGCATTTAAATTGAGGCTGGATCAATGAAAATTATTATTGTTGTTAAGAAGTAACTGGACTGGTGAAAATTAATAATAATGGTTAACTATAGGCTGAATGAAACTATTACTGCAAAAATAGACACTGGATTAATGAAAAGAAACATTCTATTTTAATGGTAGCTGGATTGATGAAAAGTTTCTATTTAAATGTAAAATTGAATGCTGTAAGGAATGCCGTTAAAATTGAGACGTTACCTATAAAAGGATTTATGTTAAACTAGAAGCTGAATTTGTGTGAAGAATGTTGTTTTACTGGAAGCTGGAATGACGAAAAAGGTGGATTGAGCGGCACAGTTACCACCAATCCAACCTCCGGTTAAACAGAATGCTTCTCATCAATCCAGCTTCTAGTTAAACATGATTCATTTCGTAATTCTCGCTTCCATTTAAGCCGTATTCTTTTCATCAGTCCAACTGCTATTTAAGAAGAATTCTTTTAATTGGTCTGACTTCCATTTGAGCAGCATTCTTGATGCGGGATCAAAAAGGAAAATCTGCTAAAGTCTAAGCGAGATCGATTGACAGAAGCATACTTATGTGGGATGCGGGATCGATGAAAATAAGCGTGTCTAAATATAAACTGGATTGACTTAAGGAACCATGCTTAAATGGGAGCTGGATGGATGAACAGTGATATGCTTAAAATAGATGCTAGATTGAATGGTGGATGCTGTTAAAATTAAAGCGGGATCGAACAAAGTAAGGCCTACTCGTACTTAGGCAGAAACTGGATTGATAAAAGGGGTATGCCTAAAAGATTTAACTTCTTTACCTAATTCTTCTTAAGCACGATCCTTTTCATCGATCCAGCTTCCATTTAAGCTGAATTTTCTCATCTATCACACTGCCACTCAAGCATGATTCATTTCGTTAATTCAGTTTCTACTTAGGTGGAATTTTCTCAGCAATCCCACCTGTAATTAGGCATGACTCTTTTCATCAATCCAGCTTCTTTTTAAACATGATTCTTTTCATCACTCCAGCTTTTACTTAGACATAATTCTTTTTATCAATTCAGCTTCTAATTAAACAAGATGCTATTAATTATTCTAAACTACGGTTTACTAAAGTTCGCTATACACACATATTAAACATAGTTTGATATATAACTAATCAATAATATATAATGGATTATAATGGCTAATATACTGCACAACTTATAAATTTGTGTGCTGGGCAAGTGGGGGAGGGGAATACCCGGAAGAAAAATGTCCTAGAGGGAAATGTCCGAAAGAATGTTCGGGTGAGAAAATGTCCTAGACGCGTGTTGCACACATGGCTCTCTGATTAATGTTAGCTAATTATAGTCAACTGCGTCTTAAGACTGCTTGAAAGTGTTTCCTGTTCAGAACTGAATACGACAGAACGTCTTTCGTTAGGTGGCGAATTTCGTTCAACTAGATGCATAACGTGATTAGCGCCTTGAATGGCTGCCGAAAGTTAAATAACCTGTTACCATTCGTTCTGTAATCATATTGCGTGGCTGTCAGTCTTGAAATTAACGAAAAAGTACTATCATTACTAAGACGAGCGCTAATACGATCGCCGCGCTCAGGATGATCCAAAATAAAGAATACAGAGCTCCCTGATGTATGCCATGGCAAAGCCAACAATTGAAGCACATGCAGTTAAAGGTGATCTTTAAAATTAATCGGCAAGAGGAAGCCAGTGTGGTGTTTTTCTCTCTGTGTGTCTCTACGTCTAAACGACTGAATCGTTTTCACTTGTTGTAAATAATTTTGACATGACAGATTTATTGAGTTACAGAGCAGTAGTCGTTAACCATAATATTTAATGTATACCTACGCTGCTCTGTATAGGCCGACGTGTCTTTAGGCGGTATTGTGCTTTTTTCTTTCTTTGATATTTTTGACTTTTGAGGTACTCCGGTGAGGCTTTCAGCTCTCCTTTCTCTTAAAAGTCTTAGTCTTCTCGATCTGCTCGTCGTCTCTTGCATTTCTCCGGCTCCTTCTTTACCTTCTGCTGGTGACATTTTTTCTGCACTAAACCTCAGACCTGCTTCTCTTACGCACCCTCTTCTCTCCGCGCTACTATTGGCAGATTCTGTGCCCTCCGATCGGTCATCAGAGGCTGGATGTCCAGATCCGCCGATGCCTTTTTCTGTCTTCAATTTCTGTGCTAATCGGCTGGATTGCGGAGTTTTGATATTCCTGTCTTCAAATGCTGTCTCCAGAATTCCACTCAACTTTGGTTTCACCCTACTTGATTGGAATGCGGGATGTTTTTGCAGTAGTGCTGTAATTTCTATAAATCGTTGACTATAATTCAACGGCCCTGAAAAAGAACATACACTATAGTTGATAACAGAAAAATCGTGACAGGCCCCCCACAAGACAAATAAATAAAGTAGCTAAAAGTTATTTTAAAATTTCATCGTCTCAAAATAATCGCATACTGTTCACATCGTTGCTTCGCATACTGTTCACATAAACCGTTGCTAAAGAAATAGTAAGCCTAGCGTCAATGAGATAAATAATAAAATTGCGCAAAATTCTCAATAGCTTGAAATGACAGAAAAACTAAATCCAGCAACATAACATCTGTTTCGAAGCATATCGTGGACGTATAGTTCCATAGGCTGTTATACATCGGATGCGTAGACGTTGCTTCACTGCCTGCCAATTTGCCATTCTCCGAACAGTTTAGCATCTCAATCATTTAGCAACGAACTGCATAGGTCTTTCCATACATTTTAGCAAGTCCTACACGCTCGTCGTTAAAGTGTTAAAGCACGAATCAAAAGAAGCACCACAGTATCTGCTAACAATGCCTTGTGATCTTCTTGATCCAGCGAAAGCAACATTTCACATCAACTGTCTATTTATAGAAGAATGGAAACTATTTTCATGCACACAAGTCATTTGTATTTTGAGCTGCGCTGAGTAGTCTAGTTGTTCAATTACAATTACGGGCTAATATCAATCAATCAATGCAATTTATATAGCGCCCCTTCAAGATAACTATTCAGAGGCGTTCCTGACCCAGGCCCGGTCAAAAAGGAAAGTCTTAAGAAGTTTATAAAAAGAGACAGACAGGTCGCGCGGGAGATAGCGCAGGTCAGATGGGAGGTTGTTCCAAACACTGGGACCCACATTTGCAAAAGCTCTATTTTGTCTGGTGGCGGTATGAGCGAAGAGATCAGCAACCAGATAAATCCGACGGTAAACAGATCCCTAAGATAGACAGGCGCATTGCCCACAACACAGATTGAATGCTGAACCGGAATCCGGTGAAGGACGTCCCGCATGTATATACATATATATATATCGGTTGTTGAGAAATTGTATTTCTTCTGGTGGAGTGTTTTCTTACTGAGCCACCCTGTATATATTTCTGATAACGACTAAGAGCTGTCCGCGTTTCCCTTGTCAATTACTTTTTTTTCGACACGTTTCACAATGTTGAATATTATTATACTCCGCCGAGAGAAATTTTCTTTTACCATATTTTTTACGAACAACACTTGATAATGAGACGCGAAAAGCACTTAACTACTTCAGTAGCTATAATTACGTTAAATGGATTCATTTTAGTGTATCTAATTATGCGTAGGGCCTACCGGTCCTCACACTAATGCTCTTGGGAATAAACATACTCACTAGTGGCCACTCCAAAGCATTTCCGTTTGACATCGTAATGGTCGTATTTTTCATCACTGATGACTGTGACACTCGTATACTGTGTATACCAGCATTCCTCATTATACCGTTTGAAGTCAATGCCAACGCAGGTTAAGTGAGTTATGCACCAGTGAAGGCAAGTCACAAGTGACATAAATGGCAGCTTGAGGCGGTCTTTCGAAAGCAAGTTTTCCCTTTCGATGATTCTTCCACGGAAGGCTAAAACATTCAGAGCCTTACAATAAGAACACTTGACAACCTAAGCTGAATTAAATAATTCATATGGTAACGTCAAAATAGGCAGATTCGAGTTAAGTTGTACAGTTCAGTAGTAAAATTGACATGTCTAACGGAAACATGCCATGCCATTGCTCATGCGCATGTTATAGATACGACGTATACATGCAGGCATTGCTGTATGCATCGTTCTATGTATGTATGAATGTATGTGCATTTATAAAAACGTAGAGCTGCGGAGAACGTAATGTTGCCATGGTCAACCAGATGGGTTGTGATCGATTGTCCTCAGCTCTAACCGTTCGCTTTGTCACTGTCACGTCAGCTGAAGACGATCAGTAGTTAAAGAAAGGCGAGACTCAGTAGTCGTATCACTAACATCAAAACATGCTAAACCTTGATTTCAACCCACCTTATACTCAAAACCATTTTATTTTGTAAACGTCGATCGTAGGCCGACATTCTATCTAGCTAATACAATCATGGATCAGGTCACATGCATTTTAATAGTAGCTGTTTCTTTTACAACTGTGCTTGCACAATCACAGTTTGCAGCAACAGTTAGTTGTACGTAAATTTTATATTGCCGTCATAAATTTGTTGGAGAAAATCAAGTGAACCATTTTCAGGACTTCACATTTTTGCCCTCTCCATAGTCAGAATGATTTTGTATTGGGGCATTACTTGCACCTGTTCAAATCGATTACCTCTCTCACAAATTATGCTATAGTTCGTTGACAACGGCAAAATCAAATGGAGTCAAAATAAGTGATGCCAAAGCAATGGAAAGCGTTTCCATTTATTAGCAGAGCGCAATGTAATGAAAATGTATTTATTTTTGCAAACGGTTGCACGCATGCAGATCACGCAAGGAAATCCTTTACCATGAACGACTAAACCGAGCACACGAAGCTCACACTAGGGTTGTCAAGCGTCAATTTCCGGATTCGATATTGGCCGTCCCGTGTCCAAGCAACTCTTATTTCGCACCGGGATCCAGCAATAGGTCAGCAATTGCAAAAGAGTATGCGATTCAATGACATTATCTAACTCAAAGCAACATGAACAATATTGTTAATACAACATCCTAATCCTCAATGTTCGTAATCGTAATTTAATCATGAGTTTTTCGATTAATCGAAATTCATAACTTCACAAAACTAGGGAAAGCGGAAAATTCGAGGGTTTCGTGGTTGGTCCGGTTTCAACGGTATGCTGTGGGTTTTGAAAAATGTCCCGGAATGGGTTTGTTCAGAGTTGGCAGACCTACTGCCAACGATGCTACATTAATTTTGACGTGAATATTATTATAGGATGGACATGAGATATAACTGACTTACGAAGGCAGACATCACAGTAATCCCATGGTACTAGTTCCGACTTTGTGTAACACCATGGTCCCTTCCTGCTCCTCGGGGTTGGATTTCTTAAAGACAAATGTTTACAAAATTTATAAACATCAGCCAATTGCATCAGAAAGGTGTCAACCATATTAGTTTATCACTGCCACCTTTAGAACTGTTTATTTAACGAAAAGCTTACGTTTGACTAACAGCTCTCAGTTTTTGCATAGCAGGGGTGTAACAAGCGGGGGCAGGGGGCATCTGTCTTCCCAGTTTTAAAACTGGGGGGTAAAAACCCCCCAGTTTTAGTGTTCAGTGCCTTCCAGTGACCCTCCAAATCTGTTCTCTTGTTATGTTTCTCCAATCGCTTTTAATTTTAATGATTAAGGTACTGTGGCTGAATAAATTTCCAACAGTTCAAAGTTTGTTCTCACGATTTGTTCTTACTTATTGCAGGTATAAAAACTGTCATTTACAAAAGAGAATAATGCTTGTTTGGTTATTCATTCATCTATAATGTATCACTTTGCTCCTACTCAATATACAGAAAATTTCTGACAGTAGAATATTCATCATTGGCTAAACAAATAGTCTAGTGGTTGGTTTACAATCATGAAGTCGGGGTTCCTATCTCAGTCGGGGCAAAAATTTGATTGTAAATGTATGTTGGGACATGCCCCTCATATCATGAGAAGTTTCTAGCATGGAAGACTTGCGTGGAACTCTTTGTGTTGGTTGCTGATGAAAGAGGCGATTGAAGCATCGTTTCCTAATTGGAAGGTACAACGCGTCGTCCGGGACCTGGGAGTTCTTTGGGTTGAAGACCTGTCCTTGGATGAACATGTCAGTACCCTGTGCAGGTTTTGCTTTTATCAAATACGTAAGATTAGAGTCATTCGGCAAATTCTCTCAATTTTTGACGCCGCTGTGACTCTTGTTCACTAATTCGTGCTGACTGGCCTGGACTACTGTAATGGTGTCCTTGCGGGTCCGCCAAAGTTCCGGATAAGATAGTTTCCATCCGTCCTCCACTGCGCCGAGACCTCATGACCTTCACTTGCGGTCTAAGTATGACAAAAATTGCATCCCGAGAATCCAGTTTATGAATCGAAAGTTGTCCCGTTGACCATGATGACCCCGGATATTGAATTGAATGAAAAACTCACTCATTTGAAAATTGGCAATACTAAATTAGTTTTGCTATTGATTGTAATGTGTCAACCAAGTGATCTCACAATAAACGAATGTTGCACTGACCTAACCCTTCAAGTAGGAAGCTCCGAGAGTGAGTTTCCACCTTTCACCTTCATATACAGAGGTCATGGAAATCATGTTGTAAGTAGTTCATACATTCATAGCGATCTCAAGATGAGCTCAGTACTACTCTTCCACCTAAATCACAAAATTTTTAACCAATTAAGAATCTGCCTATTTAATTTCTACATTTGCCTTGTTACCATCAGCCAAATGTACTCGACCATCTTATGGCGACATTGTAGTTGCTTGTAGTTGTAGTCACTGATTAAATATGAAATCCTAATAAAAACTCTGGCATTTTAGGTAAGCAATTATGAAGGCGCTAAGAAATGTCCGTGTACATGCATATCAAATATTAGCTCTAATTAACCTAGACGTTGGCATGAATCCTGCGGCAAGTTAAAGCTGAAATTTATTTGGCATCCAGCCCACTCGCTGTTGCACTGACCATGTGAATGAGCCTCATGTTGATGGAAAAGATTAATTTTGCATGCAATTTTACTGTATATTGTACAAAATATTAGGCCTACTTTGTAGTGTATACTTTAAAAACATCCTGCATATCTTATATCCATGTAGTACTTATGATGAAATTACTTTTGTTAAGTTACTTTGTGCGCCCCCCCCACCATTTTTCTAATTTCTGGGGGGTAAAAATTAAAAAAGGTGGAGGACAAACAATTTTTTGGCGCTTCGCGCAATATTTTTCAAATTATGCCCCCACTTTTCAAAACCTTGTTAGACCTCTGTTGTACAGTATGACCTTGACAGTGCAGAACCTTAACAGTGCAGAACCTCAACAGTGCAGGAGCTTGATTGTTTGGTTGACGATCAAAGGATAATAAATTTTGATTGGGAAGACAAAAGACGAGACGTATCGAGATGATGATGACGGCGACGATGATTGAGTGGCGGACGATAGCTAATACACTTAAGACGAAGGGTGTATATATATATATATATATTTATATACATATGTACATACATATTGTTGGCTTCAGCTAGTGTATGGTCCCGAGTTCTAGCGAATCAAACATAATAACTCTGTGCTAAATTTAAAATGTATATTTAAGCACAAGTATTTACAGTTAATAACAAAAGAACATCATAATACCGTACAAAACCGAAGGTCACTTTCTCCACAACGAAGACACAAGTCAACCGAACCAGCAGACTCGTGGCTTTAGCAAATACATCACGAACGCTCGACAACAAAAGTGAAGGTTTCACCTGGGTCTCAAGATACCCACCACAACACCAGACCTTAACACTCAAACCGTAAAACTCAAACGACAGACCTGACCTCTGCACAACGGGTGCTCTCTCTAAGAAATGGACCAGTCTGCGAACACACCTTGTCCTAACCTTCTTATATACCCTCTGACCTTCCTTCAGCCAGCAGTACCTAACCGTACCTATCTGCCTGGACTCCTACTACCATGGAAGCTCAGTTAGTGCAACTGAGCTTCCATGGAAGTAGGAGTATATATATATAGTATGTATATATATATATATGCTACGCAACTAGGCAGCCCTTGATACCCCGCTTGAGCTCCGTCTTAACCGTTGATCCACCCGGCAGGGTTTCCAAGTCTCTGAAGTCTTTCTTCTGTAGTCGTGACTGAGCGGGAAACACTCTGCAACAGGTCATGAAGGAGTGCCATACAAATGCTCAGAATTA